>QKRW01000006.1:805000-1164374 GCA_003260565.1 Monilinia fructigena
GAGTAGCGGTATTGTACCCCTTTTTCTCTTTATCAACTTATCTCGATACTGTATACTTCGCATATCAAAGTTTCAGTTGCGATATCTGGATGTTCAAGAAGGACTAGGTAAGTATGCTCGCATGAACTCTCCAAGTCCGTTACTCCACAAAAGATTGCCTAAGTATGGAGAACCGTATTATCTCCCCAATAAGATTCTACTCTCTTGGGTTGGTTGGCATGGGTCAACTCTATGTAATGGGGTTCGTTACCAATCTCTGTACTTCGTACGGAGTATGTACAGCTAGCCTTGTTATAACTCCCCATATCAACCTGTCCAATGAGATCATATTCTATCGAATACTTATTACTTCGCGATTTCTTTTCTCCGTTGATTGTTGATTAATGATCATGTGGACAACGAGGGTCTTCACGCTAGACACATGAGGTATTAAAGTGCCATCATGTGTCTCTAACATCTTGATGATCAAAAGAGGAGATAAATGATATTTTCCCTGAATTGAGACTTTAAAAGCGGATACCAGGATCTACTTCGTATGGTAACCTCGACGCTTCCCTTTTCCTTTATTTCTGTATGATGCTCGAATACTTATTAGTGTTGATAGGTCGTAGTCGGCACACAGCCTACTATTCTTCACTCGCAGGTGAGGGTAGAAATTAGTAGTCAGTTCTCACCAAAATGAGTACTCGACCCAACCTTATGAGGTGGGAAAAACTTGATTTTTTTCAGGGTTTCTAATAGTCTGGAAAGCACTGGTCATAATGAGAGATTCTCGAATATGTTTCTGATATCCAATGTGCTTGAAAATATCAAGTCCAGAAAGTGTTGGGCCATGTTTCAAGTACCTACCTATTCACACCACTTTAATAATGAATTATCCAAAACTATCGAATGATAGAGTTAGATCTTCGTTTCCGAGATCAATAATCTAGAGTACACAGCCGAAGATTTGGAGCAATCGTTTTAAATCAACACCCATTGTTTCAACAATATATCGAGCTGGGGGATGGAAGTCGGCACTCTTGATGCTCAATCCTCAAAGACTTTAATACCCAAATCCTAGAAGATTATTGACAATATACAAGAAAATCCATTTTACAGAAAGTCAGCGGGGGAGTGCGTGAGATGAGATGATATAGCGTTGAGAACTTATGTGTGGTGCAGGGGACTGACTGGAAATAGGAGGATGAAATGGGACGGAAGGTCAGTCAAGGGTTTGTATTTTAGATACAAGCTCACAATTAGAAGTAAGTGTGTTGAAATTGGTGGGCAGAGATACTTTGTGTTGTGGGCTCTGATCCTCGTCTACAATATATTCCAAAGTCACGTAATGGGATGGTAAGTCTATAAATCATGTCATGGAATTCATCGGAGCAAAGATAAGAATAGCTCAGACCTATCTAATGGAGATTCTCCCCTTTGGGGTGCGGGGGAGGGGGGGGGTTCAAGAATTTAGAAGAAAACGCAAGGCTGTTGTTGAGAATTCTATCGTCAAAACTGAAGCGAAAAAGTCTGGTCCCCACGGCGAGCTCTCACTAAAGTTTTGATCGAGTCAGAGAGATATCTTTAAACCTGGAGACGAGGTTTGTTGCAAAGAGGAAGGTCATATAAGTCTACATGCTCTAAACCCCTTTAAACCTCTGTGGATAATATCATGAGCTTATGTAGTAGTCATCTTGTTAGGAGCTCAGTTATCACGGAACCATCAGACCTGTTCAATAACCGGCTCATCAACATTAATACAGCAGGGTTTCGGATAGGAGGCCTCGTTCACTATATTGCCAGGTCTTCATAATGGCAATGACGCGGTTGAGATTTTGCTGTAGTACCTGATAAGCATTTGAATGTTTTGTGTAACCCTCCGCAAAGCCTACATTTCCATCTATGCATTTCATGCAGGCTTAACATGTCTAGTCATTCTACGAAGGTACATCACCGAATACATGCTCCTTGATGCTCCATCGTGAATCATTCTTGCGCAACCATCTAGAAAAGTGAAGCGTTGAGGAGTGAAAATAACATGTAGGAGGAAGAGAGAGTCGTGTATTGTAGAGGAACTTGTAGATCCTGACAAGTACCGCACCAGTAGTAACTCGTTCCAAACAGTTTTTCCACATCATTGCCGGCAGACAGAATAATGCAAACATTGTTCTAGAAGATAATTCGCTTCCAAAAACATCGCCTCTTGAATTTTAAGCCCCCTTCCCTCATTTGCTACCTTTGTACCCAACGAGACAAAATCGGCAAAGGTTCTTGTAAAGACGGATGAGCGTATGAAGCAAGGACAAGTTTTTATCTTCTCATAATTCGCTATTTCCGGTGCTTCGTGACATGGTAGGCATTCATTCTGTTTATCCGTGCTTTTTCCGTTGAGCCTATCTTCATCAGACAAAGCGTAAGATTCGACACGCACTATTGTTGTTGTTCGATATCATTCCAAATCTTGAACTTTCAACTGGGCCCAGAGCTTCTTCTGGCGAGATATCCCAGAGTGACATCCTTTTTACCTAGGTATATGTCACATTTTATGCATGAAGTTGGGGCCGAGACAATGATTTCATTTCATTTCATTCCATTCCATGGCGGTTGTACTCTTTTGAAAACCTGGTAAGAAGAGAGGCTGAGTTTCAACCCCTTCACATCTCAACGAAGAATTCACCCACCATTGGAGTTCCACCATCCATCCATCCATCCATCCCTTCATGGATCTAGGAAGAAATTAACAAGAATAACCTAGAGGCAATCCGTGAATCTAAGGCTTATCTATGTTCTTAGCATGAAAGATGAACCGCCCGCCCCTCTTTGTAACTGACTTCCTTCTCTGCTCACTTGGCTCATACTCTTTTCTCCAATGCTTGTTCAATCACATTTTATCTGTTGTAGCTAGCTATTTACCCATCGATCTGACTCTACCTAGCTAGGTAGCTAGATCAACTTGAGCTGCTACTCCTACAGAATCATTTCGCTACCACGGAACAACAATCTTGTCCGGGTAACAAGCATTTTGAAAAAACCAGGGATTGATGACATTTTATGAAGAAAAAGGAACCCTTTTCCAGGATTTGAATGATCCGACGGCCCTGCACAATTAAAAAGCCGTCGAATTATATCTCTTTTTGGCTACGGTAACCAGCCTTCGCCATTTTGACCAGCGCATTTTGCATCAAGGGCAAATCAATTCACTTCTCCAGTTTCTTGAATAATTCATGATTTTGCACAAACAATTTATTACCATTCCTCAATCCTCAATCCTCAATTTCTAATCTTCTAATCTTCCAATCTTCTAATCTTATCAAGATTATACTTTTCGTATGCTTTTTTTTCAGTTACTTCGCTATCGTATCACATCTGTCAAAACTCAAGAGGGGAAAACAGTACCCTCAAAATTACGAAACTTGACTTTCTCTTCAACGGGATTGACTTCAAACAAATCCGCGCAAACGCCAATTCGATAAACTAGCCCACCCACCAGTTCTAGCGCCTTGTTCCTGAAAATTTGACTTTGACTGCCAGGTACTTCATTCGCGCTTCAAAAATCAATCGAGGAAGTTGAGGAAGTTGAGGAAAGAAAGGTCGTGGTTTGAAGGAGGTCCAAGAACAATAATCAGGAAAGAAGACCTACCTACCTACCTACTTGCCTGGTACCTAGTACCCTAGGCAATACAGCAGAAACAGAAACCACTTGAAATAAGAACTGTGTGAAGCAGTTGTCCCATCGATCAATCTTTCATTCACAATTCACAATTCACAATTCACAAATATACAAGCGCGCATTGGAATTTCCCCAAATACGAGAATAATCAATCTCTATTTTTTGTTTACAGACCCTACAAAAAATAGAGTAAATCAGAATATTACCCAAGATCTCTTTGCGCCCAATCGCGAATTATTGGCTTGACAAACGTGAGAGAAGATGGGGTCAACACAATTTGGAAATTTCCATGTAAGTAAATATTCGCATGAACTAAATTGTCATTGAGTCTTTGAGATCGATTACTGACGAACATTTCATCCAGAATTTCTGCCGTGACTCAACGTTTACCAGTCTGCAATGTTCGTACCACTCCCCAGATTCCAATAATACGATTCGCGATTCAACGTTGCTAATAGCTGGACTTCAATAGCTGTTCAATCCTCCTACCAATAGTAACTTCGGGTATGGAGGCTGCGAGCTTACGGGTATATCATTGGGCGGTGGAAAGCATCTGGGGCAATTTAGGTTCGTTCCAAAGACTTGATCTATTGAAAAATTTTAGGCTAAACTGTTAGGAAGGCTCAATATTAATTGCAGGAATCGCAATTGTAATAACTGCATTCTTAATATGGCGGTCGGATCGGAAACAAGCAGCAGTGGGAAGAAGGTTTGTCAATTCTCTGGAGATTACTTTTAATTTGCGTTCTCTGCTGACATGTTTTTTCTTCAGAGAAATGCAACTCTTCCTGTTAGGATATTTGATTATCGAAATATGTGAAATATTTACTGTGGGCGAGTTTCCTTTGAGCTCGACCGTTCGGATAGTCAGTAGGACCAAGCTTCTAAGACCCATACGCGGAAGCTGACCGTTACTCTAGGCATTTACGGGTATCCACATCGGAATGATTAGCGCAACATTATGGATTCTTATGTTGAATGCCGTCGTAGGCTATCAGATAATCGATGACGGGACAAGCCATGTCACTAGGTCTTATGGTTGCTTCAGCAGCAGCTATCTTCATCGGAACCGGATATATTGCTCTCGATACTGGATATAGCTGGACCGAACATTTCGACTCAAGCTTGACTGGTCATGGCAATGGCCAGAATCGAAATATTGCTCTCTACGTCCTGTATCAACTCGCGCCATTGGTATTTCTATTCGTATTCTTTGTCCTGGAGACAGTCTTGGTCATCAAGGTTTTGGGCGAGCGTAAACCCATGATCTTCTTAGCCGGTGCTGCTGTTCTGTTCGCTGTTGGCCAAAATCTTCAATTATGTTATCAGTCCCCATATTTGCAACGGCACTAATGGAAAATCGATGGAGCTCTTTTCGAAACACACTCTTTACTTTACTATCTGTGGTCATGGTATGGTCCTTTTGGTCAAGTATTACAGAAGATGATTGGCCAATGCCAGTCACAAACACATATTCATGATGAAACCAAGGAAATCAGGGGGCAATGGTTCAGGAATTTTGTTATAATGCGCATACGAAATTATTACGACAATATTAATTTAATACCCGAGGTTACACAACCAGCATAAATATTGCTTAAGGATAGCGTGTATTGCAGCTACAGCTCTTGTCTATGGGATAATTGAGGATGGGAAATACCACGCCACGCGAAAATGAGGGCGAGTAATAATGACAAAGGTGCAGCTGGGAATGATTATATGAAATTGGTGGAACGGCTTGTATAGTGATTTTGCGAGTATTATACCCCAACATTGTTGAACTTATAATAGGGGGAGATAGAATTAATTCAGAGCAGAAGGTCGATCACATTACTACTATATACTGCATGCGATCTCAGACCACTGTGCACCACTTCATCTCATGTTTCAATGCGTAATATAGCTTGGTCAGCACGAGGGTCGAAGTCAATGCAGACGTGCATGCTCCTAGGTATCCTCAAGGGATTGGAACATGACACCAATGAAGACAATCTGTCATCTTCAGCTACTGTAGATGCTGATATCCTTGATCCTAGGCACTAATATCCACAACGTAACTGCAACGTGCATCGGATTGGTTATCAAATATGACCATCAGAATGATATTTGTTGCTTTCTATAAGGCTGATAAAAGCATTATTGATTTGCTCCCCTGATAATTTTAGCTCTTCATTCGGCAATTAACCACTCAAGAAGCTCCACTAAAAATGTCTTGGTAGGTCTAGCCTTGACATTTGTCAAAGACCTCTCAGCCTTGTCTTTTGATTTCATCATACAACCATTGCAAATTTTTGTCTTCAGGTTTAGTTGTTTTCGCCGAAACGATGGCAGATTCCGATGGCGAATATGTGGATGATCTCTCAGATGATGATATTGGAGCACCCGCCGCTGTAAATGCTGGACATGGCACACGATCTACTGGGGCTGCTGCAGGACCTGCGGGATCAACTACCAAAGAGAAAGCTACAAATGGAGGGGGAAATAGACGGAGAGCTGCTTGGGAGGATATTCAAAGGAGCTGGGATACTGTTGTTGAAGGTGCAGATGGTAGTATTTAATTCCACGGTTGAAGGATTGAGAGAGGCTAATAAGAGGAAAAGGTAAGAGGAGCTCTCTTTCTTTCTCCAATGCCTTGGAGGCTTGATGGAATGCTAACATTAGATATCGCAGATTACTGAGAGACACAACGCCTTTACAACGCGGTATTATACGCCACTTAATTCTTATACTTGACCTCTTTTGCAATGACAGAAAAGGACATGCGCCCCACGCGCTATCTCTCACCATCCGCTATGCCTAGCGAATTTGTCACGAATAACTTCGAACAAAAACCCCATTCTCACAGCTCGGAATTATTGGCATGCGCGATGGTATTGCGGTACGCATTTCAGATATGAGCGGAAACCCCACCGAGCATATTGAACGACTGAAGGGTCTCCGCGTGGACCAAGGACAAGGAAATCCTAGTTTACAAAATGCATTGGAGATGAGCCGAGCTGCGCTTTTCCATGCTCCGAGTCATGGCACGAGGAGAATTCTTATCATATACGGTGCGCTACTCACCAGTGATCCCGGCGATATCCATGAAACGATCTCCTCGCTCATAACGGATCGTATAAGAGTTAGTATCGTAGGCCTCGCAGCCCAAGTTGCCATTTGCGGTGAATTATGCTCGCGCACTAATGCTGGGGATGCTACGGCTTATTCTGTTGCGCTGAAACGAAGAACATTTCAGACAATTGATGATGGCGACTACGACGCCTCCCGTGACCCGTACTAAGAAACAATCGCAAAGTAGTTTACTTATGATGGGCTTTCCATCTCGAACACTAGGGCAGGAAAAGCATGAGTTTTGCGCGTGTCACGGAAAGTTAAGTAGAGGAGGTTACCTCTGTTCTCGCTGCGAAAGTAAAGTGTGCTCCCTCCCAGCTGAATGTCCAGCATGCGGTCTCACACTTATCTCTCTACCCATTGGCTCGCTCATATCATCACTTATTTCCCCTGCGCAACTGGGTGGAAGTCCAGTGGAAAGATGCGGGAAATCTAAGGGATGTTTTGGATGTCAAGCGCCTTTCCCCCAAAGAGACGAACATGAGAAAAAGGCATTGGACCTAGGATTGAAGGGTATGAGCGAGAGCGGGAGGTATGCTTGTGAGGTCTGTGGGAACCACTTTTGTATTGATTGCGATGTGTTTGCGCACGAGGTGGTGCATAATTGTCCTGGGTGTCAGAGTGATACCAGGGGCTTAACAAAACGAATTGAGGAAAGAACAAGGGGAGGCTTAGCGAGGAGTGCGGAAACGGACATAGATGCTATGGTTGAATAAGCTGCGTCTGATCTGTTTTTCGCTGGTTCTAACTCGCGCTTGAATGGGAGAATTACACAACTCGGCGTTACGGCAAAAGCATAGGTGATTGAGATAAATTTACCATTTAATCGTTCGCTCCAAACATAGGAGAGGGGAGTTGGTTAATCAGTTGGTTTTATAACTAGGTAGCGAATGCTAGAGGCGAAGCGACGCGAGCGTTAAGATTGGGTTCCAATAAATTTAGATGTCGACATACTAGGCCATTTGGCGACTACTTTACCGAGAAGGCCGTACCGGTAGATGCAGATGAGAAGAGATATTTGCTGAATGATTGATGATGTGAATAGGAGTGCGGCAGGAGATTGGTACGGAATCAGTCAGACAAGCAGCATTACAATTCTTTCACTCTCCGTTTCTAAAACCAATACCTAGTGGTTAGATTTCAGAAAGTGTATCATAATTTCGCAGTGTACAATATATACATGTGAGTTTTTGCGATTGCACGAATGTAGCAAGAACTGGTGAAAGAGTCGCTCTGCCAAACGCAAGCTCAAGCAAACAGTAAATATCGAGTGATATCATTCAAGCCATAATTTCATATTAGCCATTGCATCCCGTACCATTCTTCTCTCAAAACTAAAAGTCACCACCAAAGTCTCCATCATCTCCACCTCCAAAGTCTCCACCACCATTATCAGCACCGTCCTCGTAACCTTGATTGTATTCATCTCGATCATGATCTTGGATGCTATATCAAAGGCCGTCAGTAATTGTCATAAACATACCATGAGAATGGAAATCCCAAACTTACGCATCCTCAAGTAACATTCCACCGATCAATCCTCCACCCAATCCTAAAGCTGCACCCCCCCAGCCATACCCAACCCCCGCCACTTTTCTTTGGCTGTTGCTGGTAACCTCCCCCATATCCCCCATATCCCTGTTGCGGCGCATATCCTTGAGGAGCATAGCCTTGAGGGGCATAGCCTTGAGGAGGGTAACCTTGCTGTGGATATTGTTGCTGTTGGTACCCACCATACTGCGGTTGCTGCGCATACTGTTCTTGATACTGTTGCTGTGGCGCACTTGAACTCGACCCACCAGTCTTCCCCAGAAGCTTCCCAAAGAAACCCTTTTTCTGCTCGCGTGGAGGTAAATCCTGCTGCGAATAAGATGGCATAGGAGTATTTTGATAATCCTGCTGAGCATTTCCACGCACACCACTGGAGCTACCCGCGCGAGCATCTTCTTCTGCTTGTAGACGACGGGCAAGCTCGGCATCGCTTTCGGTGTTGGGATTGGAGTCGTAGGGATTGTTCTTTGTGTCAGAGGGGTAGGTGGACGAGCCGCCGGAATAACCGGGAGGAGGACCAGCGGGAGCGCTGTCATCAGAGGGATAGACTGGCTCGGTGGGTTTTTCCCAAGTAGACTTTTTAGTGTAGATGTTTACGTAGAACCTGGACTATTAGTTTATGATGGCAAGTTTCGAGGAAGGTAGAGTGCGAACCATTCTCTATATTCAGTGTTCCATACTGCTTTGTAATCCTGCAGGAACTTTCGGGGGTGGAGGGCCAGTAGGAGGGGCAAAATCGCTCATCTTGACAGTAATGTTTCGTGTATGAATTTTTTTGTTATGGAATATTTAGGCGCTTTAGGAAGAGAAGACAGTTCTGGTTCGAATAAAAGACAGTTGGAAAATTGGAAATAATTCTGTTGTATAGAAAGAAGTCCGTGAATGGCGAAACGATGATGCATTGATAGGTGCTCGCTCAGCCACAGCAAGATAGCTGGTGAGGGGTCTTAGCGTAAGCCAAGGGTCGAGGACTCTAGTTTATTATTTGTTACCTGGGGGAGTTGAATAAAGTGTTATTTGAGGTAAGTCTTGAATCAAAAGGAAGCTCTATCGTCTGTATACGTACCTAGACATTACTGCTATTGATTTAATGTTATGTGTAGTAGGCAGATACCTAGTCATCATCTTATTGCAGTATGGATTGATGTATTTATCATTCATATCAAAGTGTATTAGGTAATCAGATTCACTAAAACCTCGAGGCAGGTTATCATTTCACAGCCACATCACATCTTTACACTACCGAGATAGTACAAGTACCTCTCCATTGCCGTCTTCTGACCCAATCCCAAATGTCATCCTAACCAGGCTAGTAACCATCTGCACCAATACCCGCCACTCTCAATACTTCATCACCGCCCACCTTGTAAATAGACTCACATTAACAACAATACAATACCAGCAGAGACCATAGATCAAAATCAATCATGAAGTTTTCCATCAGTCTCATCACCTTACTCTTCAGCAGCACTCTCGTTGCTGCAGAGGGCTTATCGTTGTTTGGCAACGGTCAAAAAGTCCTAGACGATAAGGGAGGAGCCGTTCCTGGCAATAATCCTCTTACATACTGCAAGGCCGACCACTCTTCCGATGTCCTTAAAGCTCGATCATGTCAATTTGAACCCTAATCCTCCAACTGCGTATGCTCAATCTCTGACATCTTGGGAGGTAGCAACAAAAGCTAATTAGAAAATAGTGGCAATAAACTTACCATCGAAGCGGTCGGCACATTATCGCAAAAATTGGAGAAGGGTGCATATGTTATCTTGCAGGTCAAATATTGGCTTGATAAGACTTATCAATATGCAGGCAAGATTTGTGTGATCAGGTCTCCAATGTCGATTTGAATTGCCCGGTTGATGAGGGAAAGATCACCATTACAAAGGATGTTGATTACCAAAGGAGATTCCTCCCGTATGCCCTTGACTCCCTTATATCCTTTTCTTCTTTTAACTCATAAATTAGGGAACATACTCAGTCTTCGCCGATGCATATACCAAGGATGGCAAGGAGCATATTATCTGTTTAGAAGCAAGGGTTACGTTTTCTCGTTAGACAAGCTTGATATCAGACGACCAGACAACGACTAGATACATAATACCCTCAATTTGTACAGGATTTCCACATGTAACAGGGATCTGTAAATGGACTATGCTGAGATGATCGATGATGACGAAGACGCTTTCTTCCTGGGAATACCTCGCCCTGTGCCTTGACAGCTACTTTCATCATGGAGTTTTACTTGCTTTGGGGTGCGCTGTTTTCACGAGAACTGGTTAAACGATTATAAACGAACTAGGAATTAATATGGGAATCATTGCTTTAACCTTGTGTTTAGCGATTCTACTGCGTGCCTGTTTTATACCATGTGAATGAATGGTATCCAATTTGCTGATGTTGGAACTATGCTATCTCCCTGCTGTTAAGACTTGCTGATCATGATCTGGACCTATGTCTAACTATAGAGACCCTATTAAAGTGTGCGCATCAAAGATGATAAAATAGGATTGGCATGCTCTTATATTCATTTGTTTGATATCAAATAACCCGTTGGGGGGGGGGGAATCTCGTAAACGCCCAACTCTCTAGCCATGTAAACATACAACCCTACCCATGATGTGTAATCTCGCCCTAGAGCGGCCACTGACTCTCACTCTCCAAAAAGCCTTCGGACTCTTCTCAAAACACTGTCCTTCTCTGGGTCGTATGGATGGTCCTTACTGGGTATCTCCAACAACGCAGGGAATGCCGCCGTATATGTATCGACCCGATGGCGTATACGTTCTGCAATCTACAATATTCTTCTTAGTATTGCGCACCTTTTAAGTAGTCTTAACAATTGTCTTACATGTTGATTGATCAGCAGGATACCGATATCCTTTCTCTGAGTTGTGAACCTCTCGAAGGCTTCCTCGATGGCAGCATTATCAGTCTTGTTATCCACAACGAGGAAATTCTTTTGAGAGTCTGGTGGTGAGGTGACATGCTGTTTTTCCATTAGTAACCTCCTTCTGCAGGAACCGCGCAGAATAGAACGGGATATATGCCATACACCAATACCTGCCAACAACAGTCCAGTTACAGAATCCTACAAGATGATTAACAAAATTGACAGGTGTTGAAGCTTGTTTGCAGCTCACCTCATCACCAATAACAGCAAGGAATTGCCTATCTTTATAGGCAGATGCTGGAGCCGCCATATTATCTTTGTTTGTTTGATACAACTTTACCAAGCAATCAATACAGCGACAGCATCAAGCAAGGTGAGCTCTCATGTCCCCACTTAAAGTTCTACGCTAGCGTATAGTACCGTGCCCCTGGTTGCAGCTCTGCGACCCACGTCCAAAATAACTCATTATTCCACAGCAGTCCGTAGTAAACAAACGTAACGGAAATCGCAATAAAATTTGATTGAAATCTTCCACCAGGTTCATAATTGTCCCTTAATCTTACAATTAATGATGTGAGGTAGATTTTCTACATATCATTTATAATGCCGCGACTTGTGCGCCGAAGACCGCTTCGTGAACGGATAACGGATTTGTTCAATATTCAAGATTGGTTGCTATGGATTTCAGAGGAAATCGAGACGAGAGATTGGGATTCGAGCGCCTATGCTAATCCGTTAGGCTTTGGCTTGCATTTTGTGCTGTTAATTGCGCGAGCGAATAGTGGAAGTGAAGGATATGGCGATGAAGATGATGTATTCGGGGATATGCCTTCAGGGTCGGGATGGCTGAGCTACTTGGTAAGGACCAAAATACTGGATACGAGTAGGCATAGGTTGATATTAACTAAAAGTGTAGTCTACACTTGTTGTCTATATATTGACGGCATCATCAATCTTAAATGCACTCTCAACTTTCTCGCGCAAACGACATTACCGCCTTTTCGAAAGCTCTATCGAAGCAACGCCCAGTACCCCTTCTGCTCACAGAGTACGCGTCGACTCTTCACCGGTATCTTCCTCTCCTCTCCGTTTCTTCTCGAGTATGCTAGGGGACACGGATACAAGTGCGCAGTCAAGAGCTCACCCAGACCCGACTCGGGACGTGTGGGAGATTGCTGTTTGGGATCCCATACCAATTTGCCTACGATTGTTCTGTCTATTTAGCCCAGGACATGTGCTGGTATATTGGCTATTCCTCCCGACATTATCCTCGGATTCGCGACCAAGTGTTACGATTTTCACAACCCTGGTTTTAGAGGTTTTGATGACTGGGCAATTACTTCTTCTACAAGCAAGCTTTTCACAGCAAGAAAAGGATACCAGCATTATACAGAAGGAAGTTATGAGTGAATATGATGTCAAATTTGTACACCCTCGTTTGAATCCAGTTATGCGAGATGTTGGCACACAGTTTTCTGGACCAGGTGCTGAAATTAAGACTGGCCGAGAGGAGGAAATTGAGATCTATACACCAAGTGTGGTCCTCAAAAAGGGCTTCCGTACTAATCCAAACCCAAACTATACTAAACACGTCGATCCAGATAATATTAGTCCCAGCAAGCCCGTCTCCCGACAGATTTTCTCACCCACCCCATCCTTCATTCCAGCTTCCTTCAACAACCTGCGAGATTCACCCTATAGCAGAAAAATACCAAAACACATCTATGAGACAGCCTCAGTTCCGACAAACCACACCCAATGCGGTTGCAACTATATCTACTGGAACAGGGGATGGTGGCAGCTTAGGTATTTACAGTCATGCCAACTCACCGTTGAAGAAAGCTAGTAGCATGTTTGACATGCAAGGACGAGATCGTCGAGATACACCCAAAAGCTCCTTGGACATGGCAGGGAGAGAAATAAGAGACCAAAGAGAAAGAGAAACAAGTCCCAAAAAGAGAGTGCATGGAGGCAGCGATCTCCGACTATTCGGCAGAATACCACATGCAGATGTTGAAACTGATAGGAGAGTTAGTGATTCGGGCTCCTTCAATACAAGAGCAAAGGTGGGGAATGTTGAGCAGAGCCCGTATAGAAGGGGCCCTTCGAGATGGTAATTCTTTCTTGGCTTATCTTATCTTTCTTTATAACTCAACTGTACAATGCATCTTTTTGAGTTTAACAGGGTTGGTAATATGAGGCACGATAGTAATGATAAACTCCATTACTAAACTTTCTTTCTTATCCGCGCCTGTAACCTTGTTAAATCGTGCAATTGTGGTGGTGCCTATACTTTTTTGAGTTTCTCGCTTATTTTTAGTGGGGTAAAGGAGAGTGCGCCAGGTATTTTTTATGTCGTTAAGATAATTTCATCTTGAGTACGTTACCTCGCTTTTGAGCTTTCTAATTTTTGGTCTGAAGTTAATGCGGGCATAAATCGAACCGCAAAGTATACGTGTTTCGCTATAGCTTGATATTCATAAATATTTCTATTTGTCCGTATGAGGAGTGCTTTCCAACAGAGATTGAGAAATTCGGCGATGCACGTATGGCTGGCACTCAAGGAAATTTGATAATCGATAGATGGCATTGAAGGTTCTACCCATTTAACACTATGTGTACATTGTCCTGACGTCGTAGTCGACATTATGTGATTTTCTGCTCCGTAATCTCAGGGATATCCAATTGAAGAAATGTAGCCCTGCTTCTTATTTCTATACCCTTCATCGATAAATTTCACGATTCCCATGCATCATTGTTTCCGATCGATCGGGAGTACTCGGACCGAAGGTGCCTACCGGCGGCATCAGCAATAGACTTTGTGGGGACTCGCGATCATTCCTTCCCATCGTAGGATAGTTCCTTAAGCCCAAAGAACTCGTCTTGTAAGCCTATACCTGTGCTTCTAGTCTAGCTGTTGATCATAAGTTTCCAACATATCATATGATGTGAGACTATTCTATTACCAATATGATTCTGTAGTCTCGTGGTACGCTAGAAAGGTGGCCCGTACTTTCCAACCAGCGCTTGTTCGTGCTATCGATCTGAAGACCTGCTTTTTTTGAGTTTGATTTTGTAAAGATTACTGCTTTGGTATTTTGTGCTTGCCAGGTGACACATTTGAATGTCAGTCACGATCAATTATGATTGGACCATGAGCTTGGGTTACAAATTTATGTTGGCTAGCTCGACTTTTAGATAACCGTGAAGCAGTTCAGAAACTTAAAACATTATAGCTGTCAATAGTGACAAAGATTTCAAGTTTGTAATGCGATGATGCTTCAGCACATCATCGCGGTATACTTCAATTTTTCAGCTGTAGATGTTGATGGGTATTCCAGGGTAGAGTGTCATATCGCAACATCATGCTGCATTGTCTGCGTAGCATAATTTGGCAAGTAAAGCCGGTTCTAACACATCAGATGTTTTCAAATTAATTGCGTGCTATTTGGTATTGAAAATGTAAATCATTCCTAGCCATCGTGGGATAGTTCCATGTTGAAGTAAAACGTGAAATTGCTCTACATGTATCGCAAAACATCTCAATATTGCTCGTCATAGTCTTAGTGTCGCGAAATTGGGGGACTGGCAATTCATGTTGATGTTTGATTCAATGGGTACCTGAACTGGTAGGAACTCTGAAACACCAAATTGAGAAGGAACGATTCCAATCTTTGCGTTACGGATAGGACCAGATGAAAGATACAACCTTCTTCAAGCCCATGTTTATTGTGTGCTCTCAAAAAACCCCCCCCCCCAATTTTTTCTATACTTGAACAACCAAGACTGTGACTGTCTGCACCCTGAAGTATCCGCTAGTGATCTTGGGATTGGCACATCACTGGTCACTGGCGGATAAGTCTCTTCGAATATTCCCATGCTAGGATCATCATTGGCTTCTGACAAGGCTAAGCTGTATCCAGACCATGTTGGGGATTGATCGGATACACATCGTGAACCGGGTGGGGTGCGATATGTTAGTGCTAGAATATACAAGCACCATGCCCGCTCCGAGTATCGCGTGTTTATCTCTTTACCTCTCTTCGCTCTTTTTTCTTCGCTCCTCTGTCTCCGTGCTTCGTACAACGTTCAAACCAACAATTGCGATACTCCGGTATAACAAACTTCATTTTGATTATACATTTTGAACCCTCAAACGGGCAAGAACTTTCAAACCTTTACAAACTCTCAAATTTTCACAGGCTCTCAGATTATCATTCAGCTCCGTTAGTATCGTCAAGATGCGTTTCAGAAGCTTGATTCCCTACAAACTTCGGTTTTCGGACAGATTTAGCAGATCTAAAGAGTCGAGATCGGTCTCACAAGCAGAGACTGTCATCCATAATTTTTCTAATGAAAAGCTACCAGAGTTGTCTGCAGCCAAAAAAGAAGTTGAACAGCCCTTTTCAGCATGGCACTACGCAATACATGGACCGGAAATCGACTTCTCTACTTGGATAGACGACACTGTCGCCCCCCAAAAAGCAACCTCAGAAACAGGGACAACGGTTTATGAAGCATCAAATGGCGCATTCTCCGATTTTGTTACATCAGAAGACATTGTCGATCCCCAAGAAAAGGTTAGCATTTACAAGGAGAAATATGTAGCCGCTTCCGCATATGACAGCCGCGGCAACTCTCGAAACTCAGTCTCAGACACAGAAACTATAATTCACAATTTTTCAAACAAAGAATCTTCGGGTTCATTTACATTCGAGAACACCGCCTATCACCAAGAAAAAGTAGCCATTTTCAAGAAGGATGGTGCTGTTGACTTCGCAGAGGGCAACATTGATACCTATCGAAAATCTATCTCAGAGACAGAGACTATAATTCATAATTCTCCAAATAGAGAATCCTCGGGATCGGTTACATTTGAGGAAAACACACATCATCATGAAAAGACAGCACCTTTCAAAAATAATGGTACTGTTGACTTCACAGAGAACAGCATTGATACCTCTCGAGAATCAGCCTCGGAGACAGAGACTATAGTTCATAATTCGAACAAAATATTCCCAGAATTACTTACATACACATGCATTTCCAGCGTCGAAGAGGTAGTAGCCGCCATAAAAAAGCATGGCGCAGCCGCTTTCAGAGATGAACGCCTCTACGTCCCCCGAAGGCCTGTCCCAAAATTAGAGGCTACAGTTCACACCCCTTTAGATAAAAAATCTACCGATTCAGCTACATTTGAAAACACCATCAACAACCAAAAAGACATAGCCGCTTTCGAAGAGAAGAACGTCGCTACCTCCAACAATTCGGTCACAGCAACAGAGACTGTAACTCATAGTCCATCAAAGGAAGAATCTTTGGAATCAGCCATATCCGAAGACTTCAATCATCACAAACTCTGGCAAGGAAAGAGGTGGACCCCCTCTGAATACTCCCTCTCCATCTACTCACAAGATGGCATTGATGAGGTCCCCTGCACCTTGAAGACAAAGGAAATCAAGGAATTAAAGCAAATGCTGTTAATAAAGCAAATGGAAATTGATGAACTTCATCGTGCTAATAGCAAACAATCAGAGAAGTCAGTTTCTGAAATGGAGACTACAATTCATATCCCAATGGATGGAAAATCCTCGGAATCATTCATTTCCGAATATTCCATAGACGAGCCAAAGGTCACAGACATTACACGCCGCCAAAGATGCCGAAACAAGCTTCGTCGATATCTGACCTCGACTCAAGAACTTATTGCACCCTTGAAGGCGTTGCACCCTAACAACCGACCAGAAAAGGGTCATACAAAAACGACACGACAACAGCAAAAAGAGGCCATAGAAGCTCGCTATGCCCCAGTGTTTTTCAAATCAGTACCACTTGATTCCACTGAAGAGGGTGAGGCTTCCATGTTCTATGGCTCTAAGCCTGTTGAGGAACAAACTTTACCTGCCGCAGAGCAGGCCGTTGAGGAAAAGCCTTCGTCTTTTTCAGGGCAGTCTGTACGAGTTAAATACTCGGCAGAGGACTACATCGGATTTATCAAGGATTTGACTGATGATTTCCTCGAGGTGTCCAAACCATTCGCAGATAAATACCTCGAGGTTGCCAAACCTTTAGCAGATGATTACCTAGGTGTCACAGGGTTCAATCTAAGAACCGGAGACTTAGACTCCTCGGAGGAACATATTATTCCTCGCCGTCGAAGAGTCCATTGGGGAACAATAGAAAATGGATGGGAAAGCACTGACTGCCCAGTGATCATTGAGGCATTCGATGCACCAAATTATCCAGCAGTCGAGGCATATTTTCCAATCAAGACGTATTCTCCAGTGAAGACATATACTCCGGTCAAGACACATGCTCTAGTTCAGGCACATGCTCCAGTTCAGACATATTCTCCAATTGAAGTGAAGAAATCTAGCGCAACAAAATGTGTAAGCGTCATGGAGACAGTCAAATCACCACAATCAACCAATATCACTGAGAAATTGAGCATCTCAGAAGCTGGTTTTTTAGGCGGCAACGCCAGCAGATTCTGCATGTCCACCGCCACATCCACTACCACCACTGGCGAAGACATTCTGGCCTGGAGGGAAATGGTATGGCACTGAAGGTGTCAGGCTCTCCTGCCATACGAAGAACGAGACGTAGAAGGAGACATCGATCATCCTTCCATTAATGAAGTTTATTTTGGAGTTTCTTCTTTTTTCTTCTTCTTTTTTTTTAGCGTTATGGTAGTTCGGAGTTCATACGTATCAGGATGTAACAGAAACGACAAGAATTTTTAGAACGCTCTCAGTATTTTGAGCAAAGGTCTTCAACAACAACAACGAGATGGGATAGAAATGAATACAATTGGATAAAATGGGATACAATGGGATACAATGGAACGGAATTGGATTAGAGATAATAGAATGGATAAGATCGGGTTGGACACAATGAAATGGACTGGATTGGATGGGATAGAATAGAATAAAAAAGACCCCTCAATAAATTGATTATACAAATTCAGTGTGCCAACTGCAATTGTACAATTAAATGCCAAAACTTCTAGATATCAATAGTCTTTTTACTACGCGGTTAATATGAATATGGTGACAAGGAAGGGTCGTTTTGCATGTAGCCTTTCTGGTTGGCGAGACTAGAGAGTGAATCTTTCCGATTTGGCTCAAAACATTGAAAGTGGCATTTAAAGCAGATGAATTAATCGGTGGTACATTGAAGGAGGGACATATAATCTCTATGAGATTAAATCATGCCTTAAAAATGACACTACAAAATTTGATGTTCCCAGTTCTGAAGGAACGTCATATTGTACAATGGTGTATGATATACACTCCTAGAGTTGAGATTACTTAGACTATTATACTAGAGCCAAGGTGTGAAGAATGAATGGTTATATAAATTGTTTGTATAGAGAGCCTATAGCTAGCTAGTTGTAATGGAGCTGAATTACCATACCAATGCACCAGCCAACATAAACTGGTCCAAAATGTGCTTCAGAATATCGCTTAAGAATAGGTGATAGAGGGGGTGCTCCAGAAATGATCAATGAGTTGTCTTACTTACTCACAGTTCAATGACAACACCATACATATCACCGTCACTATGAAGATAACCCTTCAAATCGAAAAGGACCTTATACTCCGGGTCATGTGTTTGAACCTTCAATCTCCGAAGGATCTGATGCTTGGTGAGATCATTTGTTCTATGCCAGCTGTAGGCAGCCAATAATTTAGCCAGAGAAAGCTCCTCCAATTTTTGCATAGAAGGGCAGTACCTTGAATAACATGGAGGCACTGACACTAAGGACAAAGAAACGAGGAGGGATGTATGAGATAGGGAGGATTTAGTGGTTTGATACTTCTTCCACGAGGCGAGGAAAAGAAGAGTGAAATAGCAATGTGAAATTTACTGAGGCTCAAGTGGCTAAGCTAGTAGGCAAAAAATTTGTAACTGCTAAAGTGAAAGCTAAATGGTGAAAAGAGAATCAAATCTTTCCAATTTTCCATCTCTATGGATACTTAGACGCCAAAGAAAGTTAAATTTCCGATTTCTTTAAACCAAAGGGGAGCGCCTCTTTTTTTCACTTGTATCTCCAGCATTAATTTTAAGCTTTATCTGGGAGCATATATTGATCGTTGAAGTTGTTCAATTGCAAGTTGTAATTACTTTATAATTAGTGAACATGCCTTAACACACCATCCTGCTTTCACCACGTTGAGTCCAATCAGGAAGTGTATTAATAAATCTTGAGACAAGAAAGCAATAAAAGTTGCATTCTACGAGTATTTCAAAGCCACAAAGCTCAAGATACTATAAGAAGAATGAAATAACTGTATGTTTTGAAATACAGGTTGGCTTGGAATTACTGTCTCCTGGATCGATGACTCGCTTCTGGGTATAAAACGCGCAAGACAAAAAAAAAACTGGGCAGTAGTGTTATCTCACTCCATTCCAACTCTCCGTAGTCTTGCACTCGTCACAGTCAATAAAGGATTCAGCGAAAGTAAGGCACTGGAGAATGATTTATTGGACTCTACCTACCTAACTAAACTAGAAAAATTAATGGAAAGCCAGAAATGGCTTCATTTAGATTCAGGGGTAATATGTGTTAATCATCCGTTTCAGCATTGGAACTCAACGTTTTAGTATATTACTACTAGTAGTAGTATATGATATTCAATGTAATACTCAATATATTTAGTGATATGGAGTAAATACGTATCACTAGAGTAGGGTGTATTCAAAATACGCCATATACCACTTCCATTACTGTTTAGAAATGCTCAAAGAACTGAAGCTCGGCATTCATATTCTAGATGTTCTTGAGAATTTGAGAATTGCTGCTTTCGAAACAGGTCTGGATTTGTTGAAGCGCGTTGCATAATGATGTTATGATAGCATAAGATATTCTAAAGACATATTGATTATATTAGAAATACCTAGAAGAACCCTGGGCTTAGCCTTTGCATCTCTGCATTATATTAGAACTTTCAGCTTTTGAAACTAAGAATCTAAATGATAAGGCCACTTAAAGCTCCAGGTCTGTACCGCCTTGAATTTCTCCAGTAGCCCGAATATGCTGAGGCTATATTCCCTGCGTTGAGCTTTTCTTTCGAAGCATTGGATGATCTGCAGCTGGCCTGATAATCAAGCATCTGCATCAACGCCATTTGGGCGATTCTCCTCTTCTCAATCGGCTATGTATAGCAATTTCCATCTTTGAGTTCAATTGATGGATTTTGATTGGTATAACTATAATCTTTGAGAGAAATTAGGCTTGTGGGCTCCATATTTGGGAACTATATATGATAGTCCTAAGATTGGGTCTTGGTGGACGATGATTTCTTGTCACAAGAAATGAACTCTTTGGAGGAAATTGGCAAGGGTGTTGAACAATTCTTATAGCTACTGAGGAAGCGGTGTTCTTGGGAAAATATGTTGGTTGAGGGGTGCAAGATGGTGAGAATGGAAAGAAGATTGAGAAAAGGGGGAGAAGGGAAGAGAGATATGGGGTTTTATATGGGCGAGCCTCGCAAGCTGATGAGACAGACATCTGTTGGATGACGACTTCGAACTTTTGGTGAATGAAAACTTCGAAGAGAACTGGTCTTGAAGGCTCTAAGAGTGAAACGCAACGAATGGCAATCGCTTCTTGATGATGGATAAGGCTTTCAGAAAAATATGGCTACGAACACTTTCGTTGGATAAATGACTGTCTAATTCTATTTCTGAATGGATAGATATTGGAGGTTTGGGAAATTAGAGAGCGAGTAGCATTAGAAACGGTCACTATTTTTTTCTTCTTGATTACTAGTATTCTAGTCTAGACAGCAGGAGCCAAAGCAAAGGTCAATAATAGACCAAATGAAGACAAGAGCAATTGAAGCAAGCCGGATGAAGCCGGATTAAGTAGTTGAGATCACTTAGTAAAATAGAAACATGGTTGATGCCATGAAGACCTAGATGGCAATGAAAGAAATAGAAGGAGATAGCGAGAAGGCAAATACAGACACTGACTTTCACCTAAAGACCCAAAAATTTGTTAGGTTCCCTTCTGAGAAGTTGTCGCTTGAGAGATTTGGTGACTACAATCATCCATTTGCATACGATGGAATTTTTAAATGCCTCTATGATAGCCGGAGTGAGACCTTCAGGTAATCTACCAGTAGCTTGACGGATCACAAATGCATATCTAGGCATCTCAGATGACAGGTACTAATAGCCAATCTTTGCCATAGCCTGGAGCTCCTAGTGTGGCCATCAAGTTTCACGGGTGAACTTTCTGAACACTATACAAGTTTCTGAATGACCAAGGGCGGCAAATAGCAGCGCATCCCCATGTATGCGTTAACAACAGGCATGTACAATATATAATGAATTCAAAGTTAAAAAACTGAGCGACAACTAAACAATCTATAAATGCCAGCTTCATTCTTCATCCTTATTAACAACATAGATCCAAAGTAAGTTCTAAAATATTTCCCATGCCAACATGTTGTGTGTACCCAAGCCATCCATATCCAACACCGACACCCAACATCCCAGCCCAACATCGACTGTTGAATATAATAACCGTGAAGAAATGTCTGATAGATCGAGATTCTAATTTCGTACAAATTCCGGAAGTAAACAATTATGGAAATTGAGATCTGGTTTGTGCTTTCGTCCTATTTTACCAGTGTTTCAAATCTTCCAAATCTTGAATTAAGTAATCATGACTCTTCCCTTAGACGTTCATTCCATATCTGAGTTTACCACTTTACCCCAGTAGTATAATTACAGAGCTTGCAACCCACTAATGTTTCTCAATCTCGTTCCCCAAGCACCGCCGCCTCTTCCTTCCTCAGCAATCTTCCCACTCACGTCTCTCCTGTAACTTTCTCGTTGATCTACAAAATCAGTTCCACTGCTGACCTGCCGCCCAATATTGTCGCCTCCAATCGTAACAGGCGGTGTTGAAGGTTTCAAGTCTCCATAATATTTCGACTTGAAACTATCACTCGAGCCTGAATCACGTGTACGAAGGGGCTTTGGCGTTAGTTCGCGGATTTCAGGAGAGAGGAGAGGCAAAGGCCATGAGGACTCGTCAATTATGTCGGCGCTGGGGCTGTATTCATTGTTGTCTGGGGTGCTGGTGGAGGGGGCTTGGGAAGAATGATTAGAGGATGAAGATGGGAAATTGTGACGGGGGGTTGGAGGGTTCTCCATTAATGGGTCAGGGAGATGGAAGTCCTCTTCATAGTCACCGATGGTGGAAGGATCAAGCGGCAAGGGGTGATAGGAGGATTTGATGGAGGTAGATGATTTTTGTTGTGAGTGGGGACGAGAGTTTTGTGCGCTGCTGCGGTTGCCTTTTTTACCGAGGGAATCGTTGGAGAACCAGTGGATGCCACCGCTATTATTTTTAGAGTTACTAGTAGACTCTTCATCGTTGCGTAATGGGAGGTCGGAGGCGGGAACTGAAGTGTACGCGTGACGGGAAGCACGTTTTGGCGAGGAGGAGGCCGAGGAAGATGCCTTGAAATCTTGCATGGAGTTACGAGGTGATTTATCAGGTTTATAAGCATTGTAGCGAGCTGGAGAGCCGATACGTGAGGTGCGAGGTGAGGATTGGTTCGTTTGGAATGATTCATTGGAGTTGGTCCGCGTGTGGAGGAAAGGGATCGTTGGAGGGCGGTCGAGATCCTCGTAAGTAGCCTCAGAACGACGTTTATCCTCAAGATTGGAACCTCTCGACAATCTCTTTTCGGAAGGAGACCCAATGGTAGTGAAAGTTGAAATAGAAGACTTGTTGCGTTTGTGGCGGGAGGTGAGATTATCTTCCAAAGGATTTCATATCCGGAGGAAGCTGGTTGATCTTGCGGAATGTAAGAGCGAGATAGAGGGATAGGGCAAACGATATTAGATGAAGACCGCCACCAGCTGTAGCTGCGTAGAAAAGAACATTAGTGAAGATTGATAGGAGGGTTTCTCCAGATATAGAAGTAGACCAAGTCGTTTGCTTTGTCTTAGCCGCCAAAGAAATATATGCATAAAATGGTACAATGGTTATGTCAAGCAAAGACGCAAAGAGCATATATGATGCTGAAGATCCGGGTGCTCTACCGTCAGGTCTTCGCGCTAAGTGAAGTACTCCATAAGTGGTATGCATAATTGCAATAGCGGGCTGAAACATGTTAGTCGGTTGTTTTGATAAGCATTCTCAGTACACCCTACCGCAAGCTTCATGATCCACCCTGATATAATGTCTAGACCCGTGATCAAAATTGAAATAGTAAGAAGGCCAACTGCCGCTAAGAGTTGAAAGCATCTCAATGCTAATGTGGCCTTTCTAGTCCACTTAACCCTATTCTTGATAGAAGGGTCCATTGTCTTGGAATCCACATTTCCAGAAGGAACTACGAAATATGAACTGGTGAGAATGTGTCAGTTTAGACCACGTCAATCATGATGCGCATACTTAGACATACTCGGGATGTGCATTGAAGTTGACCAAAGGCCCATCAGGTCGCTTTGGTCGTGGGGCTGGGGGAGATAAGCTCGCCCTGGAGACGGCTTTTGGATCAAACGACCAATCAGTCTTGACTGGGTCATAAAGAAAAGGAGGTTGAATACCCATTGTACCTGACAATGAATAATGAAAAACAGTAATTGTTCCAGAAATGAGGTCAGGAACGAACGTTAATCTTGAAAAGAATGGAAACCAAGGATACAAACTGTATTCTAGAGCTTGGATCAACAAAATCTGTATGCAGCCCTCGTTGACACAGCAACAACCGATAACCTTAACACAGCGTTATCGCACTTGTGCGATAAAGATCCCCGAAGGCTTTCAATGACGTTTGAGAGAGAAAATGAACGGGATCGCGAGACCTTGGGTTTGCACAAGATGTGTGAGCTCTTTACAGCAACGTATACATTCGATCACTCGACCGAGGACGTTTACGAACACTGCAAGGTATTATACTGAGAAGCCAGAGCTCATGGTGGCAGACCATTCAGGATGGCTGTTATTGGGTCGGGGCCTGCTGGTTTTTATACAGCTTATAAGGTGATGACCAAGATTGAAAATTCAATCGTGGACATGTATGAACATCTGCCAGTACCCTTTGGCTTAGTACGTTTTGGTGTTGCTCCAGATCATCCAGAAGTGAAGGTGAATCCGACACCAGACTAACAAGAAAATTTTGTGCTGATGCTAAATAGAATTGTCAAGATAAATTCAGCGAAGTAGCCGAATCCCCAAATTTTAATTTCATTGGGAATATATCTATAGGGATCATACTGGAGCTTTACCTCTTGCATCGTTGTTGCCACATTACGATGCCATACTATTTGCCTATGGCGCATCTCGAGATCGTACACTGAACATACCGGGAGAGGATAATTTGAAGGGTATTTATTCCGCGCGGGCATTTGTGGGATGGTACAATGGATTGCCGGAATATGCGGATCTCGAACCAGATCTCACGCAAGGGGATGAAGCTATAGTTATCGGACAAGGAAATGTAGCATTGGATGTTGCCAGAATTCTATTACAGGACCCCGATGTCCTGCGAACGACTGATATCACTGAGAGAGCTATTGAGACTTTGCAGAAAAGTCGAGTTACGAGAGTGAGGGTAGTGGGGAGAAGGGGCCCTCTACAGGTTTGTTTTATGGGGCTAAGTGGAGCGTGTTTTCAACTGACTATTTCAGGCGGCGTTCACGATTAAAGAGGTTCGTGAGTTTGGTAAAAATAGATTCTGTGGCATTTCATCCTGTTGATAGATCATTGATTCCGGAGGATATTTCGAAATTACCTCGAGCTTCCAAGCGAATTATGGAGATTATCAAAAAGGGGTCAAGTGCTTCCTTAGAGTCGGCAGCTAAGGCATGGTCACTTGATTTCTGTCTTTCACCGAAGTCATTTAATCACAGTCATGATTGTCCCTCTCAGTTGGGGAGTATGTCATTTGAGAAGACCTTACTGAACCAGACCCCTTTGATCCTGCGGCCAAGGCAAATGGCACAGGGGAATTGATAGGCCTTCCAGCCTCTTTAGCTTTTCGATCCATTGGATATAAGTCAGAAGCTTTGCCAGGATTCTCGACCCTGGATATACCATTTGATGATCGCATGGGTATCATACCAAATGATTCATTGGGTCGTGTAGTCAACGAGAATGAAGGATGGTCAAGTTCGGATTTGTCCAAGCATGTCTCAGGAATGTATTGTGCTGGGTGGGTAAAACGGGGGCCGACCGGTGTAATTGCTAGCACTATGTTAGATGCCTTTTCAACTGCAGATACGATAGCCGAAGACTGGTACGCGCGTGCAAGCTTTCTCAATGGTAATGCTGGAGGTTCTGGCCTTGGATGGGATGGAGTAAAGGCCGAGGCCGACAAGAAAGGATGTCGAAGAGTCAGCTGGGAAGACTGGCACAAAATCGATGCAGTCGAGCGAAAGAAAGGTCACAGTAATGGAAAGGAACGAGAAAAGTTTACAAAAGTAGAAGATATGCTCAAGGTTCTAGATTAAACTTGGTATTCTAACTACAATAATACTGTGCATTATTTTTTTAACTTCTCAGTGAGTTCTGGGACCTTATCAAACAAATCCCCAACAAGCCCAACATCAGCGATTTGGAAAATCGGTGCATCCGCATCCTTGTTGATTGCTGCAATGACTTTACTATCCTTCATCCCTGCCAAATGTTGAATAGCACCAGATATACCTGCGCATAGGTACAATTGTGGTGCTACAACCTTTCCGGTTTGACCAACTTGCAAACTGTTGTCAGCATATCCACTGTCTACAGCCGCTCTAGATGCTCCAATAGCTGCTCCTAAGGCATCGGCCAAGGGCAGCATTGTTCTGTCAAACTCTTCCTTGGATCTTAAGCCTCGACCCCCAGATACCACTCTACCCGCAGTAGCCAAGTCTGGCCTATCTGATTTTGCGAGATCCTCCGATACCCATTCTGTCTGAGATTCCACTTTAGGATCTACACCATCCTCAATTGATGCCGAACCTCCCTCGCGGCGGCAGCAGCAAAAGCAGTTCCTCTAATAGTAATGATTTTAATTTTGTCTGAAGATTCGACTGTGGCAATTGCGTTGCCAGCATAGATTGGTCTAACAAAAGTGTTCTCATTTTCGATTCCTGTAATGTCCGATACTTGTTGAACATCGAGTAATGCGGCAACGCGGGGCATGAGATTCTTCCCAAAGGCTGTGTGTCCAGCAATGATATGTGTAAAACCACCCTTGTTGATATTATCCACCAATAAAGGAGCATAGTTTTCTGGCAGGCCCTAGATTAAAAGGATTAGAGATTGTTAATCGGTATAATTGATTATTCGTGAGGGTAGATTTCCTTACCTTGTCATATGCAGCATTGTCTACTGCAATGATTTTTTCGATTCCTGCAACCTTAGCCGCTTCCTCAGCTACGGATTTGATATTGCTCCCCGCAATAAAAGCAGTTATTGACCCTCCTAGCTTTTGTGCTGCGGTCACTGCCCAAGTGACCCATGATTGAGTCTGCCTTCCCTTTGTTCCAGTACAGCCAGTGAGGATAATAATCTTGCGAGTGCTGAGAGTGATGCTACTGGTGTAGGACCAGCTTGTGATCGTAATTGAGTACGCGCCTGGCGTAAGATCGATTGACCGGCTCTCGAAAGCATTGTTATGAAATTGAGTAGAGGAAAAATTGAAAGACTCTCAAACTGTTGATGAACATTATCAATGGAATCCACTAAGTATACTTAACTTACCCCATGTTTCGATTCTACCTACCATCGGCCGCTTCAAGCCGAGGGAACCATTTTTTGTGCCTGGTGCCGATATTTCTGGCCCGACTCTTAAGGCTGTAAACTTCAATTTTTTTATTTGTCATCACGTGAACATCTCCAACTCTAATTTTGGCTTTTTGGCTCCATCCATCCATCTACTTATTAGTAGTATCTTAAGCTTATTAGTTTGACAAGCGAAACGCGACCTTCCTCCAGAAAATCATCAACGCGAACCACAGCAATAGGATTTTGCGCCTCGATATCTCAATTGTTGATCACCACATCATTTTGTATTGCGTTAATTCGTGCATCTGGATTCTGATCGATTCGACGCGCATGAGAATTCGATCATCAATTTGGAGATCTAGTACGACTCCTCTTGCGACAACTTGGGGAAGCGTTTACGAATAAGACTTTGCGATAGTTTGACCATTTCATAAGATATAAACAAACATGGAGGATAGTTCATCAAACTTTGATTCTTCGGCCCTAGGCAGTAATGCCATTCTCGAGCAGCCACCACTTCCCGCAGAATCCAATTCACCACCAAGTCAAGGAACCACAGGGCAAACTCAACCAGCGGAAGGTATATATTATTGCTTGTTGCTACCCCACCACCTTTAATAACTAACTGTCCATAGATACCCCAATGGTAGAAGCTGGGTTCTGTCGATTCAGCCGTTAAGAAAGATTCAACTGCGCCTATCTCTGATAATCCTCTTGATGCGCCTGACGCACCTCGTCCAGAATCAGATGAGCCTAAGGATGAGGAAATGGGTGATTCTCAAGCCCAAGACGAAGTGAAGGAAAAGTAAGGAAGGCGATGGAGAAAATGGGGCCACAAATGGACAAGTTGAGAAAACCAAAGCTTCGATCGAAGCATCAGCAAGAGAACATCTTATATCACAGACACACTCGACTATAATTCCGAGTTATAGTAACTGGTTCGACATGCATTTTATTGCTCCCGTCGAGAAGAAGTCTTTGCCGGAGTTCTTCAACAATTCGCAATCGCAGCAAGACCCCAGCCGTTTACAAAGATTATCGTGACTTTATGGTCAATACCTACAGATTGAACCCAATAGAGTACTTGACGGTGACAGCATGCCGAAGAAATTTGGCGGGAGATGTCTGCGCTATTATGCGGGTTCATGCTTTTCTCGAGCAATGGGGCTTGATAAATTATCAAGTATGCTTATTCTTACCCATCTGAACCTGCCGTGTTTGCTAATGAGTCTAGGTCGACGCACAACAACGACCTTCGCAAGTCGGCCCTCCATTTACGGGCCATTTCAAGGTGATATGTGATACTCCTCGTGGCCTACAGCCGTGGCAGCCTTCAGCCGATCCTATCGTTCTCCAGGGCAAGAAAAGTGAAGATACAGAGGCTAAGGCAGTTGTAGAGCCAGCTCCTAAGTCAGACTTGAATCTGCAAATAGGACGTAACATCTATGATGCCACTGCCAAGGAAAACAAATTGATTGGTGACTCTAAAAAACAAACAAATGGTGAGAGTGCGAACACCAATGGCACTTCGGATATCGTTCAAAAGTCTATCGAGGACATCGCGAAACCTCCAGCAGCTAAAATCCTTTGTCATGTTTGTGGCATTGACTGTACTCGTGTTTATTACCATCATATGTCTCCAGCCGACCCTACTGCTTCGGGGACCATCAAGGGCAAGTCTGATATCTGTTCGAACTGCTTCATGGAGAGTCGATTTCCTCACAACCATAGCCAAATACATTACCAGAAGATGGAGAACCCAACATATACTGCCGCTCCTGAAATTGCCCGTGATTGGAGTGATGGCGAGGTTCTCCGACTCTTGGAGGCTTTGGAGAGCAACGATGATGACTGGACGGCAGTCGCAGACTATGTTGGTACCAGAACCAAAGAGGAATGTGTGATCAAGTTCCTGCAATTTGAGATTGAAGACAAATATATCGACCGTCGAGCCAAGCAGCACGGAAAAATCTGACAAGTCCATTGGCCTTGGCCTGTTAGGCCCGGACAACGGCATGCTTCCTTTCAGTCAGGCGGATAATCCTCTTATGTCTGTGATTGGCTTCTTGGCAAGTCTTACGGATCCCCAAGGTCACAGCAGCTTCAGCTGGTAGAACGGTAGACGCGATGAAGAAAAGTCTGCGAGAAAAGATTGAAAAACCGCAAGGATCCGAAAAAGGGAAGGAGAAGGAGTCAGCTTCGGATTCGATGGAGATTGATACTACGGACTCGACCAAACAATCCTTAAATGATATTGCAGCGTTTCCATTGGTGGCGGTCGCCGGTCGTGCTGGTGCTTTGGCATCCCATGAGGAGCGTGAAATGACTCGCTTAGTATCCGCAGCAGTGAATATCACTTCAATGAAGCTTGATCTGAAATTGAAGCAATTTAACGAAATGGAGGATATTCTTCAAGCAGAGCGAAGAGAGCTAGAAAGAGGGCGTCAACAACTCTTCTTGGACCGCTTATCCTTCAAAAAGCGTGTTAGGGATGTGCAGGAAGGTTTAAAAACAGCTGCCGCAACGGGTGGAGAACAGGGAATAAAAATGGCGCAAGATGTCATGCAAGGAGGAGAGAAGATGTCCTTTAATGGTGTTGCAGCTGCCCCGGGGAGTGTGCAACCTTTGAGTGCCGAGGGTCAGATCAAGAGTTATGATATCTAGGAATGATGCGAGCAAGCAGGAGGGAAGGGATGGCTTGGCTGTAGGTACTACATGGCGCAATGGTGTTGAATATGGAATATCTATTGGTCATCGCGTAACAAATTTGCGCATATGTGTTTGTTTATGAGACCTGGGAGGTGCCTTCAGACGAGAAGAGTCTCATGCTCTTAATTCTCATACCTGTTCTCACGTACTTATGTGTGTGTATTCTTAAGATAATGAAATGGCGCTTATATCATTAAATTTTAAAATTATATAGATGTATGTGGTTTTGCGCTAATCGTCACCGCTGTTATAGACAGCATAAGATCGATGCTTTGGAGGTTTTTCTGGTTCCTCGCCTTTGTCGTGGCGGCCATTCTTAGTGATAACAGTTTCCGTATTCGCTTCGTCCCCTCCGTCCTCATTACTACCACTCTCAACACCAGAATCATCACCCCCCCTAGTTGTTCTCGTTCTCATCGCCATCCACTTTCTATCACGACCCTCTCTCAGCCTCTTTCTGCGTTCTCTCCTCCCAATCCTCTCCCTATTCTTTACAAATTCCTCTTCGTCAACAACACCCATAACCTCCCACTCACTCCAAAATTCCCTTTCTCTCCATCCCTCCCCATTGTTCTCTTCCTCTACCTCCATTTTTTCTAGCAGGCCTCTCAGGCAATTCGTCGTCATCTGGTTTGGTTTTGAGGTGCAGAGGTGGATCTTTCCCTAATAATCTCCAGATACGCTGTTCTTCCAATTTGCTCGCACGTGCATCGAATGCGGAAACGTGGGCTTCGAGGGCCTCTTCATAAGCTTCTGGTGAGAGGTGCTTGCGTTGGGAGCGAGCCTGAGATTGCGACTGTGGCTGAGAGGGGGATTTTTGGGTAAATGGGTTATCATCGAGGTGAGAGGATGTATCGGAATCCGAAGAGGTGCCAATATCGGTATCGAGAAGAGATCCGTCGGAGGATGTGTAAACTTCTGATAAATCTTCGGCGGGGTCTACAAAACGCGGATGACTGCAGGATCGAGATCTCCTTCTCTTTTCATTGCATTCTTTACTTAGTTCAGTTTCGACTTCTGGGTATGTCATTATTGAGTTGCTGAGTTTGTCGTGGTGGGAAATGGAGAGATGGTTTCTCCGGGCACATTTTATCCAGAATTCATTACTGTTGGCGTCCATTTTTAAGATTTTGGTAGCAGCTTCCACGTCATTGATGTTGATATCCGCTGCTTTAGTCTTTTTCGAGTCCATAGCTCGGATTCTGGACATTGTGCAGAAAAGAACAGTTGAGATGAGACGTTTTGTGACACTGACCGTTAATGAATAAAAATCGTCGAAAGCGGTTGCACGTATAGCAGGATTTTCTCCGGGTTCTCCTATTTGCCTCCAGTTGTCCTCTAATCCAGGCTGTGTGGGGTTCATGAACACCCTCTCAGATAGCGCAAGCCAGTTCTTGAGGTTTAGAAGGCTGATTGCTGGAAGCAGACCTTGAACACCCTCGTCGTCTTTGAGCTTACTTGTACTCCGTTTATTTTCGAGCGATTTGCTGACTTCTTTAGTAAGGAGCCAATAATTTCCCCATTTAGCTTCCTCAACATCTTCCTCATATCGCTCTTGTCGTGACGCAAGGCCATCCGCCGCTCGCTCCAGAAGAGCATAGCATTCGGGAAAACTCAATTCTGCAGCAGCTGGAAATTCCGTAAAATCCAGCAACCGCGCTTCGTATAGTTTCTTTTCCTTCAATGCTTGGTGCAATATATGCATATATTCTTGCACCTCAACTTCCGATTTGGTACCAATGCGTGCAGCAATGGCTCTCACATTATCCCTGCCTATTCTTGATAATCCAGTAAAGAAGAGGTCCTTCTCGTCAGCAGACCACATCGAACAACCGATCTGACTGTCTTCTAATGGAATGTTGTCCTCGTGAATTGACCTTGCTGCTGCATCATAAATCTCATTGTTCAGAAGCTTGCAATAATCCTTACTGTAGAATGTCTTGAGTCGTTTTGCCCTTGCAGAATTTCCAATAGATTGCTTTAATTTTCGCTTTTTGGATCTGAGACCGTAGGCTCCTCTTGCTGGTATTGGAATGCCCCCCACTTCGGGAGGTACAAACGTAGCTGCCCATTTGAGGGCGTCTGCACTTATCCATTCATCCGTATATTGGTTATCTGGACTTATATTCGGCAGAGAATTTGAATAAGAATCACTCTCTCCTTCCCAAGGTATGTCATCATTTTGTGCTTGCTCTCGTTCTCGCTCTCCTTCTCCACGCACCCCTTTGTCAGGTGATTCTTGTTCAAAATCACTGTCAGAATTCTCATAGGCTGATCCTGATTCAGGCTCAGGAATATCAAATGGACCTTCAAAAGGATCAGAAGCGTTGGAATCCATGTATGCTATCGATCTTTGAAGCGTACTAATCGATAAATGTGTTGTGCTGCTCTTCTCATCCACATAGCTTGGGATAAGACAAGATATGATATGAATCGAAACTCAGCTCTCTAGAGAGTTTCAAATGTAAATAATTACGCTTTGGTAAATTTTATTTATTCTCTAGGAACCTTAAAAGGTTAAAAAATTTGGAGAGTGAATTGAAGAAAATTAATATGGGACTAGGTAGCTGATATCAAGCCACATGAGGCGTTGTTGTCCTTTGATGTCACTAGCCACATGAATGAAACGATTTGGTTTCCAAATTTTCCAAATTTTATACAGCATTTCTATGGATTTTGTTACTGGCCAAGATTGTAAGGTTAGAAGCTCGCGTTTATCGCGCTTAAAATATATCAAGCGCAACTACAATTTATTACTCCCAGTTGCAGATCATCATGCCTCCTATTTCGAAAGGGTTACTAGAATTGTGTGTACGATCATGGCGACCATTAAAGATACCAAGCTCGACAAGAAGTTATGCACGAGCCAAAGCCCTCCCGAAAGTGAAGAAAGCTCCCGTGACGAATCCTCATCAGCCCGTTGTCTTGAGACAATATCAGGAAGAATGTATTCAAGCTGTACTCTCGCATCTGGATCAAGGTCACAAACGTATGGGTGTATCTCTAGCTACAGGTAGTGGGAAGACTGTATGTATATTCATATCAGATATCATATTTCTCATGCTCATCACGTTTCACAGGTGATTTTCACACAACTGATCAACCGAGTCCAACCCCACACGGAAATTGCAACTCAGACTTTGATCTTGGCTCATCGACAAGAACTGGTTGAACAAGCAGCTCGCCATTGTCAAAATGCTTACCCAGATAAACGGATTGAGATTGAGATGGGGAAAATGCATGCTAGTGGGTATGCAGATATCACCGTGGCAAGTATTCAAAGTATTGGATCTGGTGACCGGATCGAAAAGTTTGACCCTACTCGTTTCAAATTGATACTTGTTGATGAGGCTCATCATATTGTTGCACCACAGTACTTGAGGACTTTAGCTCACTTTGGACTCTCCGAAAAAACGGCAAAGTTCTCCTGCTCTTGTAGGCGTCTCAGCCACGTTGTCCCGTACTGATGGATTGAGGCTAGGTGCCGCTCTTGACCAGATTGTCTACCACAAGGATTATATTGACATGATTGAGGAAAAATGGCTATCGGGTGTCATCTTCACCACCGTACAGTCGAAAGCTGACATCTCTTCCGTGAAAAAGGGCCCAAATGGAGACTTTCAAACTGGTGAATTGTCGCAGGTTGTCAACACTGATGCAATCAATGAGCTGACCGTGCGAAGTTGGTTTGCAAAGGCCAAAGGGAGGAAATCAACAATAGTATTTTGTGTGGATCTTGCTCACGTGGGAGGGTTAACCAATAAGTTTCGTGAATATGGGGTTGATGCACGATTCGTAACTGGTGATACTCCAAAGATTGAGCGCAGTACAAGACTTGATGCTTTCCGGAATGGAGAGTTCCCAGTATTGGTTAATTGCGGGGTGTTTACTGAAGGAACTGATATCCCAAACATTGACTGCGTTTTATTGGCCAGACCTACTAAATCGCGCAACTTGCTGGTGCAAATGATTGGCCGAGGTATGAGATTACATCCCGGAAAAGACAATTGCCACATCATAGATATGGTTGCCACCCTATCGACTGGTATTGTAACAACGCCAACACTGTTCGGGCTTGATCCTTCTGAAATTGTTGACGAAGCGAAACCGGATGATATGAAATCTCTCAAAGAGCGAAAGGAAGAGGAAGAGGAGAGAAGAAGAAGTTCTGAAGATGTGGTAGCCAAAGCATCTTCAGCATCCGCAAGCTCTAGCATCAGGACTGTTAGTTTCACCGATTATGATTCTGTCTATGATCTTATCGAGGACACCTCTGGAGAAAGGCACATCAGGGCTCTCTCACAATTTGCATGGGTTTGTGTTGCTTCCGACAAATATGTTCTGAGTAGTTCCAATGGATCTCATATAAAGATCGAAAAAAGAGTCAGTGGGATCAAACGAGTTCATTGTTGTCGAGACCACTGCTTTGGCTGCTCTGGGGACTGCTAGGTCAAAATCCCCATTCGCAAAGCCACGCCGACTTGTCACTGCGGATACCTTGTTAGACGCCATCCATGCGGCTGATACATACGCGAGCAAAAAATACCCTCTTCAATTCATATCTAGAAGGGCCTTATGGAGGGATAAACCGGCCACAGAGGGGCAATTGATATTTCTCAATAAACTCCGACCACAAGATGATCAATTGTCCTCGGCAGACATTACAAAGGGCAAGGCTGGAGATATGATCACAAAACTTAAGCATGGTGCAAGGGGAAGATTTTCGAGTTTAGAGGCAGAGAAAAGGAAGGCTGGAAGATCACGACTGAAGTTGGAGCAGGAGAAGATCTTGGCAAATAGAGAAAAGGTTAGTGTTGGCCCTTTGATGATTTGAGGAGCCAATGGTTTGTATTGTATGCTCTGTTTCTTTGTAAGTTTGTGTAATCACATTCATTACATTGTTGTCTCTTATACCTGGGTAAAGTGATGTCAATTTAACTATTTAGCTCTCCATTGCTCCTTCTATTTTTGCTCATGTAGAGCCTCTTACTTTTGTACTAAAACATAAAACCTTCATTTCTCTTTCAATTTATGAATTTGACTCATTAATCCTTCTTTAACTACCCGTGGACTCATATCTATGCTTTGATAATTACTCTCGTCTGTCCTAATAATGTCAAGAGTAATGTCATCTTATATTTTAATCTTCTATTCACTCCATTACATTCATTGTCTCATCTCTATGGCCTACTTCATCAAATTCGGTTATGTTTCTACACATGGAAACCATACAGTTACACCATTTTGCCTCTAGGCTCAACTACATCAGTGCCTACTGAATGACAGATAATCTCGATGAATTCCACTTCTTCATGTATCAACAACTTCTATTATGCTTTTTATATTCCTCAGTTCTGCCTTCTGTCATTGCTTTAACAACTTTCAGAGGAAACATCTACCCCACCCACTCATAGTACAAATCTAGGAACGATTTTTATTACATCAACTTCAAGAAACTACATACAAACTACCCACTAGTCAGATGTTTTGATTTATTAGCTCAGTGCAACTTCTGGTTTATCTCAAACTAAAGCATTGAGTAAGTTTCCTCTTGTTTACTAAGATATGGTGTTGAGTTTAATAGTGGCGAACTAAAAAAAATTAAATTAGCCTGTGTCTTTTCTTCAGGCTTTCTTCATTATTATAATTGAAAAAAAAAACACAATACTAAGTATTGGAAGAATAGATCTACCTTTACTAACATTGCACTCATTTCAGTTGGTCTCATTGCAGAATCATTTCACCATGGATTCATCAGAGATCTCTACCCATGGTCCAGAAGGCTTCGACACCGAATCCAAGCCAGCACCCGTTTCCAATAGTGATGTTAGTTCAACTAAATACACCTCTCCAGGTTGTGAAGTTGTGGTCTCTGAAAGTAAACATTCTTCAGATTATAGATATCTAGCCGTTCGATCTCGAAATGGTTCAAAACCCAGTGCTTCGAATCCTGATGCATCACACAACCAATCTGGTCAGAACCCCGGGAATTCTGTATCTCTGACACAAAAAGTCATGACTGCCACGATCAAGAATCCCTACGGTACAGAAGTTTACAAGTATAACTACACCGAGTTTGAACCTACTGGTGCGATACCCATCATCGGCTTCGTCCCCCAACCGGCGCCTGAAAACATTGAGCTTCCTGCTTCAAGGCCAGATGAGCCAGAAGAACCATGGAAAATCTTCCCTCGCCAGCAAATGCGGCATATGCAGGCCTGGGGAAAAGACCGAGGAGGAGTATGATCCACAACCATTTGATACTTTTGATATGGCCCTTGATGGAGCTGAACTCGCAATCAAGAATGAATCATCTCCACAAAAAGTTGCGTCTTCTGAAATTAAAACCCCCGAACGAACGCAATCAACTGGTGATCTGGCAGCCACGCAAATAGACTTTACACAAAAGGCATGGATACGATATGAGCCTTCAGCTATTGGTGAGATTTATAATGGGTAAGGCTAACAACTTGGATTTGTCTCAGTCCGGCATATGATCCATGCTATGTATTCCCCATCAAGCTTTACTGCTGTATTGTTAACATTTTGGTGCTTGCAGAGATGAACAAAAGGCGGACTTTATTCGAAATTTGGACGAAGGTGCACAGATCGAATACTGCAAGAAATGCAAAGAGAGACATATTCCACCTGGCTCTCCACTCACACTTTCTGAAAGAGATCCTTGCGGGGCATACCTGCCAGAATGGTTTCCGTCAGAGGGAGTGCATAAGCCATGGTCTAAGTTTAGGCAAATGCTCAATCATTGGGTCCTCCTGTGTGAAATGGAGCAAGGGTATACTCACAGAGAGAACCCTGAACGCCCTGTTTGGAATCTTGAGTTTCACGATACTCATGAAAGATGGAGACAGATTGGACGATCTCAGGGACTAGGAGGCTGGTGGAAATGTCGACGCGGACCCAGAGCTACATATGCGGAAAGATCATGCCGAGTCTGTACCTCGAAAGATGCTGTCGAAAGAGAAAAATGAATCTGGAGCTAAACGGCTTACCACTATATCAGAGCACAAAAAAAACATTGAGTGTTGGGTTACGGAAAGGATCAAGGAGGGTGGACGTCGAGATAAAGAAGTTTCACTTGCTATGTGGCGTGCAAATGGTGTTCCACAACATTATGGACCACCGATTTCAAGAAATGGAATATATCCGATTACAGAAGGAACGCGCCCAATCATGGGAGTATCAGAATCGGGGCCACGGACCTTTCTTCATCCGGAGCGAATGTTTTCAGAGAGATTGTTTAAAAGCAATGGCCATCCACCCTTAGCCTCTCAATCCATCAATGAGAGTCCTAAGCCTATTGTCCTAGATAGCGATTTAGACTCATCCACTGTCTCCAATACCTTTCTTGAAACTTTCCCTGATACCTCACTAAATACTTTCGATTTAACTGGACAGCCTGATTCAATACTTGAACCTCTTGGAGAAGTTCACTTTACCCCAGGATCTTTAAGGTTACTTTTGATACTTTTTTTGAGCATGGCCTTCTTATGAGCTTCATAAAAATCACAAATTGCATCTTATTTACTTTGAAATTACATTACATCACAAATAAAAGAGTTTGGGTGTTCAGGTTCTTACACATGTGGCGTTGGTAGATATCAAAATCAGTACGTTACAGTTTTCATTTCACGAATATTTCACACGCGAATCGGATACTGAAATCAGGCACTAGAATCAGACACTTGGACGTTAGGATCAAACTCTGGGGGTTGTTTCATTTGTGAGATAGATTTGGGATTCGGAGACTTGGAGACTTGACGGAGAATTATTAGGCGTAAGCGTGGGTGGTCATATTTTCAGGAAAACAAGGAGATTCTTGATATGATGTCAAGGAAAATCTCGGGTGTCCTCTGTGAGAGGTTGAATACGACTTCATGGGACAGGAATAGCGTATATCTCAGATCTGAGACAATGGTATGGTGCTGATAAATTAGATTGTTACACTAGAAATGGAAACAAAAATTGAAAAATTATATGTGATTCGGGAATATCCGGATTGCAACTTTACATGCACATTATGTGAATGATGGTTTTGATCTAAATTTTTATTATGGAACCTTGGAAGTCCTTGACTGGATCGTAAAAAGATTAACTATCATCCTGGACAAGCAAGCCCCCCTTTCCTCGTTAAACAAATAATCGAGAGACCGATCCATCCACATGATCCATTTGAGGAAGAGGAGGAGAAGAAGAAGAAGAAGAAGGAAGAAGAAGAAGAAGAAGAAGAAGAAGAAGAAGAAGAAGAAGAAGAAGAAGCGATTCCAAATTCTCCAGATAGAAAATTCTCATATACGTGGATTATCCTGAATGCTGATGAATTCATTTTTGCTTAATTCTCGTGATTGATTGATTGATTGGTTGATTGTAATGATTGATTGACCTTATTCAGGTATTCATTCGTTCGTTCGAAATCTGTCGAATGATTAGGTAGGTAGGTACCTACCATACCTAACTAGTATTATTATCTTGATATAATACAATTCCATACAAAATAATATAACCAACTTGATCATCTATAGAAATACCCTTGAGCATTTTAGATCTCACACCTTCGACCATAGACTGTAGACTTAACACTTTACATTCAAATCACGTTAACCCGCATATTCTGCAAGTCATCAAATTTCATGTCAAATGTACATCCATCTGATCGCTCACCAAATCAGAGGAACAAATAAAAACTTCAAGTCAAAATTGAGGATTTTAAGAATTTTTTGCCCACCAATCTGAGCTAGTCATAACTTAATGTATCATATCGCGTTTGATCATATCGCATTATCGGTATCTCGTATGCTCTCATTTCTCATCATCATTTTGGTCCTCCATCCCCCCCCCCCAAGTAAGCCTCAGCTGAATAACCGTTTCAAAAAATCGTCTACCTCTCACACTCTCCCTTCTGCAACCCGCCAGTCTCTTCCTTGTCCGCAATCAATGGTTCAATGTTCCAAATCGACTCGGCATATTCATTGATACACCTATCACTACTAAAGAAGCCCATTCTAGCCACACTAGTAATAGTCTTCGTTACCCACTCATCTTGGTTCTTATAGGCTTCATCCACTAAAGCTTGAGTTTGATTGTAACTATTAAAGTCATCAGATACGAGATAGTAATCCCCATGATCTTTAATAGCACCAATCAGAGCCCCAAATGCGTTAGCATCACCAAAAGTACCCTTTTGAATTGCTTCAAAGACCTTCTGAAGATCAGGATCAAGTTGGGTAGAGCCATAGGTGTGTGCGTGACGAAGATCATCAACGTCTTCGGCCAAATTACCGAAGAGGAAGATGTTGTTTTCTCCAATCTCACGAGTAATTTCGATCTAAAATTTGATCAGTATCGTGCCATGTAGAAATCACAAGAGGTCGACTTACATTAGCACCATCACAAGTGCCAATAATCAAACCACCATTCAAGACAAACTTCATGTTTGAAGTTCCACTAGCTTCGGTGCCTGCTGTCGAAATGTGCTCACTGATGTCACTTGCCGGGCAGATAATTTCAGCCTTGGATACGTGTTAGTCTTCCAAGAAGATGACCTTTAGGAGATCTCCAACGTCCTTGTCATTATTGACAACGGAGCCAACGCTGTTGATAAGGTGAATGATAGTCTTTGCCATCCAATACCCTGGAGCAGCCTTTCCACCAAAGATTGAAACACGAGGTGCCAGCCTTTTACGCTCTTTCTGGACTCAATGCCTTGATAGTCAAGTATCGATGGATGACACCAAAGATGTTCATCTGTTGTCGCTTGTATTCATGTATCCGCTTGACTTGAATATCAAAGAGTGCAGCGGGGTTGACCGTGACATCAGTGGTTGTCTTGATGTGTTTAGCCAAGCGAACTTTGTTGGCATACTTAATCTCCTGCCACTCTTTCTTGAACTCCTTATCATCGGCAAATGCTTCAAGTTTGTTCAGAAGAGTGAGATCCTTGAGGAATTCGTAACCACCAAGCTTGCTAGCAATCAACTCGGACAATCGAGGATTAGCTTGATGAAGCCACCTTCTAGGGGTGATGCCATTTGTAACATTAGTAAACTTGTCAGGACCAAATATCTTCACGAAATCCTTGAAGATAGTGGTCTTGATCAAATCAGAATGAAGTTCAGCCACACCATTAACCTTATGAGAACCCACGATAGCCAAGAAAGCCATGCGAACCATCTTTGGTTGAGATTCTTCAATAATCGAGACTCGACCAAGCAAATCTCTCTCCCCGGGAAACTTACGTTCCACGGTCTGTAGGAAGAACAAGTTGATCTCATAGATGATTTGGAGATGTCTGGGAGTAAGTTCTGGAAAAGCGGAACAGACCACTTCTCCAGAGCCTCGGGAAGGACAGTGTGGTTCGTGTAACCGAAAGTCTTGGTGACAACACCCCATGCCTCATCCCATTCGAGGCCTTCAAGATCAACAAGAATGCGCTGAAGTTCAACAATTGCGAGGGTTGGATGGGTATCATTCAACTGAATAGCGACTTGTTCTGGGAATTCTTTCCAAGCACGTTTGGATTTTCTTGAATCGACGCACGATATCGTACAACGAGGCTGCAACCCAGAAATACTGTTGCTTTAGACGAAGTTCCTTTCCACGTTCAAGGTTATCGTTGGGGTATAACACAGCACTGATGGTCTCGGCACGTTGTTGATCCGCCACCGAACTCTCATACTCACCACTGTTGAACTTCTGAAAGTCGAATTCACCGCTCGCAGCCTTGCTAGACCAAAGACGTAAGTTATTGGTAGCGGGAGTGTCATAACCAGGAATAGGGACATCATAGGCTACCGCCTTGACAATCTCTCCACCTTCCCAGACGGTATTTGATTTTCCTTGCTCATCCTGGTATTTCTTAACATGACCATAAAATTGGATCTAAAAAAGCAAAAAGAAGAAGAGCACAACATCAGCTTTGCATCAAGAAATGTTCGCGTGGGATCAAACGCAAAACTTACATCAACAACAATATCATGTCTTGGAAACTCCCAAGGATTGAAATCAAGCCAGTAATCAGGAACCTCGACTTGATACCCATCTACGATTTCTTGCTTAAAGATACCATATCTATATCTCAAACCGTAACCCCATGCTGGATAGCTCAAAGACGCGAGAGAGTCCAAGAAACAAGCAGCCAATCGACCAAGACCACCGTTACCAAGAGCAGCATCATGTTCTTGATTAATGATATCCTCAATTCGGAAGCCGAGATCCGAGAGACCCTCTAGAAACAAGTTAGACAATAGACACCTCCCCACCAACATCAACTTAGCCATACCTTTAGCCACACCCTTCAATCCCACATTCAACATGGCATTATCCAGTGCTCTCCCCATCAAAAATTCCAAACTCAAATAGTACACACGTTTACCATCGGCAAAAGTCTGTCTCTGCTGAGTGCGATTCCATTCCGTAATCAATTTATCTCTGAAAGCCAAGCTGGCTGCCGCATAGGCAGCAGTTTCATCACAATTGAACATACTACGAGCCAGTGTAGTTTCCACATGACGAACGACTTCCTTCTCAAAGTCCTCCTTATTCTCAAAAGCTTTCACGGTATATTTCTTCCAAGCTTTCGCGTTGGGGTTCGGGAATGGATGCTATGGTGGTGTAATCGTTAGCATGGATCGCGAGACCACCTCCAAATATGGAACGAGAGCGAGTACGAGTTTGAGACAAGGGAAGAATCAATCATACCTTCCACACTCTTAATCTCCCCAGCACCAAAACCAGTAAAGGTACGCTTATGCTTAGGTCTGGTAACGCCGGCGGGACCAACTGGACCTTGTAGTTCACTAATGGGAGATCCAGTTGAAGGACGTCTTTCTCTACGTGGAGATGACATGTCTGCTTCTTAATGAGAAGATGTGTAGTATGGTATGAATCAAATTTCTTCACCAGAAAGCAGAGGATTGAAGAAGAAGGAGAAGGAGAAGAAGAGAAGGAGAAGAAGAAGGAGAAGAAGAAGTTGTTGTAAGAAATAGTAGATGAAAGAGAAGTTCTAAGCTTTAAGAAGTTTTGAGTTTCAAGAAAGATGGGGACACTTGGAGTGAATGTATTGTCAGTATGGTATGTGGTGGTTGCTCGTTCGTTGTATTGAATGGATGCGGGTCAAGGTCTCAGAGATCGGGTCCAGTTACTTTTGAATCGTAGTTGCGGGGAAGGGAATTTTGACACGAGGATGTGATTTGATGTGATGGGTGTGATGGGTATGATGGGTATGATGGGTATGATGGGTATGATGGGTATGATGGGTATGATGAGTATGATGAGTATGATGGATGTGACTGGTGATATGATATGATATGATATAATCTGTAGGTAATGGGTAGGTGTTTATTAAAGCAATAAAGCAAAGGGCATTCCAAAAAACGGTAGTAGGCAGTGGATGAATGAACACGTTCTCTTCTTTGGCAAAAAAGAGGTATCTACCTAGGTACTTATACGATTTGTTGGATGGAAGTTATAAGAGGAAAAGCAAATTAAAAAGGAAGTGAATGATGACCGGGATGATGAATAACTACCCAAATGGGTCAATATGTTGATATGTTTGATAGGTCGATAGGTCGATAGGTCGATAGGTCGATAGATAGGTCGATAGGTCGATAGGTCGATCGATAGGTCGATAGGTCGATAGAACAATCGAACAATACGTTGATCATGGTATGATATAACAACTTTATTTATGTATGATACGAGGATAAAATGATACCATCTGTAAATGTAGTGGTGGTGGTGAGTGGTGGGTGGTGGCTAGCAAGTGGTGGGTGGTGGCTAGTAAGTGGTAAGTGGTAAGTGGTAAATGGTAAATGGTAAATGGTAAATGGTAAATGGTAAATGGTAAATGGTAAGTGGTAAATGGTAAGTGGTACGAAGTAGGTGATAACTCATGCATCCATCGCTCATCGCTCATTGCTCATACGTCGTTCATAGCTCTTAGCTCTTTCCTCCCCCCACCATTCATTCAGTCTAGCGGGGAAACTTAATTCATTTGACTGCATGCATCTCCCTCCCCCCCAAAAACGTACGATGGTTTCAACGTCCAGCCATCACTTCCAAAGGCCGAATAAGGTTAGCAAAGTAATAAGCAAGTAAGTGCTGGGTGTATCTATTGGGTATTTCTACTGGGCCTCTCTATCAACAAGGATAGAGCTCCCGGTTCCCGTCTCCCGTCTCCCATCTGACATTCCTGTATCCTGTGTCCATTCATTCATAGAACTAAACTTCCTAGGTAGTGTTGTAATACTGTAGTGTTGTAATACTGTAGTGTTGTTAATACTGTAGTGTTGTAATACTGTAGTGTTGTAATACTGTAGTGTTGTAATACTGTAGTGTTGTAATACTATAGTCTTGTACTGTTGTTCTATAGTTACCAGTGTGGGTTAACAACGCTTTCAATCGTAATCGGAGGTTATTATATTAATTATCCTATTTTATCTATTTTATTTATTACTTGCTTTATAAATTATAATAAAGTATACTATATCGATAGTCTTTCTTCTGATAACCGTGGAATATACAATATATAATATATATAATATATATATATAATATATAATATATAATATATAATATAAATATATAATATATATAATATAATAATAATATATAAAATATATATAATATATATATATAATATATAATATATAATATATAATATATAATATATAATATATATATAATATAACATAATATATAATACACAATATATAATATATAATATATATATATATAATATATAATATATAATATATAATACACAATATATACAATACACAATACACAATACACAATACACAATACACAATACACAATACACAATACACAATACACAATACACATACACAATACACAATATACAATACACAACACACAACATACACACACAACATACAACACACAACACACAATATATCTTTCCATAAAAGCCGGCTGAATCGGATTAAATACTATAAAATCTCGATTTCGTATCCATCTTTTAACTCTTCAACCTTACGCTTTCTCCACTCTATCTGTATTCTCTCTACTCTCTCTATATGTATACTTCAAAACAGCACTCTATAGTTTTCTTTCTTTCTTTCCTCCTTTCCTTCTTTCTTTAAGCGGATTCATCATTCTCTAATAGACAGTAACGCAACCACCACTCCCAATGCTATACACTCCAACCTATATCATCCATAGAATTACCCGTAACCAATTCTGCCGTTTCCTTCCCTTGTTTTCCCTTCCCTTTCCTTCTTTTCCCTTTTAAACACCTTCTATTATCCATCATTTATCAACCATTAACCATCATCCATCATCCATTAACCATCATCCATCATCATCCATCATCCATTAACCATCATCCATCATCATCCATCATCCATTAACCATCATCCATCATCATCCATCATCCATTAACCATCATCCATCATCATCCATCATCCTCTATTTACTCCTCCCTCTTATTCAATCCACCCAAGCCTTTTCTAATCTACAACTTTTATTAATCTACAATCCCCAAACCTCCGAATCCTAAATTCCCCCTCCATCAATATCTTCCAATCACCATTTCAACCCCCCACCCAATCCAACCCAACCTATCTTATTCTATCTTAATCTCGATTCCCATTCTCATTCCATTCCCATTCTTATCCCAAACCCTTTCAAATCACCAATCGCCAATCGCCAATTCCAATTCCAATTCCAATTCCAATTCCAATTCCAGCTTCAACGTCAATTTTAACTTCACCTCCAATTCCAAACCACATTTGAATAAATAAATCCCTATAGCAACCCATCCATCCATCCACCCACCCAATCCAAACCCCCAGCCCCCAATCCCGCGTCTTCCGAACGAGACGAGTCGAGAAGAATCTTTCGGATCTCTTATAATCTATAAATAAGCTACACAATACCTAGCCCTGGAGGTACTCTGAAAATCAAATACAATGCAATGTAATACCTACACTACGATGCATTACAATACAATACATATATAAAACATATATACATACATATATGCATACATACATACATCCCAAACTTGATAATCATAAATCCGTATCGATATCTGCATTTCCATCTACATCTACATCTACATCCACAATATACTACACTACCAATATCAATATCAATATCAATACTAATACCCATCCCCCCATCCCACTTCACCCCAAGACATAAATCAGCATACAACACATAGACACACAGCACACATGTACACTGCACACAATAAATACATCAAGCAATCATTCAATCAAAATCTATCAATTCATTCATTCATTCATCCAAAATATATCAATTCATTCATTCATTCATTCAAGCATCAACATCAACTAATCGGCACCGAACCACTCGCCAATTTTGCACCTATCAACTGCAACCTCACACCCACTCATCTCTCATCTCTCATCTCTCATCTCTCATCTCTCATCTCTCATCTCTCATCTCTCTCATCTCTCATCTCTCATCTCTCATCTCTCATCTCTCTCATCTCTCATCTCTCATCTCTCATCTCTCATCTCTCATCTCTCATCAACCTCTTTCCTTCCCTCTTCCCTTCCCTCTTCCCTTCCCTCTTCCCTTCCCTCTTTCCTTCCCTCTTCCCTTACTTCCCTAAATGTGACAGTGATGCTAACGGGCTAGATCTCCCGATCCAACCATCTTTGTAAACCTGCAAATGCTATTTTACGCTAAACCCTGACCGACCGGCCCACCCACCCATTTCGTCGGACTTTTTTTCCCCAAATTCCAAGTGTTTCGTTTCTCATGTCCCATTGGTCCTCAAAACTCCTCAGAATGGTAATATGTAATCCCCACACGTATGTAAATGTCATGGAAGTGATACCTCATCCCCAAAGGTTCAATTCAAACGACATGAAAATCGTTACTCATGCAATTTCATCCTCCTCGCTTGCCTACCGAGAGTCATCCAATCCCAGATCATGCACGTGTAGTCTTGTCAAACATCCTTCCCTAAACTCCTAGACCAAACGCCAGTTGCCGCTCACTATGGGTTGAATTATATAGATTAGGACATTATTCATCATAAAACATACTCTCATTCCATACTCTCATTCCATTAGAGTATGCCCGAATTCTTTGAGAGCATTCTGTAATATCGTCTCTTTAACAGCAGCGAACACTAATCGAATATTCGAAGTATCGGTGGCTTGTGTGAGACTAAAATTGTCAGATGTGTGCAATCTCGAGGAAGTTTGGAATGGAACTGACTGTGGATATAGATTCAAATGAGCTCTGTTAACTTGATTGAATCTCCAAAGCAAATACTTCGCTGCTCGGTTTAGATCATTCCCACCCGAGTAATCCTGAAAGTAATTCTCAAGTGGTGATCGACCAAGCTTTTGTTTGAACAAATCAACCTTGTTGAGGAATAGAATGATGCTAGTTCGCATAAACCACCTCGAGTTGACAACCGAATCAAATAAGACGAGACTCTCCATCATACGATTCTATGCATTGTTTAGAATTGTCATGAGACTACAGATATCACTCTTACCTGGTTATTCTCCTCCAAAAGAACCTGATCATATTCACTCAGTGCAACGCAAAAAATGATCGAAGTCACATTCTCGAAGCAATGAATCCACTTTTTTCTTTCACTTCTTTGACCACCCACATCAAACATGCTATCACAAAGTCAGCACTGAGAGCGGAAACCTGGGTATTGACACTGACTGTATACTCAAAGAGCCCATGGTGAATCTTGTCTCGTAGATACCGGTTGTCTTTGTTCTGGCCCTTAAAACATCGGCCTCGGTGGGTATATAATCGTGTGCTGTTATCCTTCCAGCTTCTTCGAAGAAACTGTTCTCAATCAGTTAATTCCTTCTGCATAAAATACACAATACATACTATGGTGCAGAATCCATCAAATAGAATTCGCTTTGCCTGGCCATTAAACGTTCGATAGATCCATCCTTCCATAATGATGCCACAGCCATTCCAACCCTGGGATTAAGTGGCGTATGAGGATCTGGATCGACGATATATTCCATTAGGAATGCACCGTACTCCTTGTTCGCTGGATTCACTGGTTCAATTTTCATCTGCCGCATGGCACCAACCAATGCCTTGGCACAATCGATCAAGTTCTTATAGATCGTTAGTCGGTACAAAGCCAACTCATCCATCGTGTAGCCATTCTGATGTATAATCTTCATCTGCTTGACGATTGTTGATTTACCACTCTCGCCCGAACCTATTGCGAAGACCGTTAGTATTGTGCTGATTTTGCCTCTGTCCAGAAGACGGTAAGATGCATGGATGGTTTTGATCATATACCATACCTAACAGAAGGATTTTGCATTCTCGTCGAAGTCTTTTCGAGTCCTCCTCCAACTTCTTGTCAATCGCTTGACTTCTCTTCTTCTGCTCCGTATCCTCTATATTCGAGCTCATACAAGCACCCATCCTGCTTCACCAGCCTGGCTGCAGAAACAGCCCCCGCCTTGCCTGGGAATAATTGTAATGGATGGAAATGCGATCGTCGTTGACCTGATTCTTTATATACGGTTCGCTGATAGCTTTTGAGAACTGTGTCGTCAATTATAATTGATGTGCGACGTTATGATACGGAGTCCTTGTCCAACTTTCGATACCTATCCAACACGATTCGCGAGGCGATCAATTCGGTTTCAATTGTATAGTCTGAAAATGGGATAAATATGCGCAAGGATTATTCGACTCGAGAATTCGCCAGTAGAGTATTAGGTCGTGAAGAAGAGCTTAGGCCAAGGCTAATAAGATGAATGGATAATGCTTTGAATTGTGGCCGAAAATAGACGTGAAGAGGATATATGTGTTGAAATGCCGTCAAGTACAGTACCGAGTCTCCACAAACCACAAGGGAAAGCGGAAGATTGAAGTTGTTAGTGAGACAAATTAACCCGGAGGCAAAGAGCAAATGGATTTTTTTTTTCTTTTTCCTTTGGCCTGGTGTGGTCTGGTCTTTGGTAATGTAATTGAACAAGGCTTATTGTTGTTTCAAGGTTTATTGATTGGAATGATGTTGAAATGTTTTGATTTGATATGAGAGAGTATGAAGTTAGATGAAGTCTTTGTTTCAATCTTTTATTGAGGAATTTATGAACAAAGACGTTTCGAGGATGAATGAGTGTGAGGATGAGCGTAGGTGTGAATGACAAGGGGACGAGGTTGAGATTGGTTGGATTGTTGTTATGTAGTGGATTGAATGAATGAATGAATGATTGAATGAATGAATGAGTGATTGAATGAATGATTGAACGAATGATTCTTTCGATTGATTGATTGATTGATTGATGATTTGATTATTTGATTGCTTGATTGATTATTTGATTGATTGATTGTCTGTTCGTTTGTTTGTCTGTTTTGTCGGTCTGGCTGATTATCTGATGGATTGTCGGTCTGGAGGTCTGGAGGTCTGACGATCTTGATGGGTCTATATATCAAAGTGGACTCGATTGAATGGATGAATGGATGAAAGAATGTATAAAGAGATGAATGAAATAGGTTTGTTTTAATTTGCTTGTAACCTTTTTTGTTTTTCGATAACTTCAAGCGAAAGGCTTTTTTGTTTTCCAATTTTAGATTTCCTTTGTATGTGAGGCTGTGAAGCTGTGAAGCTGTGAAGCTGTAATACTGTGATACTGTGAAGCTTTTAGACAGTGATTGTAAGAATGAGGTGGATGTACTAGGTATCACTTGGGATAAAAGAATCAGAGTTTTAAGAGAATGAAGTTATTGAATGAATTCAAGTGAGTAGATGAATAGATGAAGAGGTGAGTAGATGTTGTAGGTAAGTAGGTAAGTAGGTAGGTAGGTAGGTAAATAGGCGAGTAGATGAATAGATGAGTAGATGAATAAATGAATAAGTAGATGGGTATATATTGAAAGTAGTAGGTAGTAAGTAGGGTAAATAGTTGAACAGGTGAATAGATGAATAAATGAGTATGTATTGTAAGTATTGAGTAAACAGATAAACAGGTGAATAAATAGCCCGATATACAATTACAAATGAATAAAATGAATCCCTTCATTATTGAGCTGAAGTATTTCTTTTTTCGTATTACAATATTACAATATCACAATCATGTTTTCATTCTCATTTTGATATTGAGATTGATACAAGTAGAGCAATCTCAAGCCTTATTTCTTATTACTTTAATCAGGGTATATAAATAAATGACTTTAGCTAGGGTATCACAGTATAAATGACTTTATAATCAATGTCATCAGCCGGGCATCCACGTTTCCAAGTAGGTAGATCTGCAGTTGTTCGGAGATTTTATAACTTTCATTAATTGGAGTGAGGATAGTTGGATGGGTATGAGAGTATAAAGGAAAGTATATATATAATAAGTGAAAGGAAGGGAGATGGGAGATGGGAGGTGGTAGATGGTAGATGGTAGATGGTAGATGGTAGATGGTAGATGGTAGATGGTAGATGGTAGATGGTAGATAATAGATGATAGATAATAGATGATAGTAGATAAGTAAGGAGGTAGGTAGATCGAAAGATTGTCTGTACTCGAGTATTATATTGTAGTATTAACCTTGGAATTTGATGATCTTCCAAACCATGATGACGATGACGATGACGATGACGATGATGATGATGATACTAATATCCTTTGAAACTTATCAAAGATCATTCATTCATTCATTCATCCATCCACTACGTGTACATACTCTTCTTATTCTTCTTACTCTGACCTAGGTACTATTCCCATAACCCTTGAAAGTCTGTGCGAATAATAAGTATTTATGCGGCAAGTTACGTTGCGTTACATTGTATTACATTACATTACGGTACGGAACGGTACTTATGATAACTTGCTTGGACTTGTTACCGGGTAGGTAGGTATATTGGGAACGAGGTATTTTTGATTTGCCTTTTCTTGTATTGTATCTATTATTAGTGTTATGTGTATATATGTGTGTATATGTGTATATATGTGTATATATGTATATATGTATATATGTATATATATATATGTATATATGTATATATGTATATATGTATATATGTATATATGTATATATGTATATATGTATATATGTATATATGTATATATGTATATACTATCTACTTGTATGTACTACACACACACACACACACATACATACATATGCACTTCTCTATATCAATCTTTTCATCCTCCTTTATATTCCCTCCTCTATTCCCTCTCCTCTTCAATTAAAATCACCCCTTTTCATCTCCACATTCTCCCTCAATCCATATCTAATTCAAAAAAGATCTTGAATTCATAACCATGAAAATCAAATTAGTTCCTCCTTCTCTTTCTTCATCTTCTCCATCTTCTCCTCCTCTTCTTCCCTCCTCGAAAAAGAAAATCAATAATACCATAATCATCAAGCAAAACTAAAAAAAGATTCCTTAACCCGTTTCCCTCGTGGCCGCAAACACCCACCACCCACCATCCGCCCCAAGCTTCCACCGATCTTTTCTCATCCTACTCCACACATTCCTTTGATCTCATTTATTCCACGTTTTCCTCGCAACCCAAGCCATCCATCGTCAATTATCCGAGAATTTCTCCCGGGATGGCCTCTCGGGAGTCGAGCGAGTCTTAACCCTTTCATCGCTAGGCACGAGTAGTTTGTATCATCGTACCACCAGTGACGACCAGGCATACCCCCAGATCATCAAACAATGCCTCGTCGAAAACTCTCTTTCGACTCCAACTAATCTTAACTCGTGCTTCAGATACCGCAATCAGATAATTATTACCTAGGTATTGGGTTCTTCATTCGAAACGCGGAATTCGTTTACATTTCAGATCTCTCAGATTCATGTTGAGATTCAGATTTATTAGAATCAGAATCAGAATCAGAATCAGATTCAGATTCTTGTTCGACTTCAGATTCAGTTTCGCTTAGCAGGTATTCACTATATGCATCGATTAATCAATCAATCAAAGAGTTCAGGCAGAGATCCCCTCACCATCTCCTTACCCACGTGTAAACACCAGATGAAATGTCTCAAGAAGCCAAAAAGCTCCAAGCCACCCACACAAAGGGTTATCGCACAGTAGGTGCTTATACGCTTATACATGTATACGTAGCAACTAGGCACTAACTCTCCATCCAAGTATGCCAATCCACATGCCCTCCCTCGTATTCCCAATCTCATCCATGCCACGCCCTCGGGCTCGGGCTCGCTTGCTTGCCGCCTGCTTATTAGTACTTCCCTCCCTCCAATGTCACCTACCTCCCATGCAACACACTCGCCATGCAAGGCAACCGCAACCGCAATACCAGGCCCGTACTCTGTACCGCTCGCCTCAAGTCTCAAAACGCCTCTTCCGCCTCCATAATCTATTTCCCGTATATTGAGGTTGATGTTGGTATTAATATTGTGAATCTATAAATAAATACATAAATAAGTGAGTGAGTGAGTGAGTGAGTGAGTGAATGAAGAAAGAAAGAAAGAAAGAAAGAAATAAATAAATAAATAATAAACAAAAAAAAGACTTCCCGTCCTTTTACTTACCATATCACCTCTATTATAATATATATATATATATATATACATTATAGAAGACAATAGAATACACATAGTATACATCTTACATCCAGATCACCATCTACACCTCTCATATCCCCGTATCCCCAATCTCAACCTCAACCCCAATTCCCCATCTCCACTAGCTGCTATACCTCATCCATGTATATATTTCATTTGAAATCCTAGTGTCTGAGAGTATGAGAGTCTGAGAGTCTGAGAGTCTCAGAGTCTCAGAGCCCAGCTAGATATTATTAGATACACCATCACCATCACCATCATCATCTATCTCCCCTTTTCCCTCCTACCACGCGATAGAAATAAGAAATCAGCAAATAAGGAAGGACAAATAATCAATAGTACATGAGAAAACAACAAATCATGAAGAGGAAGATCGGAGATGAGAAGATAATAAAAGACAGGTAACAAATTAAAGTATAAGTTAAAAATCAACCATTCATCTCCCTTTTCCTTCCTTCCTGCCTGACCCTACCATGCCCTAGGTTACTTCAATCTCAGCCTCAATCTGAATCTCCATCCGAATCTTCATCCTCGGAAATCATACAAAAATATATACATGCATTGAATAGATGCCATATACGAATGCCACATTGATTATTAATCACTATAGTGCCTAGCTAGAGGACGTATTACTTGATCCTTATCCAGATAGATCCAACTTCTAGGTAGGTGGGTAGTGTAGGTAATGTAGTGTAATGTAATGTGATGTAAATGATGTAGTAGTATAATTCAACTCGCGTACTATGTGTAGGTATAGATTTACATATACATATATATATACAGTATTCATTCCAACGACCCCCTTATTTATTATTTCGGTACCAAGGGGTGTTTTCTTTGGAGGATGAGTAAAAAGGTAAGTAAGTAGTAAGTAGATATAGAAATACGGAGGCGACAAATTAAACTGCTAAAAATATGTACTTACGTATGTATGTACACCAAGTATTTTTGAATAAAGATTATATATATGATGATATGATATGATATGATATGAGAGAGAGAGAGAAGAGAAGAGAAAAGGGATGAACGGAGTGGTAAAAGGGAAAGGGAACTTGAACTTGAAACTGAGTAGGAGAAATGATATTTGAGATAATTATATTTTGAATGAAATCGATGCGATGCGATGATGAAGATGAAGATGAAGGAGAAAATAGAAAGGAGAAAGTACATCTCCGCTGAGAAATCACATATCTATATCTATATCCTATACCTTGGTTAAATAAGATATACAAAGATTCATTCTGGTTATCTCTCTCTCTTCTATAAGATATATGTTATTTTATCTTGATTCATTCAATTAAATTCAATTCTACATACATACATACATACATACATACATACCTAACTACATATACTCAACCTCAAACTCAACCTCAACCTCTCCCCTTTCTTTCTCTTTCTCTTTCCCTCTTCCCTTCCTTCCCCTTCCCCTTCCCCTTCCCCTTCCCTCCTTCCCTCTCATATCCCTCCCTCCCCATCCCATCCCATTTCCAACCCAACATTCCCCTATAAATACCAACCCCCCCCTCAAAACCGCTTAACCCCTCAACCCCTTAACCCCTACCTTCCACCCACTCAGAAATAAAATCTTTATCCAACCTTATCACACTACACTACACTACACCATACCCTCCCCAAACTATATCCCCTTACGAACCCCCTCCACCTCCCAAAAATAATTCAGAAACCTAAAAACCCCCATCAATAAATAGAGACCTACATTAACATAACATAAAGCCAAAGTTAACTTCCCCTTCTCTCCCTCCCTCCCTCCCTTCTCCCCTTTCTCTTCCCTCCTCCCTCTCCCCCCTCTCTCCCCCATTCCTCAAAAAGAACCCCCCTAGCCCCTCCCCAAAACAACAAACCAATCCCCAAAAGCCCTCCTTTCCCAACTTCATCCAAATTCGTTAAACAGAAAGAACGCAAGAAAGGAAAAAAGGAAAAAGGGGGAAAAAAGGGAAAAAAAGCACAAAAAAAGCGAGCCAAAACCCCCAACCCTGAATCAAACAAGTAAACATTAAACTAGGGATGCTCCGTATTTCTAGTTCTATTCAAAAATAATATTATTTGCCATCACTCACAACTTCACCTAAAACTTCACTTGATAACACATACTCAACTCTCCACAACACAACACAACTCAATACCCAAACGACCAAAAACTCAAGTATCTATTATATTATTCACATCATCGCTCTGAACCCTAACCTAACCTAACCTACCCTACCCTAACCTAACCTTGTTAAACCTAATTTGATATCGAATTTTTCGCTGGTTGATGTTGTATTTTGCACCCCTATTCATTTCGTTCGTCTCTATTTTTCTGACTCTCCCCTTTTCGCATTTACCACTCACTCAATGTCTTCTCCACACGCTCCCACTATTTCAAAATCACATCACATCCAAGCCTTGAGCTATTCGTCAGTCATCAATTCATGAATGACCGATTGCAATATGTTACATTCTGCCTTCTGTCACTTTCCTCCTCCCTATCGCAACTCGCAACTCGTCACAACCTATCACAGTTAAGTATTTTGACCTCAGCCATAGAACCAAGTTTCCCCACCGTGATGAGCAAAGTTATGAGCTAGGTATCCGCGGTATCAAAAAAAGAAAAAGAAAAAAAAACTTGGGTGTAGAACACATAAGATGTGTTTCCACAACAACCAATCAGTTTCTCTCAAACTCCCCCCCTCCCCAGATGCCCCCCGGGGAAAATTATCAAGAGTGGCACCAGAAACACGACGAACGAAAACGATGAAAAAATGCATGACTACGCCGCCTGGTTATTACCTCTTCATCCATTGGCTGTGATCAAAATATAGTTAGCAGACACTACTACCAGATTCTGTCAATGTCTTATATGCGGGCTGCTAACTTTAATAATCAACTTCAATAAGCCGCCAATTCATAAAAGTCATCATCCATCGAGCATCTCTAATGCAAGAGATACAATGCTGGAGAAAAAAAATATATCATGAATCATGCCAGGTATCCGAGCTCATCATCATCAAGTCTTTCAAGGTATTCCTTCTCCAGTAAGATATCAATACACTTTTTGATATCTGGAATTTTGGGTACGAATCGAGAGCGGATCTGGTTGATAGTTTCACTGACGAGTTGGGTGTGCTTCATCTTCTTTCGTGCCTTCATAATACGAACAATGGCAGACTAGAATATGAGTTAGTGGGGCTTCAGTAATACTATATCTAGGTAATTTCTACATACCTGCATTAGCAGCTTTCGGTCTTCCTCAATAGTCTTATGAGTATCATCAACCTCTCCTGCTTTTGCTCCGACTTGATACCGATATTCAAATTGACACGAATCTTCTTACTCTTGAAATCATAATTCAAGTGAAAGATCTTACCAGATGTTGGCTTATCATCTGGTGGAGTCATGGTGAGAACCTTGGACTTCAAGAAGATGCCAAGAATGGGATCTAGGACATCAGCTTGCAATTGTGTTGCCTTGGCAAATATCATCATAGCTATTCTTATCATTCTCGTTGAAAAGTAAGAGAATGGCCATTTGGTAAGTCGACACCTGGAAAGTATATGGAGTCTTGGTGTTTCTTGCAATAGTTGGCCTTGATCTCTCCCTTGCATAATTGCCACAGCCACGTGAGCTTTCTACCACTGTGCTTCTGGTTGTAGAAGTTTTGGAAACGTTCGTAAGCCTTGGAGATCTCTACTGGTGGGGTGAAGTCTGTGTTTGGTGGATTCAAAGGCCACATACCCGTGCCCAAGATTGAGTAGCTGGCATCGATTGGCTTTTCGTCACCCCAACAAATATTCCTCCCTCGTACTCCTTAAAGCCACTGTTCAGATCCTTTGAAATCTGAATATCCTGGAACATGCGTTGGAGTTTGTTGGTATATTCAAATCCGCATGCCTCCTTCAATTTGCTAATCATGCTTGTCTCGGCATCGTCTGATGAAGAGCTAGTATGGACCAATCTACGGGCAAGCATACGTGAGTAGAACTTCTGGAACACATCCTTATCTTCGATATACTTGAAGACCGTCATAATCTGAGTAAGAGAGTTCTCGATATCACTCTCCTCAGCTCCACTAGCACTCTTCTTCAGTAAGGAATCGGCGTATTTAGCGAGCAGTTCAGGAGACTTGTTGGATCCAGATTTGCAGACTTGATTGCGGTTCACGAACTCCTTGCAAGCATTATCAAGGGATCTAGTAAATTCTGGCTCATCCTTAAATGCTTGCTTAACAAGGCCTTGGTATTGTGTGTGAATCTCAAGAAGAGCATCAACGTAAACTTTAGGCTCGAGTTTGTCACCCTCACTAGCAACTTTCGATACTGCTGCAAGACCAGCTTTGCGAACATGGGCCTCGAATCTGATACGGAGAGGCTCGAGGCCATCGGGAATTCTTGCCAACAAGTTGTACATACGCGCCATATCATCGTATCGATCGTTATCCAAGAGAATCTGGAATTCGTCTCTGAGGATTACAGAGTGATCTGCGATAAGAGCAGTGTTGCACGCCTTCTTCAATGGAATGATGATGTCTTGGTGGAGGTACATCCGAACGCGCTCTTCCTCTTCATCCAATCGGAGCTCGGCCTTCTTCATATATTCCACAATGCTGTTTTCCGCAACAAATTGTTTTTCGATTCAGCTCTATAGAATGCCTCAGTGGCAGCCAAGAATGGCTTCTCGAAGTGGAAACGGTAAACGTCGAGGGTCGATTTAGTAGGATCTGCCTCGTCCAACCCAAGTGATACGAATGAATCGACGATGGCCTTGATTTGGTTGTGCTCGATAGTCTCACCATTTCTCTGCTTCTCCACCATTTTGAGAACGGCGTCCATAACCTTTTCATGAACAGACTGGAATAGGGTGACTCTCCACTGAACAAGGTGCAGAGTATAGACATCGTAGATATTCTTCTTTCCTTCATCCATTTCTCGTTTTACCCAATGGCGATTAAGATATCGAAACAAATGGTTGATATATTTCGCAGCCGTCGTGTATCTGTCCCATTCTCGGATGTAGAAACTGAGGAGAGCTTCATCTGTATGTGTTTTGGACGAGAGAACAAGCAAGTTCCCTAAGATATGTTGTTAGATAGGCGATAAGGTTTTGATACAAGTCCTCGCCGAGAAGATGTGCTGTAGGGTATCAGTATATGTGTGTTTCATTTTCGGAATGGCCCAATATCGCACCTCCACGATGCGCGCCTCCAATGACTCCTGGGCCATTGTTGCTGACTGCTTTTTGTGATGTACAGAAGTTGTGAACAGCTCTATTCTAAGTCAGGAGATGCTGCCGATGTTTCGATACCAAGATACGTACGTGTATACTCCCATATACTGTAGATCGATGTCAAGTAAGCAAATGCGCATAAGAGACGGAGGGAGCAAGAAAATTGGCACCTACAGTTTGCATATCAACACCCTCTGCCAAGTGTAACATGATCTTTGAAACGCCAGCCTCGAGGTATTTCCATCTATATCGCAAAAGTTTGCAGTTAGCATGATGGATCGAGTGGGACTGGGGGATAAGATGGGCAGATAGAGAGGATGGTATACGAACGTTGCATCTAAGTCCTCACGATTTGGGACTGGAGGCATAAACCACCGTCCTGGTTGCTACCGTCATGGTGAATAGTGTTCAATAGAAATGATCGAGGGAGAAGCTGTTGGTGTTTTGAAATAAGCCCAACCTGTGATGCGATGATAAATAGTAGAATCAGACTAGTGGAATGAAGGAATGCCGAGGGTTGAATGGGGCCACTATAGTTGACAGAAAAATAATGATGACCCAGATCAGAGTCCGTGTGAAAAACCACAAAATGCGATGCAAGAAAGATACTCCAAATCCGGGGAGTTGTTAAAGGTTGAGGTTGTTGTGGCGTGTGGTAGGGTTAGATTGTAGATGTAATGATCGGTGATGGGTGGTGGTGATGGTGGTGGTTGTGTTGGAAGATGATGTAAAGGATATTATAAGTAGAATTAGAGTAAAGGCAATGAGATTATCCACAATATAGACTAGAAGAACAACATACGGGAGATATTCTAAAACCATCCAATCATCTCCAGGGCTATCTATGATATAATCGATTTGGACTATATTTTATATCTTATATCTTTTATATTATACTTTTTATATCTTATATTTGATCATGTAAATGAATTAAAGGAGTGAATTCTAAATGCTTACCTAAGGTTCTAAGGTTCATTTGATTTACTTGGTTCATTGGGGCCCAAGGTTCCTTTTTTCCTTTTATCCGTTTGGGTAAGAATTCGTGATTCAATGATCCATTCTAAAAGTCATCCAGCAAACATGTAAGTAAGCAAATAGGCTGCCGTGCATTTCTATATGTATTATGTATGAATGCCTTATAGCCTTGTCCACGCATTTCTAGCTCGATGGAGTTACGGTAGGAAGTGCGTGTTGGGCGGCAAAACACCCGAGAAGCGTTTAAGGCTTTAAGCGCCACACTTGTCAGGTTACCGAAACTCCGAAATGATAAACGATAAGGAGTTTATTTGTATCTCAGAATCTGCATCATCAAGCAGCGTTCCGAAAACCATTTCATTTGCTTACTACCAGTGAACGAATATTCCGAAAATGGAGTATTTAACTCCATGTTGTACTTGACGGATGATCTGAACCTATCTGAAACTACAATCAATAATCTACCGGCCTAGTAATTGTAACAACATCTTCCCCAATCGTAATTGCAATTGCAAAATAACCATAAAAAGCACATTTAAACCCCTCATTTAACCCCTCACCCATACACATTCTATCGAGTCGACTAACTCGCCTCATCAATCGAACTTCCAGCAACCCTCCTTATGAAACCCCGATTTTCTCTCAATAACCTCAATCCAACTTATTAATTTACACCTGGCGAAATTTGGAATGAAAAGTCAAAGCCCAAGATAAGGTAACCTTGTAAAACTCTCGTACATCTATCTACTCGTACCTACAATACCTGCCTAGGTATTCAACATCCAAAGATAAAAAGTATCTATCCTACCGCACATCAACGACAAGTAAAACGGCGTGAGAAAGCAGCCAAGGGAAGAAGTACAGAAGTGCAAGATACATACATACGCCTCTGATAAACTTCTTATGCAAAGAATGACCCTTTTCCTCATCCCCTCATTTTTCTTTATATGTCATATGCATGCATAATCAGACGCGAAAGAAACAAATTTCCATACATGAATCAAGACACACATCCCAATTTCAATCGCTTATTCCTCCTATATTCCATGAAGATACTAGCTGGAGCTAGGAGGAACATAAATACAGAAAGACTCGATTCAACTCCCTTTTTTATGTAATGATATTCACGCTTCAAGATTCGACTGCAACGCCCTATAACTCATATACCAAATTCCATTACTTCATTCCTCCATTCCCTCCCTCGTCAATGACAATCATAGTCACAGTCACAACCCTAACCATAACCTCAACTTCACTCTTCTCTAGTTTCACCCTCACTCCCACCTCACCATCACCCACTCCCAAATCTCAATACATTCCTCCGACCCCTACTCTTCTAATCTATCACTCCTGGTTCTCCCATCTCAAATCCCTTTACCAATGACCACTCATCCCCCAACAAACCATCAATATCAACATAATAACCATCAAACTTGCCACCAACCCCACATCACGAATTACAGAAGAAAACCATCCATGCATTATAAAATATATTCCATTGTATGTGTGGTATGTGGTATATGGTATGTTCCGATAATTTTCCATCCTGTCCCATGCCACTCGATACCAAATCACCCAACCTCCCACTTGATTCTTAATACCAAAAACGCAGCGACCCATCAATCCAAAAAAATGAAAGTCCAAAAAATACCGCCCGCTCTATTCTGATGTCTCGCCATCAAAAATTCTAGGAATGAATAGAAGAACCCACAGCCTCCTGCATTGCTTCCGCTACTCTCTCCGCCTTCTCATGTTTATCTCGAGCCTCATCCTCATCCCTATTTCTCTCATCGTCCCAAACATTTGGTTCGTCAGATACAGTCATGATAGTTTTCCTCGTCTCTTCCGCTTCGCTACTGTCATCATCTCTGTTCTCTGCATCATCATCCCTATCCCCTATCTCATGAAGCTTCAATAAATTCCCCGGGCTTCCAACTCTCTTAGGCAAATCATCACCACTAATGCTCTCCATCATCACCATCTTCCCATTCTCATCCCGAGCCCCATTAACCTTCCCATTCGGCTCAGTATCTGCATCAAAAATACTTTCCTCGAAACTTTCCGCCGTCTTGGGTCTTTCAGCCAGAGGTGAATACCCTGCTTGAGAGTATCTTGGACTCAATGGACTCAATGGACTCAATGGGCTTCTCTCAACTCCATTCCCCCCCTTCACATCAACAATTTCCTTCCCAAAAAAGCCCCTCGAATTTCTCTTCCCATTACCCGTAACCTGTGGCACCTTTTCCTGGCTCGCCGAGCTCCTCCCCCACCCCGCTTTCCTCTTCTCTCCCATCCACGTACTCCAGCTGCCAATATACGCTCCCGCTCTACTCTGTACCGACGGTGTCTTCGGTGTATCGAAATCTGTTTGACTGGCTGCTGGACTTGTTGCCCCACTTTCAGTTGCCGCTTTCTCCGCCGCGATCCTAACCTCCTCGTTTCTCTTCCTCTGACTTTCTCGGTAGGACTCCATATCCGCATACAATTTATTGAAAACAGTACTAGCTCTTTCTTTTCCCGCTGCGAGATTTCTGCCCAAAACTTCCTTGCCTACTGCAAATCTTTCATCCAGATGCATCTCCTTGACTTGTTCAGCAATGCGCCTTTGTACATCATCGATCGTAAGACCACCCGCACAAGGATGTTTAGGCTCCACAATATCGAAAAGATGTGAATCCGTATGGTTGTTCCAGATTTGATAGTTTTCACTCCGTGTCCACGCATCGATCCAATCCATGCTGAAATCATGAGCAGGATCCCCTTCAACTTGCGGAAGCTGGGCTTTGGGATTGTGTGCGTTGGCTACAAGGTAGTTGTGGCATTTGACCGAGGAAATTAGGGAGAGAAGATATTCTTCGAATTGTAAGCGAATAAACTCTTCAGAGCCGACATAACCCATAGTCTTGGGTCGACTAGGATTCGATTCATCCCAAGTGTCATTTACTGTTTGGGTAATGAAATCAATCCAGCGTCGATCGGCCGCCGAGAGTGTTAATGCCGACCTCAGTGATGCGGATGTGATATTGATGGTGAGTTCATCTAGATTAATAAGAATGTCGCTATATCGATCTCTTTGTTGCAAAAGTAAAGAATTTGTTGAACCAACGATATATGATTTTGTACCGTAATCCGCTAATATATCAAGTTGCTGTAAAGGGGTATAAGGACCAAAAAGACTTCCCTAAATATTTGATGAGCAATGTGACTTCTCATGTAATCATAGATACTTATACAAACCTTGCCAAAAATTTGCAAAGGAAGTCCCATGTAATCCAACAAGGAACTCCTATCGCTCGTTTTCAAACTCGTCGGTTTCACGAGATTTTTCCTATAATCATCCAATTCCGGATCCGCGCAATCTTGCAAATTCCGTATCAGCCCCGGTATGAGAGATATAAGTGAGAACTGCATCATGCACAATCTCTCGCATCTCGAACCAAAAAATAACATCTGTAAGTCATGTTAGCTTCCGCCATCAATTGACGAGGAAAAATGGAAATACCTTCGGTTGCAACAAACAACATTTAAAAAGCACCCAAAGTCTGCCACTTGAACTCCTTGACCAATTCCCTCAAACTCATCCCCAAATACTCCTCCCTATCTCCTAACTCCCCCTCTACTTTTCTCTTCCGCGCCAAACTCTCCTGAAACCTCTTCAATATCTCCGTGTCTGTAAATTCCCGTTGTGCAAACCATGCTTTTGTAACAACTCCTAGTCTCTCCCTCAGCAGCCCAAAGAACTGTGGTGAATCAGCTATTACTACCACAGCCTTTTGTACCGTTGACCGAGTTACATCTGCGGGACGGTTAAGCAGCATTGAGGCATCCATTTGCCTTGTGCAGGATATACCAAAGAGAGATGTAGAAGGTAGATTCCCGCGTGCAGGCCTTAGGAGTGTAAAGTAGGAGAAATCTTCTGTTGATCTGCCATTTCGAATTGCTGTCAGCTCCATAACTTCTTTCTTGACGTGCAGAAATATGAACAGTAACTTACGCATGTGCCCCCATCACTCAGGGCCATGAATGGCAAAAGAGGCCATTCATTATCTAACGCGGGATCACTTCCCTCCTCTGCCCCAAACCAATATTCGACTTCGGGTCCCCTGATCAAAACTCATGTCAGCCAAATCTCCTCACTTCAGCCTCATTCTACTCGTTCCCATCCTCCCCTTCACCCATTCTTTGACCAAACACAGACCAAAACTAACCTCGCATGATGAAAATCAACCACTGTAACCAATGGCACAAACCCCTTTCTCAACCCGCCACGAACCCCTCATCCCCTTCCTTCTTCTCAATGTTCTCCATCCAGTGCGCCTGGCCCTCTTGTAATTTCTCTCCCAAACTGTAAAGAATCGACCTTCGGTAAGTTGTCCCAATCCGGAGCCTCACTTTGTCTCGAGTCCCTCTCACAGAATTCAAAGCCTGTTGGCTACAAGCAACAAACTGACTCACTGAGTGCGGAGCTAAGTATAAAATAGTTGTGGTGAGCGAGCTCAAGGTGGGTATATGCTTGACAGTTGAGCAAGTACTTCCCAGCTAGATATTGTATTCCTCTCTCAATCGTTTCGATTCGTTTGGCTTCTTTGCATTCAATCCGCACTATTTGCTTTTGCTTGTCCTTCGAGTCTAGAATGTTTTGAGTAAACAAAAGAAGGGCAATCTTCCTCGTAATCAACACATCACATCCCTCAGATCCTTATTTCCTTTCCACTTTGGGCTCTTTTCCAGTTCCCTTTCTCAGATGTCGATTCGTCTATTAGGTCTGTTGTATATTATCGTCTCGTTCAGGCTCATTCAATCTCGTCCTATAATCAATCCAATCCTTCTTCTCCTTTCCCCAGCTCCGATCAACAATGCAATTGCAACAACCTCGCAATGATAATCAACCGACCAATGCTCTCTTCGAGGAACCAGTCTTTAGTTGACCTTATCTCCTCTGAAAATCAAGCTTGGGGATTCCTTTCCACAAAATTCCAGAATATATCCAGAGGCTTTCCAGAAGCAATTTCTCAGCCTCCACTAGTTCACCAAATGAGGCTGGAGCAAGGTTTATCGCAACTTTATTGCTTATCAACAACTTGGAAGTTGCCCACCCATAAAACTTTCCATTTCTCAAGAATTCAATTTGCGATCATATTCATTACAGTACTTATTAAATCAGAACCTCAGAGAAAAGTCTTTAATATTTTGCATTTAATTATTCATCATCCTAATCCCTAACTATCCACCAGACAAGCCCTCCCCCAATCCATCCTCTCCCATCAGCCAGTTCCCATCATACCTCTTCTCCCATCCAATCCATTCAGTCCATACTACCTGCTGCAAGGCCAGCGAATAAGTCAAGAAATCACTCATCCCTGCCATTTGTTTACGGCAACTTGGTGTACGCCACACATTAAACCCATAACCTCTTCTTATCCAATACCTCATATCATTTCAATACTTACAAGGATGAAGACGATAGCCGATTTGGGAAGTGATTTAGTCACATGATGATGAGGCGAGGTGGTGAGATGAACTCCCTTTGAATATTTGCATTGGATTCTAACAAGACTGTCGTTTGTCATTGCTGCGTTTGCTTTGCGTTGATAGGGGGGTTGAGATTAAAGGGGTGCTTGGCCATGTATGTAAGTATATATCAATATATCAATATGTACCAGAAGAGTTCCATCCTACTTGCTACATACCGTATTATTGATTCGGATTATCCAATCGCTTCAAAGAAAATTCACCCAGTATCATGCCCGGAAAACATGGGATTAGATAACTTAATCATTATAAAATCGTAATTCATTTCTCTATGTCCATTAAAACGCCGATAACCTTACTCGCCCGATCGTCTAAGTACGACTTTTGCGGAAAGAAATTCATTGTTCTACTGCATGGCAAAAAAACCCCCCTCTCCATCTCACCACTCCAGTCAAACCATGCACAATTTATTAAACCATGAGCAGGATAATCATAAAATTCCAGAAACTTCGGGAAACAATATTGAGCCATGGGCCCTCGGTGTAGCAATATGTACGCCAAAAGTCGAAGAAAAGAAGCCAATTCTCGCCAGGAGTTGCGTTGCATCAGAGAACACCCCTCTCAACCAGCCATCCCATAATTGTGAATCCGTCCCATGCTGAAGGTTGCACCTAAGCGATACCTCTGATAACCAAATTTGATCGAAAAAAATAGATGCATTTTTTACTGACAGTCCGCCAAATTTTGGGCGTCGTTGACGTTATGATAATCAAGAATTTCGGAGTACCTGTATAACATGCCAAGTCAGTTATACTATCTTGGTCCGTCGCACCCACTCGGTAAGCCCTAGAAACTTCTGCAGATTGAACGCAGATAATCTAACTTTGTGCTTTTGGTTGGTAATCGAAAAGTTGTTCGTACATCATGATTTTCCAGGTGTCTACTGGAAGGTCTGCGTCATTAAATGACCAATCAAACTTCTCATCTGCCACTGGCTCGTCGGTAGGATCGTGGTAAGGAGAAAGGTATTCATGTGACAATGCTTCGGCTGCCTTGACTCGCTTTCTAGGGTCGAAGACGAGCATTTTCTCGAGCAGATCAATAGCTAGAGCAAGTTAATTTCAGCATATTCGGGAGGGAAACTGGGGGCATACCTAATGGATCTGCATTGTGAAACTTGTTTGCAAGAGGTTGTCTCTCACGCTTAGGCAGAGATTGCACAAATCTCAACGTCTGCAATCATATCAGCTATGTCCCATTATCCAAACACAATCAACCTACGTTTTCACTAGCAATGGTGTGAATAACATCATCTGGTGGCGTTCCGAGGAGTTCGGTGATGATGGAGAACTGGTTGACATGATCCTTTCCAGGGAACAGAGGCTTGCCTTCCAACATCTCTGCGAAAATGCATCCCGCACTCCATACATCAACTTCTACATCATACTTTTGCCATGTAAGCATGATCTCTGGTGCTCTGTAGTATCTTGTAGAGACATATCCCGTCATTTGTGGATCCTGAATGCGAGCAAGACCGAAATCGCAGATCTTGAGGTCACAGTTCTCGTTGACGAGAATGTTGCTGGGCTTGAGATCACGATGAACGACTCCTGCAGAGTGGACATATTTCAATCCACGCTAGATCTGGTATTAGCTTGATTCTTTCAAGTGGCATGACCGAAGAGAGATGATTTACCAAAATTTGATACAAGAAGTATTGAATAAACTGCTTCTCGAGTGGTCGCGAGGTCAACAAACGATGTAAGTCTGTGCCAAGGAGTTCGGTGACAAAGTAGCTAAAGCAATCATCAGTCTAAAATTCTCTCAGATTTGATGAAGCCCACATACATATCCTCAAGAGGTGAGATGAAGATATCACTGAGTGAGATAACCTGTAAACTTTTAGTATTTCCAGCGCCAGCAACCATTTTGTATTTCCTTTATTGTAATCAAACATACATTTTCGTGCTTGAGATGTTTCAACAGCTTCAACTCTCTGTAAGTTCTCTTGGATAGGACTGGTGTGCTGAAAGGCTTCATAATCTTCTTAACCGCAACATTTGAACCGGTGAGGTTATCTTTAGCAGAGCTATGTAGATGGCAATCAGTACTTAGTTGGGGGAAATGGTTGTTTTTGCCCCTCAATTGAAGAATTCGCCACCAAAAAGGTAAAAATGAGTGGAAAAGATCATACCAAACGAGACCAAATGCGCCCATTCCCACTGGCTGTAAATCGGAGTACCTGCATCATGAGAGTATCAGTATTTGTTTTCGCGGAAGGGTAGTTGACAATTTTTTGCGTCATTTTTCTCGACTTAATAGAGCCCCGCGTACCTTGAAGTGATCTCAAAGGTTGTACCGAAGATCTGAGCTCTGACGAATTCAGCCATTTTGAATTGCGTGTGTAAGTAAGTATGTATGTATGTATGTATGTATGTATGTAAGTATGTATGTATGTATGCGTGTGTGTGTGTATGTATAAGTGTGTGTGTTAAGTTTCTTGTTTCTCTTCTTGAGAACTTTTATTGGAAAGGAATTTTGTTCGCAAGAATGAAGGAAGATTGAAGAATTTCCGCGAAAGAGAAAAAAAGGTTTTGTTTGGAGGAAGATGTAGGGTAGGTAGTAGGATAGCAGGGCAGAAGGTAGTGTGAAGTACGTTTGGTTGGCTGATTTGGTAAACAGGTGGGCGAGTGGGCGAGTGGGTGAGTGGATGAGTGGGTGAGTGGGTAAATGGATGAATGGGTGGGATTAGGAAAGAGGGAAAGAGACTGCAGATGCTTTTGAGATGGGGATGGGTGGATGGGTGGATGGGTGGATGGGTGGATGATGGATGATGATGATGGATGATGGATGATGGATGATGGATGATGGATGATGGATGATGGATGATGGATGATGGATGATGGATGATGGATGATGGATGGCCGATGGCCGATGGTCGATGGATGGGAATTTGTGAATTTGTCGCCTAATACCAGTTAATTCCTTGTCCTTCTTTCTGATCTGGAAGTAGTAGAGGAGCAAAGGAGCAAAAGCATAGCAGCAGGATCGAAACTTTACATACCTTTTAATACCTAGGTTAGATGAATAGATAAATACTACAGCAATGTGGGATGTGCGCCTTCGAAAAACAAATCCAAATGTAGGGTGAATGCCGCTTTTGTAGTATTTGACTTGCTCCAAGGTTCTTCTAAGTGACGGCGATCCGAGATCTAGACAATAACAACCTTTGAAGGTTGAACTCTTTGGACCCTTGATATCCTTATACTGTATGACCTAGTAGTTAGTACCTAGGTAGACACACTACGGTAGCTGCAATACAATTCAATGAACCTTGGAATGTATCGATAGGTCTTTCTCCCTCGGTTGGACTATTTGTGCGCACAGTTGTTCCGTTGTGTATGGATGAGATGGACTATAAGTAGATACCTACCTGGTAGTTCACCAGTTCTAATGAGTAGTACCTAGGTAGTAAGTAGTATCTCGTACCTATTCCTGATATCCGCAACTTATTAGTGACTTTGAAGGAAACGTATCAAATATATGATTGGAGAAAGCTGGCTCGTTCTTATGAATAGAATGAATACTTGAGCAATTAGTATCTTCTTGTTTCAACAAGGGAAGCCTGTGGATAAAATGTCTCTTTCTTTCAGATTTGGACTAAAGTTAAGGACGATCGTTACTTAAGAGAGAGAAGGGGGGAGGGGGAGGGACGGAAGGGGGGGAGTTTATATACTCTGTACCTATCTACTAGATGTACACATGCGTTTGCTTAGCAGTTGGTGGATGATGGATGACCAGCATTACGACGTAAGGTTAGGTATTGTACAGCTACACTCTCAACAACAAGCAGCTGCAGGAAGGATATCTTGCTCTGCATACCCCAGCCGCTTGTCGCAGATTCTTCCCTTTCTCATATATGTATTCAAAACATATATTGATAGGTGACCTATGCACAACACTACTGGGTCTAATTCAAGTAAATCGCAGGAAGTCGATAGGTAGGGCTAAAAGCAGATTCGACAATAGATGGGCCCCCTTTCCCCTTCTTAGATATCATTTTCGGGGACTATGTGCAAATACGTACTTAGCGACCTTATCTATTATAAACTGATTGATACATGGCTTCTATTTTGACTTTTCGCTCCTTCTTAACTTGGGTACCATGTATTGAAATAACTGGAGTTAGAGATGATCGAAGAGGGTCTAGTAGATAGATAGTTTGTGGTTCTAGGTCTAAGGCGGCATTAGAGCAATTCAAGGTACACGCCCAGATTCCAAAACCTAGAATGACCACTGACGTCATGTTAAAGGATCTATCTCCAACTTTTCATTTCTGAAAACCATCTTTTCTTCCAAACAATCGATCGATCGATAAATTAATCAGAAGAGGAGAGAGAGAGAAGACAGGATGAGAGGAGAGGAGGAGAGGAGAGGAGAGGAGAGGAGAGGAGAGAGGAGAGGAGAGGAGAGGAGGAGAGGAGAGGAGAGGAGAGGAGAGGAGAGGAGAGGAGAGGAGAGAAGGAGAAGGGAAAGGAAAAGGAAAAGAAAGAAAGAGACAACAATACGGGGTATACTTGTCGAGGATTCATCTAAAGTATGGATGCTTGCTATTCATGGATCCATGGATACGTCTAGTTTCCAGGTTATTACTATATGGATGTATTAGTAAAATGATACATCTTCTTATATATTCTTTTCATCTTTTCGCCCTTTTATTTATTTTATATATCTATTTCATATATCTATTTGAGATCCATCGTCTAATACCTAGGTATTCATTTCATATCCATATGATTTATTAGTTTGATGTTCATTCTATCATCTACTTCAATTATCATGATTTCCAAGGTTATCTCTTATTATTCTATCTCTTATATCTTCCAAGGTCCACGGGTTACTCTTACATTCTCATTCTATTCTTGTTGTTTTCAACTATATAATCGAATCACATCTTGATGTCTTTCGTTCTCCTTTCCCCTTATACTCTTATCCTCTTTTCCGATAAAACCCCTACCCTATATTCTCGCAGTGACTCGTACTATCCCACAATTCAAACTTCTCCCAAAATCTTATCATTACAATGTATCCGTCTATGATCATACATCAATACTATCAAGTAATAAAACTTTTTACTTGACTCGGCTGATTACGGCAATGTAAATAAGTATCCTCTGGAGTTAAATGTTCTGTCTGTATGAAGTACCTAGCCAGGTTGAATCAAATTAACAACTTCCACAGGCTAATTAATATACCACCAACCCATCCATTCATCATCCGTCATCCATCAACACAGCATTCTAATTTCTCCATGCTCTTCGGTATGGAAAAACTCAAACTCCGATGAATTTCAAGTACGCCTCCATGATTGGTTGACCTCAAGTTTCGGCTCCACATGGAACAAGATCAAAGTGCATATTATTAACAATCACATTAACATTGACCTCTTGTCTAAGTTTTTCAAAGGTTTTCAGAGCAATATACACTACTCAAGTAGTCGAACTGTCTAGTTCTAATACCGGCCCGGTCAAGGAAAAAGAGGTACTGACTTCGTCCGAACATCGGCACGGTGTATCGTTAAGAAGTAGGAATCTCAAGCCACTATATAGGCCCCTCCCTCTATGGACAGAGATCAACATATCAAAACACTTCTTATGGTGGCATCCATGCCCAAACTTTGAGTAGCTTCTATAGCACGACTACAGCGAGTTGTCCCGGTCTAGAATATCGAAATTGATATTGCCAACAAAACGATTGCAACTTCACGTGCGATATTCAGACGCCGCATTCGATTTGGGTCCCTTCTCAAATTTTTGAGATTGAAGTTCCCTATGATCTTCGGGGACACAAAGATCTATTTTTCACATGTTTAAAGAGGAAAAGAATTCTTCCTTGCTCGCATAAAGTGGATGTCGCTTGGATGACCCTTAGTGCCGGCTTCTTATTTCCTTCTCATTTTTCAATATCCCCTCCTGCCACCCACCCCACACACTTGTCTCATACTTGGACTGGTCTCGCCTCGAAGCTTCGAATAATCTAGTTTCCAAGTCATGAAGGTATGTGTTGGTGGGTCTATGTTGGTGATCAGAGAGCCTTGATGCCCAGCTCTGTTTTTGGAGATGAACTGGTAATCTTCATTCGAACGGCTTTTAGACGGTGGGTCTTCTAAGTATATTGATACCTAGCAGCAGAAATAGAGAGGCTTTATCGAGAGAAGCGATCATCTCGAAGAGCTAATTTCTCGATTCGAACTAAACTCAAGCTATTTCGTTGTTAATTCGGCATGAGCGATCAGAGCCACGAACAAGAGAAAGTAATGAGGCAGCGCATCTTCTTCTTACGTACTATAAATTTATCGATAGCTTGGAGCGCATCGCCTCATATTTATTGTTCAACTCAAATTGATCTACAAATCTGGCAATTTTATGAGGAAACCGTTGGTGGCATTTTACTGCTCAATCTACTGCGTTGCACACCTCATTTTGATCTACAGTTTTGCCAACAATATGAGAGGGGCTTAGTGCAGTACACTGCACTTGGGAGCATTTTGGAGCGCGATTCCTTTTGTTTGCGCTCGCCTCAAAATTGTTAATCATTCGTTAATCTCATTCGTTAATCTTATGAGGACGTCGATAGCAACAGTCTAGAGCTCAACTCACTGTGCATGTTGCACATCTCAGAAAGATCGGCATATCAACTTTTCTGGTAACAACCAGAGGGCATTTAATTGTCTTTGTTGCCTGCCTCAAACATTCTGATCATCTGGGATATCATAAGATGGGGTGGGGATAGCTTACCAACACCTAGAGTTTTTTTTCCAGCGGTTTCTACCGGCAAAATTCATGCTTAGTTGTTCAGTTGTTGCGCTTTAGAAAGTCCTACTCAATATCGCGGACCTTATTTAAAAAAAAAAGCAAACCAAAAGTACACGATTCAAGTAAAATCCGATTTGCCAAGTGGCAAGCAATATTGATATCTGATGGTTCATTGCCTTTGGGTATTCACGACAAAGAAAAGATCCATGTCTTCATTCATTCATTCTTTTCATATATCAAGAATTTGATATGGTTCATATCCCAGGGATATCTACGTACCTTCATTTCTAGCAGTGATTATTTAAAGCGTGTAACTGGATAGGGGGCATTTCAAGAGTGGCGAAAGTACAGACCCCTGTGAGAAAAAAATACCAACACTGTTTTTTGCCATCACAAAAGGAAACCTTTGCAGAAATAGAAAAACATTGTTTCACAGGCAGCCTGACATACATTCAACTTACTGCAGCTTTGATATTTCAACTTTTTATTTGCCCGTATTGCTAATCATGCATCACGCTGTGTCACTACCTGGGTTTCCCTTTACACCAAAGCTTATACCAAACTTTCCTCCACATAATACTCACGCGTCAGCCCAATGTACTGATAGATCTGCCGCATTACTTACATAGTTCTAAAGAAATACAGAAAGAGCAGGCTGCATTAACCAGAGTTTGAGACCTCAAATGAGGAAGCGTATGGGTTGAGAATGACACGGTCATGATGATGCGATAAAGGGGAAACCCGAAGGATATCGAATGAAGCTATTTCTTGCGTCAAGCGCTTGTATACGAGAAGAAAAAGTGAAACAACTTGTTTGAATCAAATACTATGAGAATCGTGTCGAATCTGGAAGATACCGAATGCTGTGTTTTCTGATTGTATTTCAGACTGATGTGATTGGCAATCCCCTTGTTTGATGGATCTGTTGTTCGGTTAATTGATTTGTCGAATGGATCCTAAAAAGGTCATGTTTGTGCTCCTTCTGGTTGGTGGTTGTGGAATATGGGTATAGAGAATTATGGGGACATCTTGGAGTTGGTAAAGGATCGTAGCCGCGAGGTTGGGTGTGTGGGGTTTGGGGTTAACTGGCAAGACATTCTTGCTATCTGCTCATATATGAGGTTTCGGGCTTGGGGTGTAGGTAGTTCGCATTTGACTCCAGTTTTTGTCTCTTGAGTTTGGTTGCTTGGTTGCTTGGATTGTTACTGATGCATCGACTTAGGTGGGAAGAGGGGTTCTTATGATATTGATCTAGCACTACGAAAAACTTTTGGGGCTAACGGGGCTTATCGAAATTTGCCCCAATCATGTGTACGGTGAGTGGAGGTCTGTTCTGCAATAGATAGGGTGATTAAACGAGAACTTCTGAAGCAAATATTCAGTGGTTTCAATGCTGGTGGTATGATCTTCTAATATTGATGAATATTTTTTGTTTTCACTGTTCAGTAGGCCTGGGTCTTGTGGGTTTGAATATCGAGAAATTTTTGTTGACGTCTGTGTTTCTTAGATTAGAAATGAAGTTGAAGTTACTTAATTCGATGTTTAATAAGACTCCTGCATTCGAGTTCTTGTGATGTTTTAAAGAAATATTATCTTCCGAATTTTTGTTTTCCTATCTGAGCCCCGTTTCGTCTGCTTCTCTACTGTTGCTTTTCTCTACTTCCCCATTCGCGCTTCTCCCCCCTCTAATCCCCCTTTTCCGTTCTTTCCAGATTTCATCTACCGATTTATTTCTGGAAACTTTTGACCAATTCGTATTGCGCTTGGGAGCAGCAAATGTTATTTCGTTAGTATCTGTATATGTAATTTTCCGTCTCTTTTGCGAGGATGCTCTTTTTTTCATTTCTTCGTAGAAAGTCACTCACATTATCTCATATTTCTCTTCCTTCCGATAAGTACAAGTGGGAATTTCATTTCACATATCGTCGATGTTCTGTTATTTATTGTGTAAATAAACACCATGCGCAAACTCTGTCCGAATTACTCGAAAATAGCAGCAGACGATGAAGCAGGTGATGGATGACCTTACTTTGATGACTTTAGATTTCGACTATTTGTTCTTTTTTCGCTGGATATTTCGAGTGCGGATATGGGTTGCCTTGTTTTAATAAAGGGAGTATGGAGTAATAAAGGGAGTATGTGATGACAATGTTTGGTCGAAATGAAGATTGTGTTAAACGGTCTCATCGGTGAAAAATGAAGCTAAAAAGTTTGCTTGGTACCGAACTCGTGTTGGATACAAAAGCTAATATAAACCACTGATGAGCTTGTGTACTTGCATCCGTTGCTTTACTGATGCTTTATTGTGTTCTTTTTCGTGTAGATATTGGGTGAATTAGTTTAAAAATTAGACAAACATGGCCATCAGAGAACAGAATTTGAATGTGTGTTTATGATCTCAGCATCGCAAACTCGGCTATTTGGTTGGTTCCCCATGTCGAGACCGTCACACCTGCCTCGATGACTACAAAACATATTACTCAGAGTATACCACCGTACTGTCCATGTAGACCAAATAGTGACATTCATCCAAGTAATGAGCTATGTAAAGAATTTATGGATCTCGCTACGTTAGCTTGAAGCAAGTAGTTATGAATGTGGTATGAGACGTCCAAATCGAGAAGTCTCGTGACACTTACCCCTCAACTCCCCGCACCTTCCACGGTATAACGACGTATGCAAAGCGTGTCAGTTGTGATGAGCACATTAGGTATTACGACGTCGCCTGATTCTTTCGAACTCCTATAATTTGGCAAGTCATAAAGAACAAAATCCAACTCGGTAATTTTCCACATACCAAGATTCTTATTATGATTTAAATCCCATCAATCTCTATTACACTCAACATCTTTCAAGGATAAAAGCACCATCAATAATCCAAAATGAGCTCTACTTCTGAGCTGAAAGTTCTTGGAAGTCGTCTCAAGAACAAAGTTGCTATTGTCACGGGTGGCGGCTCAGGCTTCGGTGAAGGTATAGCAAGACGATTTGCGGAAAGAATGCAAAGTTATAATCGCAGATGTTGATCCTATCGGTGGTGCGCGCGTGTAGCAAGTGTTCATCCGCATAATATGCTTTTCGTCAAGATGAATGTGACAATTGAGGAAGATTGGGAGAGAGTGTTAGAGACTACACTTGCCAAGTGGGGTAGAGTAGATATCTGTGTTAATAATGCGGGTACTTCTTACAAAAACAAGGTGAGTAATACGTCGCATGTCAACTCAGTGGTCACAGAGATGCAGTGTGAAATTAAAGCGTCGAGAAACTGATCTGCGAATAGCCAACTTTGGATGTTATCGAGGATGAATTCGACAGGGTTTTTAATGTCAACGTTAAATCAATCTTCTATGCAACAAGACACTTCATTCCAAACGTTATCAATCAAGGTGAAGGTGGATCTATGATCAACATTGCATCTATTGGAGCTACTAGACCTCGTCCAGGTCTTGTCTGGTATAATGCCAGTAAAGGTGCCGTGCACAATGTCAGTATCCAACAATTTCAAGATAACTGCACCTCTGACAAAAGACAAAGGCTACCAAAGGACTAGCTGCGGAATATGGATCTAAAAATATCCGCATAAATTCCATCTGTCCTCTTCTGGCTGGTACGGGCCTGTATGTATTCCTGTTCATCGTCTTATCCATCTTCTAGCAATACTAAATATCCTCAAGCTTCTCTACATTTACTGGCATGGATGATACTCCCGAGAATCGTGACAAGTTTCTCTTTAATGTTCCATTAGGTCGACTTTGTACTCCGGAGGATGTGGCCAATTATTGTTTGTTTCTTGCAAGTGATGAGTCAAAGTTCATCACCGGTACCTCTTTGGAGGTAGATGGTGGACGAGGTATTTGAAAAGTAAGCGAGATTCCAGAAGAGATATACTCATGATGGCCAGGTTCGGGGAAAGAGGCAATCTCGGAAACGGTAGCTAATACTGGCACCTATTTATTTGATAAGTATTGCGAAGACGTTGAAAATCAAATTTTAAAGCCTTGCATTTCACTGCGAAGTCAATTTAGTTGTTGATCTATATATTCATAAATATTTGATTTATAACACGGTGTTCTACTGTCAACACAAAACTCTCTTTCAGCTGCTTAGTGGAGACGAAAGACAATGGTTCAGATTTTAACTAATTTATTGGTCAAATTTTTTGGTATGATAAGGATTTCCATTCGAGGTGTTCATTTTCAAGCCTCAAAATTGTTCGGTCTTGGGACAGCAGAAACATACTGAAACAAGGTTTAAAACTACACTTATCCTTTGAGGTTCCGAGTTATAGACATAGGAATCAGCTCCAATGTATTTATTTACATCATCGCATCAAACGCATCAGCAAATTCTAACTACCGGACAAGTAGACTTACCTCAATTCTACATTCCTCTGCTGCTAATCTCGGATATAAATTGTCGTACAAAATCACCATGCACGACGATAAGCATTACTACTACACAATACAGGACGCCAATCATTTCCTAAAGCACAGCACACGTCAAATGTGACATGAAGCTTACGGGAGATAATCGAACCCATCCTGGATACTTAACCTTAACCTTAACCTTACCCTTACCCTTACCCTTAACCCTAACTTTACCTTTTCTACTCAAGTGTAATACATATTCGAGAACATACAAAAATCTTTTGAAGTTGATTTAGGTTTTGATCTTTCAATATGCGATTATTAGTTCCTTTGATTGAGAGTTTGAAAAAGGAGTTGGCTCCTGAGGCGGAGATTTTGTTGAAGGGGGATGAGGGGTATAAGAAGGGGATTGCGAGATGGTCTACTGCGGCGGAGAAGGAAGCTGTACGTTTTGGCCGTCTTATTCTCATTTTTCTTCTTTTTTTTGGAAAGGGATTTGGTTATAGTTCCTCAAATCGGTGGTTTGGATGAAAGGTTGATTTCCTAAAGGGAAGTCTAGAGTTATGCCAGGCGTGGCTTGGATCGTTGGATCGTTTATTGACGGATTGTACTATTGGAGGGCTTGACTGCTCGGGAGTCAATAGGAATTCATTATTTGGATGGTCTATTCTAAGGAGTGAATAATTGGGATTTACCAAGTGGGATGGATACCTCTATGCCTTCTTATCTCAACACAATTTTCATTTTATATCTATCTCCATCCTACTTTCTAACGTTTCCTCTAGGCCGTTGTTGTCTACCCTACCACCGCTGAAGATGTTTCAAAAATTGTTCTCCTCGCCAAGGAACACAAGTTTGATTTCGCAGGTACGTACTCTGATGACTTCCTATTGCTCTTCCTCTCACCCAATTCGTCTTCTACAGTCGTCATTTTATCATCTTACACCCCCCTACAACCCACCTTTTGAAGATGCAGTTCTATCATATCTTCTGAATTCCTAAACCTAATCCCGAATCACAGTCGTTGGAGGCGGTCATGGCTCATCCGGCTCATCATCAACCTACAACGGTATCTCAATTAACCTCTCGAAAATGCGTAATGTAACCATTGATCCCCTCACCAAATCTGCCCTCTGTCAAGGTGGATGTCTTTGGGCCGATGTCGACAACGCAGCCTCTACCCACGGTCTCGCAGCCGTAGGTGGAAACAGTAAACCATACAGGAGTTGGCGGTCTCACACTCGGAGGTGGTTACGGATACTTAACCCCAAAATACGGCCTGGTGATTGACAATCTCCTCGAAGCTGAGATCGTTCTCGCTGACGGACGAATCGTAACATGTTCCTCCCATCAAGAACCCGACCTCTTCTGGGCCATCCGTGGAGCTGGTATTGGCTTCGGAGTCGCGACTAGTTTCACCTATCGATTACACCCGCAACCCAACCGTGTCTGGGGCGGCATGCTGATTTATCCCCGCGAAAAGCTAGAGAAAATTGTCGAATTCGCCAATACAAACACCACCCTCACCGAAGAACGTGCTTTAATCCTCCTCGGTTTTGGCGCTCCACCCCCAGCCTTCCAACCCGCAATTGTTCTCTCCATTTTCTACAACGGCTCCGAGGCCGAAGCACACGCATACTACAAGCCTCTATTTGATCTTGAGCCGCTTGCAGATATGACCAAGGAAATGGACTATGTAGAAGCGAACACCATGCTCAATGAACCCATGGCTCATGGGCTCCGCCGCAACATGAAAGGAGCGGCATATATGCTACCGCTAACCTATTCCTTCACATCTGAAATCTATTCTGAAACCGAGAAATTTTTGAACGATACCCCCGATGCGAAACATACGCTGGTAGTCTTTGAGTATATACCTTTTGGGAAAATTCTACAGGTGGGTCAACAGGAAACCGCGTTTGCGAATAGAGGTGCGTATGGAAATTTGTTGTTTGGGCCGGGGTGGGAGGATAAGGCGATCGATCAGAAGTGCAGGGAGTGGTGTAGACGGATGGCGGAGAAGGCGAAGGGGGAGTTGGAGAGGAGGATGCGGGAGGGTACAGATGAGATTACTAAGGATGGAGAGTGGGGGCATATTCAAATTATGATGGTGGTAGGTTTGAGTTTCATTTCTTGTGAAGATTTTGAGGGTTTCTCCTATCATATCGCTTGTGCGTTTCGCGAGCCTTGAGCCCCTTTTCAAGATCTTCGAGACAATGCTTCCTTCTATTTTTTCGTGGAATGAAATGGCAAATAGCTAATGAATGGAATAGAAAACCACGAAGGAGGTAAGTTAGTCTACGGCATCAATTACCCCCGTCTTGCCCAGTTAAAGCAGAAGTACGATCCCGAGAATCTGTTTTTCTAAAGGTCCAAGTCTTATCTCCTAACTGGGTTTGAACTCGAACTAGACTTAGGTCTGCGACTAGCTGTTATGAATCCTTCGCACAAAGTGTATACCAATAAGAATTTTGTTCAGAGCCATACCTTAGACAATTATGAATACATTAAACGAGACCTTTGAATATCGACCTCCATCCTATGTAGAGGTAGATAGTTAATGCTAAAACATAATGAATCGCCCGCGCCAATCTTCCCTAAGTCCCAATAATAAACTTCCCCTCTGATGTTTCCCGCTCGAAAAGAACAAACGCAATATGCATACAATACAATACAGGACAATTAATAAGACCCCCCTCAGCAAAAATCCAAAGCAGACTATTTATATCTAAAAATCGAACCGATCTGGTAGCAGGACAGGTGCAACCAGTGTCCATGTATAGATACCATAGCATACCCATGAACTAACAATCTTGACCCATGATGCCCAGTATGTTCTTCCCACAGGCGCGAAGTTTGTTTTTCCATCTGTATATTCATCCATATTCATGGTGAGTAAAGTAGCTACCCAGGTGGTTGCTAAGAAGAAGATTACGTGGAACAGCGCGTAACTATATTGTGTCGAGGTCCTCTCGTCATCTTTGGCTGTGTTTCCACTATCGCTTTCATCATCGTCATCAAGTAGAGCGTCAGCAGGAAGACTTCCTTCCTCTACAGCTTGTCTGAGAGCTGCAGCACGCATTTCACGGCGACTATCTGGCTGTTGGGTAACAAGATAATGCTCGTCATCTTCAGGCAATGCGATTCTCTTCCCTTTTCCTCCCAAAGCTACTCCTTGTGTCGCAGCCCTGGTTGTTGTATATGCGACTGTAAACATAGTGACGATCGCACCAATAATGATAGATGTCGTTCGAGTACCCTGGGCTCGGATAAGAGGATTGCAGTGCTTGGTGTCAGGTTCCATGGATACTGCCGACATAGTGAGATATGTGCAGTAAATGGCCACCATAGCTGATTGTGCCAATCCTGCTCTAGGGTTGAAATCCTGGACCATGGGGTGCACGGAAACAAAAGAGACGATGATAAGGAATATCAAGTTGAGAGTAATAGCAGTCTGGTTCATTGAGCAACCAGCACCAGCGAAGAAAATGTATTGGACGATGGTCATTGCCAACGAACATGCATACATGCCTAATGTTGACCCAATCAAAATGCCTCTCCATGCTCGGGAATCGTATGCCTCAATCTGCTCAAGACAATATTCCGCCCAGGTATGCGCAAGGTCTACTAGTAAAATGAGTCCAAGGAGGAGGAAGAGTGTCGATCCGGTGAATGCGATATAATTTCCCCATACCAAAAAGAATCCATCAGGAATCAAGAACGAAAGTACAATCAAGCCCAGCCAAGCGATAATTTTTGGGCCCCAAAAGCCATTCTGTATTGCTGCACGAGGATTCTTCGATGAGTTGACGCCTAGTAGCATTGATGCCATAATTAGATGGAAGATTCCGAGTGCGAAATTAATGCGGTGAACCGCGACCCAGCCATAACATTCTCCCTCTGGGCAACTGATCTTCATATAGTCCAACGTCAAGCCTTGTAGTTTATTAATCGCCCATGGTGTTAACATTATCCATGATAATATCGAGTTAATTAGAAGGATGAGGGCATATGCGATACGAGTGGCAACACTATTCAAGAATCAGACCTTATCAAAAGATATCCTGAAATCTTAAGATATACCTATTACCACACTTTCCACAAGCACTGCATACGGCAGAACATGTTGCTGCTCCACAACAACTTGCAGCGAAACCGATGACCTAAGAATATAAGCTATTGTTCATATCGGAGTTCAACATGTAGAACTCACAGTGCCCATGCTTGGCACAGCCAACAAAGGAAGTGAAAGTAGAGCGCCCATATTTGCGCTCTACGTTGGTGTCGTATTACTAAGCGTTGCGATGAGATAATTCGACACTCTCTTCAAATATTGTTCGTTAAAGCCAGTATCAGTAATGGAATAATAGAGCATAAATGTTGAAGAATAACGTTGGAGGTTGCTTGGTCGATGACGATAATAGCGCAGATAATACGGTAGCGCAGACTCGGCGCGTTTGGATCCGCGCGGCTGATGAAAACGACCTGCATTAGTGCGGTGATGGCTCATTGGATCCACCGTAAATGAAGATGATAAGGAGACATATCGGCGGTTGGTTTACTGATAACGGACTTACGTGTGTATTATAGATGACAGCAAAAGGATACTTTAATTCCCCTCGAATAATTACACGGTTTTGCAAGAGGCAATCCAGGAAACAATTGTCTTTGATTCACAAAACATATAATTTCCCTTTTCATGCCAGCAAAGTCCTCCTCTTTTGCCCCGAGTTTTGCAATGATCAAGGGGTGAAACTATACAACCTCCTTTCTACCACAGTGATAACGGAATCCTCAATATGCCCGGGGGAAAGCCATTACAAGCAGCGAGAATAGTATCGAGTGCCGCAGCAACATGTATAGCATTGGCCTGCGGGACGAACTATGCTTTCTCCAATTGGGGTCCGCAGTTTGCTGATAGATTGAAGCTATCTTCAACACAAATCAACTTGATAGTAAGATTACCTGCTCTTGTCGTTTGGTTCTTCATATCATGCTAATTGGTATGTAAAGGGATTATTCGGAAACCTGGGAATGTACGCAGCCGGGATTCCTGTTGGATTATTGGTGGATGGTAAAGGACCTCGACCAGCTGTAATATTGGGAATGCTATTACTCGCCGCAGGTTACTTTCCCTTATATCAAGCATATGATAGAGGGTCTGGATGGCTACCATTACTTTGTCTCTATTCATTTTTCACTGGGCTGGGAGGTTGTGCCGCTTTCGCAGCTTCCATCAAGACTTCAGCTCTTAATTGGCCACACAATAGAGGCACTGCTACGGCCTTTCCCCTAGCGACTTTCGGACTGAGCGCATTTTTTTTTTTTCTGCCTTCACTGCTTTCACATTTCCTGGGGATGCTGGGCATTTCTTGTTAATATTAGCATGCGGTACAAGTGGAACAGTGTTTTTAGGTTTCTTCTTCCTTCGAGTAATACCGCATGCCCATTACTCAGCCCTACCCGGCCATAATCGATCCGACTCAAATCGACTTCATCGTACAAAATCGGAGGAAACCAAGCGACGAGCAGAAAAGAGATGCTTTGGTACCCGAACCTGGTACGTTTTCCCCATCCGTTGCGTCTCCGGGCAAACACCATATCCTAAACCATCATGTGATAGGGGCAGAGGTACCTGGGAACGGCGTCATTTTCGATACCGACGAAACCTCCTCCTTGATGTCAAAATCAACCGATGAAGAATCTGGAGAAAATATAAACGGAACTGACAAGAAGGACCATGCCCATCGTGTAGATATTCGAGGATTCCAATTGTTTAAAACTGTCGAATTTTGGCAATTGTTTGCTTTGATGGGTATTCTGACGGGTATTGGTCTAATGACTATCAAGTAAGATTTCTATTCCTGCGAACTAGAACTCACTATACTAACTCCTTTAGTAACATTGGAAATGATGCCCAAGCACTGTGGCGTCATTGGGATGATTCAATCCCCGAAGAGTTCATCATGCATCGCCAAGCAATGCATGTATCTATCCTCTCAGTCTGCTCATTCACTGGTCGACTCCTCAGCGTAATACCTCTTTATACCGCTCCCTCATATATTGACTGACAAGTTCTCAGGAGTCGGCTCCGACTTCCTCGTCAAAGTCCTCCGCTGCAGTGGTCTTTGGTGCTTAACTTTTGCCTCGGCAATCTTCTTCATCGCCCAAATCGCCGCCCTCAACACAGAAAATCCACATCTCCTCTTCCTCGTCTCCTCCTTCACCGGTCTCGGATACGGTTTTCTCTTTGGGTGCTTTCCGTCCCTTGTAGCTGATGCTTTTGGTGTCCACGGCCTCTCCACAAATTGGGGTTTCATGACCCTCTCCCCAGTTCTCTCAGGATACGTCTTCAATCTTTTCTACGGAGTCGTCTATGATCGTCATAGTATTGTGAAAGATGGAGGTGTGAGAGAATGTACAGAGGGCTTGCAGTGTTATCGTAGCGCATACTTAGTTACGGTGACGGCCTCGGTGTTGGGTTTGCTGGTGAGTCTGTGGTGTATAAGATATACATATCTAGAGAGGTTGGAGGAAGCGAGGAAAACTGAGGCGGATGAGAGGAGGAGTGAGGATGTACGCATGATTTTTATACCCTCCAATCACAAGAATCAATCTGAGAATAATGAAAGATAGGAAAAAGTGAATGATAGCTAAGTGTAATCATCAGATGACAAGTCTGTCCGACGAAGAACAGATGTCGCTGGGGGTCGGATGGGTGCTTTGGATAGGTATATATATAGAAGGTATGGGATAGCCAAATAGACGAGGGTTCAGGTGGCTACTATAGAAAAAATTTAGACGGCGTATCTTCAGGGGTTCTTTCTTTTCATTTGTCTCTCATTCGTTTCTTTTCATTTGTTTTTATTTGACTTTAAATAGGATGAGATAGGCAAGATGGCAAATTGAGTGAAAGATTACTAGACAAGCGGTACCCGTATAGTCTAATATCAGACGAGAAGGCAAACTTACAATATAAGTGCATAGTATTAAAAAAGTCCGCGAATGAAATGAATAGGGAACAAGACCTAAAATATAAATCCCAATAACAGCACAACATATCAAGTGGGAAGTTAAGACAGATATATAGATATTAGATTATCTATGAGAGCATAACCGCATCTCCCTCCCTAGGTAGGTAGATATTCATGTAACATCCATCTAAAACGTAATCTTAAAAACGGCTTTCTTCCCTACTATCATAAACAGCACCTGCTTCCAAACTACGAAACCGCATTCTTCCTTGAATAGTGAGAAAATCAATGGACACTTGGTCCCGGTGAGCCTCGCTCATCTTGCCCCTCTGTTCTGCAGCTACCTCCTGGTGACCATCAACTATTAATATGAAAGGATTGATATCCAGACTGATAGAATATGTTTTATGTGATGTATATTTACTATAATTCACACTGAGAAGTTAGGATACCCGGATTTATATTTTATATATATTATATTTATACTGTTTTTAACATTAAAAAATCAGACGTTATATATGTGTTGGTATTAACTTGGTCAGTTAAAGTGTAAGTACTTAAATCCCTTGTTGTAATAATCATCGTTGTCATTCTCTATGTAATCTATGGAATGGAGGATGACCTTATAGACGTCCTCGAGGTGCTAGTACGCCTAATACGGTTAGTCGTATTATTCGTACAGCAACTCATAAGTCACATGATCAATTTCCCGACAACATGATATATCGCATCGAGATATCACGATTTTCTCAAATTCCATGTTTCTATGTGGAGCTTAACTAGAAAACTAGACTACCCCGTTCATTAAATGTACACAGAACATTCTCCTGGAATTGCTAGATGGGTTGGAGAGTTGAGGCTATATATGTAAGATTGTAGGTCACAAGATTGCGGAGTGGAATCTTTTTGGTGGGATTTTGTTTACATTTGTTTGGCAGTGAGTGCTGTAAACTTTAGTAGGTGGTGAGTGGAAGGGAGGTTGGATGGGTGGATGGGTGGATGGATGGATGGTGGATGGATGGATGGTGGATGGGTGGATGGGTGGATGGGTGGATGGATGGATGGTTGTTTGGTGTTGCATATTGGAGAAGCAGCTTCTTTTTGATTAGGGGTCGGGAGATTGACATTATGCGGTGTTGGGCTGTGAGAGATTGTATGCGGATTATGAGAGGGGTTGTTTTAGTATCCATGATGTATGTAAACGAGCTGTCAAGCAATGCAAATGTCGTGCTCCAAGCAGCGTAAAGATACAATTAGATTACAGTGTAATAACGTAATTTGATCCAATAGCCTTGAGATTCTTATTATTAGATGTACTCGAACATTTTGTGTCTATCAACGCTCATACTTCATATGTCCTGATATTTAAAATTCCGGATCGCAATTTCTATTTCTTTTATCTCTACTTCATGTAAATAACGGAATTGTTGATGTAGATGGATAGGTATCTTTCCTTTTGATTTTCTCACTAGAATGGATGTGATGACATAAAAAGAGCTGTAAATCCATATAATCTCAATGGTGCAAGAGGAGGTTCACCAGCTTTGCCCACTGATCGGTCTCTGGCTTTTGGGGAGTCCGTGGTCATGAGTTGTGGTTTCATTGTAATCTCTAGGTCATTAGAGGCTGAGAGGTTTAGAGCTAACTCCAGCTCGTCTTTTACTCTGTCTAATTGGACTTGGAGGCGGATGGTAGATAACGTCCAATATTAGCTGGAGGGGACGTTATGGTTCGATTGTATATGTGTAGCTAGGCTTTGTACAGACTTGGAATGTGTGTAAATGAGGCAGGTTGAAATTAATGGGATAGAGGATGTATATATCTATGATTATGGTTCGCCGATGGGTAATTTGTTAGTGGTTGGATGGAATTAGATTGTTATCAAGGTACGAAGGATATTCAGTGTTCCTGCAACTATAAGTGAATGGTAGTATTGCAATGTAGGATGTAAATGAGCGGTGCTCTGGTTGAGGTTAAGCTGTGTTCAATGTAAGGATCTGAATCTGATTGATTGAGCAGTACCTCTCTATGGTGAGTCCGAAGTATTCTAAAGCAAAGTACGGGTATTGGCTGCAGATGTAATTATGCACTGCACCTCTGTGCTGAAGGCTAATTGATGCCTGTGATAAGCAACTTTTGCACAAAGCAGCATCTGGATTCCGGACTGATGCTGAATCCGAATTCGTAAGGGGAGTGTATTGGTTTCTGTTTTTCTTTTGGTGCTCTTTTGGATCAGATGTGGAGCTGGAGAGCTGCTTTCAAAATGAACTAATGATCAGTTCGTGTAGACTCGCAGGCTGAAGGATCCATTCGTTGCCTTTGGTAGAGAAACGTGGTGCAACAGATGTTGGGACGTTCAAATTAAAGATATCATCCCTACTGTTAGCAATTTACTCTGTAGAAAATCAAATCAAAGTATTTAACAAGGTTGTTTTGTTGGTAACAAATAACCGCATTATCCCCCTTCATAATAACTCGTTTACCACCTATCTCACCTACGCCTTATCTTCATTGAAAGGAATCGGAATTTCCATGGAATTGGTTACTCACAGTACATATTGAGGTCACACTACACACTACTACACGTAGAGATAAAGTGATTTTATATCCACATCTTCTCTTGCCCCGTCTCTGACTCTTCCCAACAATGAAGCATCAACCGTCCGACATACTTTAAGCTTTATCCCCAGCCAACAAGATTTCTCGATGTAGTATTGGAGCCCCAGATGAATGCATTTTGACGGGAGCTGAGAAAGTTGTTTCCCAGCCACTTGAATTAAATTACATACTCTACAATAAGTCTAGGACTGATATCTTATATCGATCCTTTTCAACTCAATTTTCATACTGTTTTTCCACATTAGACTGTTAGTCCGGAATGTATTCAAGGATGATAGGCCATGTGAGCAGTTAGGATAAACCAGTGGTTTTGACAACTTTCGCCGAATTAATCTACCTAGATGATAGTTTTTTCTATGGATGGGATCGAGGAATCGAAGAATAATGATATTCCTCCATCAAAGATTGAATTGGTTGATACTCATGGGCCCAAACTGTTGGATCGAGTGGATGAGACTTATGGCCGCCCCTGCATTGAACCAAAAGTAGAGTAAAAGACCCTTCTTTCTCTATCAAAGTAGAGAGTATAAAAGTAGCTCATGTTTCAATATTGTATATATATCTGAAATATTGTTGCGCAATCAGAATTGAGTTTGTGTAAAATTCCAAACAAAAGAAACATCGACTTATTTTTGTTTTTGTTTGATCCTATAGGATCAATTAATAAAAAGGAGACTCCTAGATATTAAAGCGCCAAATAACAATTAGGTGATCATCCAAGTAGGAAAGGTTCAAGGTATATAAAAAAGACATTTATATATTAAGTATCACTACCTATATGCTGTGCGATGTCAGAAATCCGAAATATGCAATGAGTGTACGAATATACAAACAACCTACCCTATCTCGTATCCTTCAACCAATCCAACCGCCATCATCTTCTACTCACTCAACCTCAGAACATCAATAACGAAAATCGAACTGCATATTAGGATCATCTCATTAAAATGTTGGTGTAAAATTGATTCGATGTTGAGGTACGGTACTAAGAGTCTTTGGAACATCATCATGCGGCAATGACAAGAGAAGTGGAAAATGTAGATCTTCACCTTTTTACCAATCACGATGTAGAAATGTACAAGAGATCTTCATCATCACTTTCTATATATCTGTGCTGAAAAGTGGTTTGTTTGAATGTCCGGGTCTTTTTGAGATGAGTGAGGCTATTAGATCTTCTCTCTTGAAACACAACGGTTTTCACCATATCAACGAATATACTGTTGTTGAATGGTTCAATGGTTCAATGGTCCAATGGTTGTTGAATGATTGAATGAATGATAATGGGACAGAAAACTCAAGTTTGTACCGCTAGATTGATTACAAAGCTTAAGGCATGAATGTTTTCTTGTTGATGATAATCTGTATACCTATCCATGGATAGCTGCGTATCTACCTAGATATATCTATCTACGTATCTCTCTATAAGCATAAGTACCTACCTATAATTACCTACACACATAAATAGATATTATACATAGGTACTACTTATATAGTTTATATAATAAGATTCTAGATTTCATTCAATAATAAGCACATATTTGTACATAAAAACATCCCTATAATTTGTCTAAATACATATACACATGCATAGACATAGACATAGACATAGACATAGACATAGACATAGACATAGACATAGACATAGACATAGACATAGACATAGACATAGACATAGACATAGACATAGACACAGACTCACATATCCATAGGATTCTAGATTTCATTAGCTAGAGATAATAAGCATCTATTCGCACATACATACCTACCTAGTATCTACCTCCCTATCTAGTCGCGTACTCTAAGATTCAACTAATGAGCAAAAGCAACGCAACAAAAGAATCCTAGGTAAGATCTTACTTACATCAACCCGACCGACATCAAACATCAGTAGAAATAGATGAATCATTAGAGTGACCGTTTCTTATTTATCACAAAATGTAGAATAAGATATGAATCACATGATCATTATAGATATCTATATCAAAAAGAAGCTAGAAAGTAAATCTAGTATTTAATAACTCATTAGATAGACATTTAACCAAATACTTCTCTTCTCCTGATCTATTATACCTCATTGGTTGAAGAAACTTATGAAGGGAAGAAAAAAAAAACGACATACTATCTATCTCTCGCCTATTTGCTATCCCCAATCGGTCCCTTCAAGGCTTTCCCAGCTCATCTACGGCTTTTCTATTGTTCAAGAAATCGCCAATTTTCTTGTTTGTAAGCCTCTTGTGCCAATCATTCCGAAATCTCCTCAAAATTCTTCCACAGAAAAGCGATTTTCCACGTCATTCTGCCTTTCGATCTTTGGAGATTTCGTGTTGGTCGCAAGTCTGCTTAGATGAGGAGGAGATCATCTGGGTCGGCCGCAGAGGAAGAAGGCGACGATTCATCCGCGAATACGGTCATAATTGAAAGTTCAGGGTTTACGGATCGCTCTAGAAGCGAAGTATCATTATCGAATAGGGATTCCTGGAATTTTCAATCAACTTCACGACAAACCAGTCCCCAACATTCACAATCTGAATTGGATCGACGGAAAAGTTGCGATAAGAGACCTCCAACAACTAGAAGTCGACGCCCCAGCAACACAAATTGGAAGCCAACAGAATCGCGCAATGGACATCTAGATAAGGGCCGACCGACCGAATCTACTGTAATCAGTGTTCCTTCAAAAGGGGCTATCGAGGCCGACAAGATGGCCGACTCTCGACGGCCGAGGCTACGGAGCCCTTGGTCTTTTACCCCATTGATCTTTGGCACCACAATCATAGCCTTAATTGCTTTGGCGTCTATAATACATTCATTTAATACGCGACAACTGGATAACAAAGGATGTCGAATGTCATATATGAGGCCTTCTTTTGCGAAGTTATCGGATTTCGATACGGAACACACCCGTTTTGCAAGCAAGTATTCGGTCTACCTATATAGGGAGGGAATGGTGGATGAGGATACCAAGGTATGGGCTTATGTGGAAAGTGAAGTACCAAACTTACGAATACTGTTTAGGTTAAAGGTGTTCCCGTTTTATTCATACCAGGAAATGCTGGGAGTTATAAGCAAGTTCGACCAATTGCCGCAGAGGCCGCAACGTACTTTCACGATGTTTTACGACACGATTCAGCCGCTATCGACGCCGGTGCTCGGAATCTGGACTTCTTTACTGTTGACTTTAATGAGGATATAACAGCTTTTCACGGGCAGACAATGTTAGACCAGGCAGAATATTTGAATGAAGCGATTGCATATATACTATCTTTGTATCATGATCCTCGAAGATCACAGCGAGATCCGGAGCTTCCAGATCCAACTTCTGTTATTATTCTGGGACATTCAATGGGTGGGATAGTAGCACGCACGATGCTGATTATGCCAAATTACCAGTCGAATTCGATTAACACAATCATTACAATGTCAGCTCCGCACGCTCGACCTCCAGTGTCCTTCGATGCGGAGATTGTCAAGACTTACAAACAGATCAATGATTATTGGCGCCAAGCCTATTCGCAGAAATGGGCAAACAACAATCCGTTATGGCACGTCACTTTGTTATCGATAGCTGGAGGTGGACTCGATACTGTAGTTCCGTCGGATTATGCCAGTCTGGAATCCCTGGTGCCAGATACACACGGATTTACCGTTTTCACTTCCTCTGTGCCGAATGTTTGGACTGGTATGGATCATCAAGCAATTTTGTGGTGCGATCAATTTAGAAAGGTTGTTGTCAGATCTCTATACGAAGTTATTGACGTGAACCGGCCCGCACAAACGAAACCTCGAGCGGATAGGATGCGAATTTTTAAGAAGTGGTACTTGACAGGAATGGAGAGCCTGACTGAAAAGACCCTTTCACATAAGGAACCCACAACTTTACTTACTTTGGAAGACGATTCGCATGCAATAATTCCACAAGGAGAGAGATTAACGCTTCGAAAATTTGGAGAGTCTCGAAAGCCGAAAGCACACTTGCTTCCAATTCCTCCACAAGGAACGCCTGGTGGCAAACGATTCACGCTTCTCACTGATCAAAAGCTCGACAAGCCTGGGGATAATGGAAAGCTGGAGGTTCTTTTCTGTAGTGTTTTTCCATTACACCCTGGCCAATCAGCTACATTGTTTTCTATGAATATGGATCTTTCCGGGGATAGCTCTGGATCTACGAGATTGGCTTGCAAGAATGCTGCAAGTGACGTTATTCCTTTGCCAGCATCCACACGAGCATCGAAGAAACCTTTCTATCTGGATGACGAGGAGGAAATTTTACCATTTTCTTACTTGCAATACGATTTGGAGGACATCATAGACCACCAATTCGTTGCCATTGTGGACAAGGCAGTTGACCCTACCCCTGGATGGGTAATTGCCGAATTTAGCGACAATGTTCAATCGCATCGAATCAGATCCTTGAGTCTTCGACGTCTTTTGGCTTTTGGCATGAAGAATGAGGCTCCCACCAAATCGGCCGATGGTTGCCGAGGTCAAAATACCCGCAGTACACTCGAGCTTATTGGCGTACAATCTAGAAATGGGAAACCAGGTTTGTGGTGAAGAATCGGAGCTTTTCACGCCTCTTCTTCGACAGTATATTTCGGAACCTTATGAGTCAAAATACTTTGTGAATGTGAAGCAAGCAACCATCAATCTTCATGGAGTTTCTCCATTCATGCCACCCGCACTTAAACACAAATCCATACAGGATGGATTAAGTCTTCAGTTCTGGACCGACCCAACATGCAACTCGAGCATCAAAATCTCGTTGAGTGTTGATATTCCAGGCAGTTTAGGAAAGTTGTACATGCGCTATCGAACTGTCTTTGCAGCATTTCCTTTGCTTGTTGTTGCCCTCGTATTGAGAAAGCAATTTCGAATGTATGATGAGACAGGAATTTTCATTTCCTTCGGCGAGAGTTTGGACCTATGTCTGCGACAGTCTCTACCTTTGGTATTGCTGGCTCTCACATGCCTCTCAGTATCTTTCTCACAGGCAAGTATGGCACCGCCTCAAGGAGCTCCTACAGGTTTCTTGGGTTGGGGAAGAAACACGTCCGAAAAAGTCATCGACTATAACAAAAATGATCTACTTGTGGGATCACAGGATCCATTCTTCTGGTTTATGGTTCCTCTCATTGGACTCGTTTGCATTGGAGTATGTGTGATGATTAACTATGCCACATTAGCCCTCACTCATATTCTGAGTGTGGTATATGGTTGGCTGGGTGTTAAGCCGGCGTGGTTGCGCAATGAAGATAGGAAAAGGGCATCATCCCCCGCCTTCGCACCCTCTTCTCCTCGTAGGCGAGTATTTACAACCGGAGTACTATTGTTCTTAGTGTCGACGGTAATTCCCTACCAGTTCGCGTATCTTGTTGCGTGCTTGGTACAAATAGCTACTTGCACAAGAGCGCTTCGATTTGCGAGAGAGGCCCGGTCTAATACAAACTACAATTTCTACAACTACGTCCACTCGATACTTGTCCTTATGTTGTGGATTTTGCCCATCAATCTCCCAATTCTCGTTGTATGGATACATAATTTGGCTGTGCACTGGTTAACGCCATTCTCCTCTCATCATAACGTTCTCTCAATTATGCCATTTATTCTTTTGGTAGAAACATTGACGAGTGGGAAGATGGTACCTCGAGTTACATCACGCGTTCGCCACGTTACTAGTTTTCTATTTTTCGGTATCTCAATATACGCAGCAGTATATGGCGTAACTTATGCATACATGCTTCACTACCTGGTTAATTTGGTAGCCGCATGGCTCGTCGCTATTCATTCATCAACCTCGAATTGGACACTTGCAGAAGTAACGACTATGTTCGACCCGGAGATCAACGAAACTACTAGAAAACGTGGAAAGTCACCTTGAATGACAGTACTGCTTCACGAAACTATCAATAGTACCATCATGTTCAATGATTCACGATTCAACGCCCGCCAACTTATCCGGCCCCTATTCTTCTAATTGATTGAATTCATGGGATTCCATTACCCATGAACCCTGTTTTCTTTCTCTCACGCACTAGATTCTTCGGCATTCTTCAACAAAGTATAGAACTTTGAAAGCTGTCGCACGTCCATTTTCCCAAATTACACATTTTCTAGACTTCACTTCTTTCTTTGGTAGTAAATGGTGTTAATATAAAAACTTCATTCGCAAAGACTATCCACATGAGCGCTGTACATAGGGGAGTTGGCGCTTTTTTATTCTCGGCCGCAAACTGTAATTACGCAAATGCCTACATTTAAGCAGTACATTGGCGTGTTGGTGTTGTGCTATTTTGAAAGGTGAGGTTTATGAGTTGAGATCCTATACTAGGGGGCGAGGGATGAGAGGAGAGGACGATAGTGCCGTGGCCGGGCAATAATGAAAGAATTTGGCTACCTTTAATGTTTTATATTGCGTCTTTTTCTGGCGATAAGGATGAGATGGGGAGATACGAGCGATGGAGAGAGGAGGGAAGTAGAGTACGGAGGTGATATGATGAAATGTATATTTTATGGGTGGATCGGTGAACGGATGAGATTGCAAAGGCGGGATTGGAATCCTGACTTTTGGTCTTGGAGTAGAAGATGACAAAAACGAAGAGGAGGATGAGAAGGAATGATTTGAATGTTGTGCTGTGCTGTGCTGTTGCTTATATACCCTTTGGTTTGGAAATGGAATTGAGGATCCGTGATCGGAGTGGAATGTAGTGGATTGTGTGGATGAGAGTAAAGCGTGCATGCATGCAGGTGTATGTGAAGGGGAAGAGGTGGGTGTAATTGAATATAGACTCCGGAATAGAAACTTCTCATACATTTTTTTGCGGCGGCTATTGCAATACTTGAATGGTTGACATTGGTTCCTGATTGTGAATCTTGTATATGCAATGTAGTTAGTATAAGAGAGGGAAGTGATGGAGTAATAGAATAGTAGAATGATGACTTTCATCCTACTTCCATTCACCCACCAATGGCCATTCAATTTCAAACGCCCCTATACGTTATACACGTTCTAAATCCACGTTCTCCTGGTGATCTGCAAATTCATACTTATCCTGCGCTTGTAAACCACATGGCACCCCAGATGAGCCTTTACGCCTAGATTAAGAGAACTAAATTTTCAATTTATGTGGTTTCATTTTTTTATATCTTTTATATCATTTAATTATAAGGAAGTCAAAGAGGAACAGTTGGTACTTGATATATTCTACTCGAGTATAGTGAACACAAACAGATGTGTCGTTGAAGTTTAAAGAAAGTCTAAAAATAAGCAAGTCTCGAACCCCTTGGCAACCGATGATGTCGTGTCCTATCGGATAATTTTATCTCCAATCGTGAAGTCCTCAATATCCTTCGAACATTGGGATTTTCAACTCACGGGAAGGATTTCTCATCTAATTCGTATTTACAGTACATATATTTCGTCCATTTGAGGGCGCGTCATTCCTTTAATTTCTTCAAATGATTTTGGCATAAACTCGTTCAGGTGTTTAGGCAATCTCTCATAAAGTGGGAGCTTTGTCTGTTCAATTGAACGCGAACGCGTGGAGTAGGATTTACTTATAGGACAAGACGGATACATCAAAATATGGCTAGAGTTAATCGCTTTGGCTTCCTGGCCATTGCAATGGCTTTCCATTTGGTGTATATTTATTCAATCTTTGATATCTATTTTGTGAGTCCCATAGTATCTGGGATGCGCGAATTCGGCGTAGAGAGGCCAGCTGGAGTGGAAGCTCCCGCAAAGCGTCTGGTGCTTTTCGTAGGTATGTTTGTTGTATCTCTTTTCTTATCAATGCATGCGTTTGCAATGGGCTGATGCTTTTCTTCTGCAGGTGATGGTCTACGAGCAGATAAAGCTTTCCAATCGTTCCCAGAACCATACCCTGAATCAGAAGAAGATCTCGTCCCGCGGCCTCTTGCGCCATTCCTTCGCTCGCGGGTTATTGGCCACGGTACTTTCGGCGTCTCTCATACTCGAGTTCCTACGGAGTCCCGTCCAGGACATGTTTGCGCTCATTGCAGGTTTGTATGAAGATGTCTCGGCAGTTACTACTGGGTGGAAACTCAATCCAGTAAATTTCGACAGCGTTTTCAACAGAAGTAGACATACTTGGTCATGGGGAAGTCCAGATATTTTGCCAATGTTTCAATTGGGCGCTGTGCCGGGTCGTGTCGATGCTTATACATATTCTGCTGAGGAGGAGGACTTTTCAAAGGCAGCTCTACATTTGGATATCTGGGTATTTGATAGGGTTAAGGCTCTTTTCGCAGAAGCAGCTTCAAATGCTACTTTGAATGCTGCATTGAGACAAGATAAGAATGTCTTTTTTCTGCATCTCCTTGGCCTGGATACTACAGGTCACGGTTACCGACCATACTCGAAAGAATACCTATATAACCTCAAAATTGTGGATGAGGGCATCAAAGAAGTTACAAAGGTTATCGAAGATTTCTATAATGATGGTAAGACTGCTTTTGTCTTCACTGCCGATCATGGGATGAGCGATTGGGGAAGTCATGGCGATGGACACCCAGATAACACTCGCACTCCATTAATTGCTTGGGGATCTGGAGTCGCGAAGCCAATCGTGCAAGCCCATGGGATCGCACCAGGTCACGATGAGTTATCTTCAGACTGGGGCATGAATCATATTCATCGGCATGATGTTTCCCAGGCAGATGTTGCGGCTCTTATGGCATATTTAGTTGGCCTTGACTTTCCGGTCAATTCAGTTGGAGAATTACCCTTGTCATATCTTGCAGCGGGTATTCCCGAAAAAGCGGAAGCTTTTCTTGCTAATGCCAGGGGTATTCTTGATATGTATCGAATCAAAGAGGAGCATAAGAAGGCTACCGAGCTAAGGTATCAGCCATTCGCAGGGCTTGGAGACGATAATCACACGGCCGAGCATCGATTAGCTGATATCAGAAATCTGATTTGACCGAGGTCAACATGAAGAAGCAATTCGAGAGACTGCAGAACTTGTAAGAGACTTGGGTTAGCTGGTCTTCGATATCTTCAAACCTATGATTGGTTGTTCCTCAGAGCCTTAATTACAATGGGATATTTGGGGTGGATCACATTTGCCCTCACCACCGTTATTGATCTTCACGTTCTGCACGGAAATTCCAAGACTTCTAGAACCTTGGCTAGCAGCTTTTTTTTCTCTTCAATCCTTGTTGCTCTTTTTGCTTCCTTTATTGTATCAGAATCACCTCTAACATATTATGCCTATGCTGTATTTCCCGTGGCGTTTTGGGAAGAAGTATATGCTCGTCGAAATGCTCTCGCAGAAGGCGGCAAATTACTGTTCGGTCATGTTAAGTCCCCTCTTGCTTACATAGGAATATTCTTGAAGACCATAATTTTCTTAGGTTCAATCGAATCTCTCGTAAGTCATTATCTATGCAATCTACGGCGCATTGATACTCATCCATCAATAGGCATGGGGTTACACCCACCGAGAGATCTTCTCTGTCTTGTTCATCGGGGCAACTTTATGGCCGGCATTCTACGGCTTCGGGTTCCTGAAGAAGAACAAGGCATTGACGCTAACATGGGTTGCGTCTTGTGTGGGAATGAGTACTTTCACATTACTCCCGGCAATGAAAATTGAAAATATAGATCTTATGTAGGTTGCTATCATCACAAGTAATTGAGGCTCTAGCTAATCTTGCCCATAGTTTGTATGGTGGTGCTTTGATGGTAGCCGTAGGTGTATCGTATCTTGCTTTTGAGAGGAAGCTACTGGCAAAATCCAAGATGGCAGTGGATTCCATCGCGCCAGCTAATAACCTTCTATCCCGCTCACTTATTGGAGCACAGGTGAGAAATCACACTTATTAACTGAAGGATGAATTCTGACCTGTCAAACAGATTGGATTGATTGTCTTATCCATGATTGTTACGAGATCTACGGCGATGTCCTTACAGGCAAGAATGGGACTTCCTCGAGGTAACCAAATAGTTGGTTGGTGCTTAATTGGTAAGCTCATGAATATTTGGATAACCTGGGGAAAGCTGACATGAATAAAGTGGCGTCTTTGATAATGCCATTTTTGCATCGCCTACAGCCCAATAACCATTATCTACACAGATTAATGGTTATCTTTCTGACATTTGCTCCACTCTTCGTTATTCTCACGATCTCTTACGAAGGGTTATTCTATTTGGCATTTTCTGCCACTCTTATCACATGGGTTCTCTTAGAACACGGCATTCACAACTATACTAACCCGACAACTGTCAAGAGGAATGGTGCTCCAGTACCAAAAATTCCTGCGTCGTTATCCTCTTCCCCATTCCGCTCTCTCACATTAACAGATGCACGAATATCTCTGTTTTTTCCTCATACTTTTGCAATCTGCATTTTTCAGCACCGGAAATATGGCATCCGTCTCATCTTTTAGTCTGGACAGCGTGAATCGCCTAATTCCAGTCTTTGATCCTTTCTCTCAAGGAGCTTTGTTGATTGTGAAGCTCATGATTCCGTTTGCGTTAATATCAGCGAATCTCGGTATCTTGAACAAGAGACTCGGCGTTGCGCCATCGGCCTTATTCATGGTAGTAATTGCCATTAGCGACTTTCTAACGCTACACTTCTTCTGGGTAGTTAAGGATGAAGGATCTTGGCTAGAAATTGGGTCCACGATTAGTCATTTTATAATTGCAAGCTTGCTTTGTCTGTTTGTAGCCAGTTTAGAAGGTGTCAGCGAACTTTTTATTGCTGGTGTAGAAGTTGAGGACAACTCAAGTCAGCAGGAAAAGGAACGGGAGCTTGGAGGGGTCATCAGGGAGGATACGTCGAGCAATGGAAGCACCAAGGTAAAGGCTTCTGTCAATGAGAAAAGTATCTAGAGGATAAGAGATGTATATATTGTAATGATGATAGAGTCACGATCTACAATGACGAGATCTATTCGATATTCCATATGACTTTGAAAAGTTTCGCATGCCGCATACCGCATACCGCATATCACATATCGCATGTAGTAATGTAGTCACGTAGAGATTTCCCAGGTAGGAGGTACCGAGGGTTTCCATCCCACCGGTAGGTACTCGCTGTATGTATCTTGTAAGTACTTATTGTGTATACCTGATGATTACTACCTAGTACCCAGTAGGTAATTATTGTTACTGGCCAGGTGTATGATAGGTACTCGATGGGTTATATATTATCTAGTAAATAGTTATAAGTTACTGTATTATATATCGATAGGTAGATTGTATAGAGTTTATATGTTACGGGAGCTGCCTCTAGGGTCACGTGGAAGTGTCTAGAGATCTCTCGGGGTGGTTTAGACTAGACTTCAAGTAGGAATTCAATAAGGTTGTAACTGGTTGCAATTCTCGTAACTATAGTAATGAAACTAATGATTGTTCTTGAGCACGAAGCTCTACATTATAATGAAACCCATTCCCTTATATAGATCTTCGTCTTACTTGGACAGCTGGGACAGCCGGTCGCTCCTGGAGCGCTGTCGTTCCTGAGCTGTCCATCACGGGACACTAATCCCGTGACTCTTGGTGTCCTAGCTTATTCTTTTGTCCTAGGGCTAATCCCCTGGGACATTACTAATCCTAGTGAAGCCTTCTTGCTTACTGTGTTCTGTCTTTCCTAGGACCTACTGTCCTGGGAACTGTGTTCTAGGTTTCTAGGGTATCCTATGACTAATACTATATACATGCCTGAGGCTTTCCTTGGGTACCTAGTGTCCCTCGGTATACTGCAGCTGAATCACTGAGGCCTATAATACCATTATAGCCTATAAGTTGGTGATTCTACAGCCTGTTACTAATCCGTTGTAACATTATATCTAATGATTATTTAGGTACCTATTCACCACTCTGTATATTATGGATAAATTATATATATATATATATATATATAAACCTAGTAATACTTATTACTGTATTTCAAGGTTATAGGTAGGTCTCACTAGCCTGGAGGTATCTAGTATGTTTTATATATTTACTTGAGATTGAGAAGAGATTAGGTATAACCTGAATGGATACTATACAGTACTAAGGCACTCCAGGCTGATAATAACCATTTCTCAAAATCACACCAAAAGTCAACAAAACTTATGAAAGATATTTAAATATCTAATAATAAAATATATTATTATTCTTATATTGTATTATTGAATTTTAATCAAATTTCAATAAAAGGATAAATTCTATTTTTTTAGAACTTTTATTAGTAAAGTAAGCGAAAATATTTAATATTTAATATTTAATATTTAATATTTAAACAATATAAATATTAATTTGAAATATATTCTCAAGAGTTTAAAATATTGAATTATAATTCATTAATAAAATACCTATGCATATATATAATTTCACTTAATTAAAATAAGTTTAAATAAGAGATTTTGTTAATTAAAAAATGGTGGTTTTTGATGTGTTTCTCAGAAATGGCCATGGTCAGTGCACGGTTACTGTATGACTGCCCAGACTATACGATCGTAGAACATCTATAGTAAGTAGGTGGGTGTCTACCTAGTAGCTAGCTATAGTTGCTACATACCAAAAATAGACTTATTAACATTTATTGGGTACCTGCCTAGGTAGCATCTACAGTACCCGTGGACCTCTTTAGGTGTACCTATATTTCATCTACCTTATAACAACGAACAAAGGACAACTTGGAAACAAATTCAAATTGAATAATAGGGGAGAGATTGATTAAAGAATTCATTTATAATCAATGACTAGTACCTAATTCATTGTTTTTGAATTCATGATTCATGATTCATAATTCATAATTCATAATTCATAATTCATAATTCATAATTCATAATTCATAATTCATAATTCATATTCATCATTCATCATTCATCATTCATCATTCATCATTCACAATTCACAATTCATCATTAATTCATCATTATTAGGCTAATCACGATTATTAATCAACCTTCATAGTATTATTTTATATTTATTTTCATCGCAAACGGATCGGACGGGATGAATAGATTAATTAATTCTTCCATTGTTCTCCTTCTTCATCTATAATTCTATGAATTCCATAATCCGCAGATCACGGCTTGTACCTTAAATCTAACCCCACATGATTATTATTTCTTGCAGGCGCAACTTTGGAGTCCCGAAAACGTAAAAATACCCGTACCGAGAAGTCCAGATTTATCAACTTCGTGACAACCAAAACTTCCCATCGACAATCACTCAGTACGGTACGGTACACATCCCATTCCAACGACAAATCAATAGAGAAATCAATTCATAAATTTGAAATCGCATGATAAGAGCATTGGGAAATTCACGGCTGATATGGCCTCAAACGTAATGTCCGCAGATGCTCAATCTAGTCAATATCCAGCACCAGCACCAGCACCAGAACCGCAAATGACTAGTAACCAACCTCCTGCTGGGTCAAATGCAGCACCTAGTTCACAGCTTCCTGGACATGCCTCATTTAGAAGGTATGATGGAATTTATTGCCCAATATCTCCATGCGCTGACATTTTTGGAATGAAGACAACGAGCTTCACGAGCTTGCCAAGTATGTACATATCTGCCCATTTTCTTATCCACTAATTTGATGCCTCGGTCCAAGGAGCAGATTGTGATTGTGTAGGAAGGATTCAAATATTGACAAACATTTGCTAACAATTGATAGACATGCCATGCCAGAAAGGTAATGTTACGCAAACCCATCGCGCGCGTCGCATTGTCGTGCAGCTCCTACAGTATATATTAATGGCTCGATAGGTACGATGCGATGCTGCGAGTTTAGGGGTGCCTTGCACAAACTGCGTCGCATTCTCAATAGAGTGCAAGATTCCAACACCGAAACGCAAGAAAACAAATGGCAAGATTAAAGATTCTGATAGGTATAATTTACCTCGGGCCTCTGCAGGGCTTGCAACTGACGAGGGCAGCGACCGAGGAGAAACAATCGACGAACGATCACCTCGAAATGATTCCCCGAGTACCCACACACGCGAGGAGCACAAACCGCATTCAACTCTTCAGATGGAACACCGGCGACTTCTCTTACTGAAGCTCAGAATCGTCAGCGGGAACATGATGAAAACACCTACGCTCAATTCATGAAGCCTAAATTCACCAGAGCGCCCATAAAGGAGGCAGGAAGAGTAGCATATTTGGGAGAATCATCAAATTTGACATTACTTGTACACGATCGACATGGTAATGCGGATGTTGTGCATTATCCTTTTACCAGAAAATATCAGAGGATCTCGGGCAAGACTAACGGAGCTTGATAATGTGGAAATTGATATCCTGCATCAACGGGGAGCATTTTTACTTCCTCCTAGATCTCTTTGTGATGAACTGGTTGATGCATATTTCAAATGGGTTGCCCCGATTGTGCCAGTAATCAACCGAAACAGATTTATGAAACAATATCGCGATGCGAAAAAATCCACCTTCACTCCTTTTACTGCAGGCTATCCTCCTGGCTGGATCCAGAGTCTGCACAAACCCCCAATTAATGGATGCTAATGGATCAACAACTCCAGCTGCTCTGACATTTTATAAACGTGCTAAAGCCCTTTACGACGCAAACTATGAAGATGATAGGATTACGATTGTGCAAGCTCTGGTTTTAATGGGATGGTATTGGGAAGGACCAGAAGATGTAACGAAGAACGTATTTTATTGGAGCAGAGTCGCTACCATTGTAGCACAAGGCTCCGGTATGCATAGAAGTGTTGAAGGTTCTGCACTCAGCAAGGCGGACAAGAGACTTTGGAAGAGGATTTGGTGGACGTTGTTTACCCGTGATCGTTCTGTTGCCGTTGCTCTTGGCCGTCCTGTGCATATCAATACCGACGATTCCGACGTGGAGATGGTCAGTGAGGATGATTTCATCGAGGATGAGAACGATCAATCTGCTGAATTCCCTCAAGACTCTATGCATGTCCAGTTTTTCCTTCAATACGTTAAGCTTTGCGAAATCATGGGGCTGGTTCTCTCACAGCAGTACAGTGTAGCTTCAAAAGCTCGACGGCAAAATGCGATCGACCTGACTCATAGTGATATGGCCTTGGCAGACTGGCTTTCAAATTGCCCTAAAGAGGTATATTGGGAAATGCCTAGGCATCAGTTCTGGTCGGCTCTACTACATTCCAATTACTACACAACACTCTGCTTGTTACACAGAGCACATATGCCTCCCGCTACCACACAGAAGAGGGGATATGAGGACAATGTGTATCCATCTCGGAATATCGCGTTTTCAGGCGGCTGCTATGATTACCTCCATCATTGAAAATCTTTCGGCACACGATGAGCTTCGATACTGTCCAGCATTTATAGTCTATAGTTTGTTCTCTGCCTTGATCATGCACGTTTATCAAATGCGCTCTTCGGTACCTTCCGTTGTTGCAGCTACCCAGGAGCGGATGCGTGTTTGCATGAATGGTTTGAAAGATGTGTCGAGAGTTTGGCTCGTGGCCAAGATGGTCTACACACTATTTGAGTCTATTTTGGGAAATAAGGTTCTTGAGGAGCGCCTTCAGAAAGCTGCTGGCAAGCGACACAAACGCATGGTGCAGAGCATCCATGACGGCCTTAATCAGGCTAAGAATGAGCCCCAAAAAAGAAAATATGATGATATGGCATTGGACTTTGGTGTGAGCAGTGGACCAGCCCCACAAGAATCATATGAACGATCCAGACCACAGACACCAAGCCAAGGTTATAATTCCTCTTCAATGCCTGCACCACCTATTACTTCGCCACAACAGCGACAGAATCGAGACACATTCATGGGAGGTTCTAACTCTCGCCCTCATACACGCCCACCTACACCTTTCAATCCGTCATATTCCGTCCCAGCTACCCCTCCGGATCTATATCTTTGTTACCAGAAACTCCCCAAATATTTCGCAATCTCTTTGGGAGAACTTTCAGCCAGATCAACTGTTCCCTGAAGGTGGCCCTAGCTTGAATAACATTCAGTTTTCCCCACCAACCCATCCTAACCTCGATCCAAATCTCATGCCCCATTTGAGTGCGCCTCAACAGCCAATTCCCAATCAAAATCAACCAAATCAATTGCCTCAGCGCATGCAACGCGGCCAATCTGGAATGAGTGGTAGCCCCATACAAGGAGTCGGCATGCTTACACCTGGGGTTCCTAATTACGGCATGGGCCAAAATATGTGGCAGCAAGGTTTCGAACAGCCAATACATGAAGCTCAAGGCCAGAGCCCTAGTGATACATGGAGTAATAGTTCTGCACAAGCTGTCCCTACAACTTTGAACGTTGAAGATTGGTAAGTCGACTAATTCATGCACATGGTACTTCACGTACTAATAATATAATATTTAGGTTCCAATTTTTTGGAATCAATGGTGATTTGACGGGGATGAATGGCGATGTACCCCTCGCTTAATAATTTTGGAAAAGGAAAACAGTCCTCTGTTGCTTATAAGCTGAGGCTAGCTTGAAGGAGTTCTTGATCAGTATTCCACTCGATTATTCGAAAGTAGTCATGGAGCTTGAAGGTATAGCTCTCTATATGGTATGGCTCTGTATTCTAAGCTTTTGGGATCTTCGTAATGGACAGAAAATGAAACTTATGGAAGCGGATGTCTCAGGAGTATATTACTTGATACCTAGAGCTCATCTATGAAATGAAAATACCTACACAATAATCACCATGTAACAAAATTTGAACAAATTTCGGTAAAACGCTTCGTACTATCCTAGAGTGGCGTGAGTGGATGAATCGGTGGGTATTGTTCGATTAAGCTGCGGATGCCCCACGTGCTCTACGTTCCGACATATACACTATAAATGCTACTACGGATGACGAACACGGTAACCTAAATTTACTACAATCTGGAACGTCCGTTCCCCGCGCGACCAAGGTCCCAAAGGAAGCCAAGTATACATTCATCATTGACACGAGTAAATCCCCTATAATTCGAAACATAGCTATCGAACCATTGCAACAAGAATTATAAAAAAAACGAATGTTCTCATGAACAAAAGTCTCCCGTGCGGGCGGCCCGCGAAACAACCATGGCACAATCGTCACGAACAGCCGCGATAACCTCGAAGAAACCACGATTATACAGTGACAATGAAATACGATTCAGCGATTCCAGTGCAGCAACTTCCTCTACTATACGACCAAGAAATAGGAGACTGGTTAGTACGGAACAGGAATTGGCTAGCACAACGACAAGTAGAAGAAGTAGTCCTGCTGGAAGTAGTAGGGGTGTAAGTCCAATCCCTTCAAGACATCCTTCGAGGAGAGCAGGCGATGATGTGGCTCAATCTACGGAGGGTGCTTTTGGAACATCTGCGGTGGAAAGAGGAGATCAGAAAACAGGACCGGGAAATCCTGCAGCATGGGGTAGTGGGTGGTCCGATTCTTGGAGTACATTACAGGGGCTTGCCAGTTCGGTACTGGGGGACCTGGGGGATCTAGTTACAGCTGAAGGCGAAGGCAGTGCGAGGAAAACGGCAAGTTTGGATCGACCTAAAGCGAGGAGGAAAGATAACTCTGTGAAGAAGTTGTTTGAACTACCCCAGGGTGCATGGGGACCCTGCGGAACAAAAGAAGAGGAATGAGGCTGTTATCGGCGCAGGGAGTCAATCGGAAAGAGATGCAGCTTTGCGGACGCAAAAAATGACGAGAGTCCTCGAAAATCATTCGGATTTGAATGGGTCGATCGATATAAACGGAAATTACAAACGGAGGACATCTGTGGATGAAACTTCCACTAGAACACAAGAGGACGAGGGTGACGCACTGGTCTATATACATCATGTGCAGAAAGAGGATACACTTGCGGGAGTTATACTGCGATACAATTGTCAACCTATGGTATTTAGAAAGGCCAATAGATTTTGGCCAAACGACTCGATACAAACTCGAGAAGTGGTTTATACTACCGGTAGATGCTTGCGCAATCAAAGGGCGTCCTTGTGATCCACCTCAAGATTTGGGCCAAGGCATTGATTTGCTTGCTCCAACGCCGAGTTTAGAAGATGCGCCGGAAAGTTGGCCGCCGAGGTCGGAGCCTCCGATAGAACGCTCGGAAGAAAATCCATGGGAGCATGTACAATGGGTTACTTTTGATTCTTCTCCAGATTCTAAACCAGTCGAAATTGCTCGTATGCCGAGGAGAACCTTGGGTTACTTTCCACCACGGCGAAGAAAGAGTCAAGCTACGAATTCTATCGCATCTACCCCTCGTGGATCTTATGATCTTCCACGCATGTCTCAAACGGGAGCTTCGGGCGAACCAATAGGCAGTCCTGCAAGCACAACTTCTCGAAGAACGAGTAATTTAGGACGTAGACCCTCTCAATCAACTAGTGGAAGCTATTTTCCGCCTGCGGGTGCGGCTAATCGTCCCCGACGTGAAAGCGTGAATGAAGCTGCGGATCGATTAGGATGGCTGCGAGGACCTGGTGGGGTAGGAACGTTGGGGAAAGGTGTCACGACTCCAGGGCCTGGTCAGGATCCTTTAAACACATGGGCCAGGAAACACATACCTGGAATCGCAATTGATTCTTTACCTTCGTCTTCCATCTTAGATTCCGAAATAGTACCTTTTGGATTTAGAGACGAATTAGCAAGTATCGCTGAGGGCTCTTATAGTCCCGCAAGAAGTGGATCAGCAACGCCTAGTAATTTGGGAGGTTCTGGAATAGGTCTGGAAAATGCTGCGGCGGCTATTGAAGGTTGGGTAAGAAGGTTGGCTGTTTAAAACACCGGGCACACCCTTAAGTGGCGGTGGGGTTTCAGGGGATGGATCAGGGGATCTCATTGAATTGTTAGATGGAGCTGGGAGTGATGATGGGAGGGGTTTTGAACTTTCGCCTGGTAGATTGCGGAATAGCTCTTCAAGTCGAATTGGAAGTTCAGGTAGAGAAGATCTGGAGGGGGCGCTGAGGGGAAGAGGTGTTAAAGGGGGGAAGAAGGATTGATATTGAGATACTGGATTGTATTCTGATGCGGGCATTGTTAGTAGCGAATTGAACAAGGAATGCATGAATAGCATTACATAGAAGTGAGGGCGCATTAGGGAATGGCGTTTTCTCTTGTTGAATCTTGGTTTGTTAAGGTAGGAGCACAGAACGAGGAAGTTTGCACTATTATATCTATCTTGAAAGTTTCCGTTGTTACTCTTGGTTTTTTGCTTCATGATAATGGCTGCTGGTAAGCAATGTGGATGTTTGCTTTTTCGGCGGAGAATGACTCGACAATTTTTGTATTCTATCTATAAAAAATGAAGAAGGGGGTTGGTGATTCTAGAAAAGCATATTTGTTGCGAACAGAATATACTATGTACTATGTACTACTTTGTTATGCGAGTGAGGAAGAATACATTAGAGGAGTGGTTTGTGGTGAAAGGGATTAAGGTGGGATGAGACTTATCAGTCGATCTTTTAATATATTTGTGAAATTCGGTTTATATCGTTTTGTTGTGTGTGAGGTGAGAGATGTTTATTAGAGGTTGAGTGTGTCTAATTTTTTTTCCTTTTTCTTTTTTTTTTAGGAGACTTTTAGAATGTGTGGAGTGTACATTGTGTCAGGAGACATGCGTGTCTTTAGTGAGGTGAGGGCAGGTCGTCCGTAAAGTAGTGTATTTCTGCATATTATCTTGGTGGCGTTGGATCGTGTATATATATATATATATATATCATTAACAAAGCGTCAAAAAAACGTAGTCTACGCCAGAACTTTCTCCCATCATCCTTCCTACTCAATCCATGATGAGGCGTGAGGTGGACAAAACATTTTTGCCAAGAATACCCTTGGCCACTACTCCTCTTGGCTTTCTCCTTTTAAGATCGAGGCGGAATTTCATCATATACGCTGGTACAATACCGATGTCTAAATTCATTAGTTTACAGTGGAACCTGGTGGATACGTTATCTGTTTTAATCGCATCTGGAGTTGCGCGGATATGGGGATGTGTGAGGGTGGTTCGTGGTCGTTATGGAGCAGCTTATTTACTTTCTTCTTTGGTTATATGTAGGTCGGTATGGTATGGTCTGTTTTACTACATGTGCTGTGGCTATACTTGGTGATTGGGCATGTTGCTCGTGATTCTCCTGGATGGAGAATGTGGTAGATAGTGGGTTTCTGGGGTATGGGAGTGCAGTAGAAGAGGGATGGAAGGAGCATTAACAGGTATGTTTTTGGGAATTGGTTTATTGGGTGGTGGCTATGGGTTTGTGGTCGCGACTCGGTATTTGATGAGCTTGAGAGGGGGGGGGGGGGTTCTTGGGAGTTTTAGGTTGGGTTGATGTTATAGACCCCATTGGGAAAGGTTTTGTTTGTTTATTTATGGGCAGCTGTTCACTTCATTCTGTTGGGTTATATTGACTGTCGTCTCATGGTTTTTAAGATGAACTAATATCCTTTTTTAGGCAGTAGAGCATCATCAATTTCATGAATAAGATCATACGCTGAAGCTAAGCGGCTATTTTCAAGCATGCTCGCAAGAAGCCCGCCTTGCAGTATAGTTTCAGAATACTCTGATGCAGTGCCCGAGCTCTCTGTGGAGTGGTTGTTCTTGTGTGGAACAATTTTCATATCCATTCTCCGAACGGAGCAACTGGTTTTTTCACTCCTCTTCACAAAGCTTTCCTGGAAATTCAATTCAGTAAACTAGTCTAGTTACTAAACGGATGTGATAGTAGTCATGACTGCAGGTGTCCTTTGATGATACAAAATCAACCTCGTATAAAACTTGAGCTTTTCATTACACGCTATATCCTACCCTACGTACTTCCAATGAACCCTTATCATCAGTTTCTGTATAAACGTCATATTTATTACACAAAACCATAAACCTTCTCTTTCCAGCATCTCTTTATCTCACAAATACAACCATCACACAATCCATGAGATTGCCTTGTCCAGCAAACTATTAGATGATAACCTGTTAGGCCTTTTGGAATTTTGGTTGCACATCGCTGTAAAAAGGTCTAATCGGATCCAAGTGGTTTTGTATCATCTGAAGATGCATTGCCTGTATGACAGTGAATGGCTAGGTCATGAAGAAAACTAGGTAGTTAGGGTGTTGTGGCTAGACATTTTTTTAGTTGTACAGCTACTTAGTAAACCCTTCAGGGGGGATCTCGTTTGACTTCTTTGGTATGGGGGTAGATCTGTGAGTTTACTGAGTACTGCATTAGGGAGTTTTTTGGTAATCATGTTTAAACTTACTTTCATCTATCCTATCATATCAACATGAAAAGATAGATCAGTCACAAACTAAGCGTGACGTTTCATTCCGCTAACTGCCAAATAATTAGCCAATATGAATATGTTGTTTTTTCCTTTTCTTCGGAAACACTAGAGAGTTTTTATTCGGGTGATTTGGGAAAATATGCTGCATGTATCCGAGTCTCATAAATAGCAAGCCTATGGCGATGGCTCCTAAAGTATTACATCACTTGCGATGTTCGTCGCAGCAACTACTGCATTTCTCTGCTGGTAACCTTGCTACTTGAACCTTGAATACTCCGGGATTATCTAAAGTCTATTAAACTAGAAACACCTTACTCACTACTTTGGGTTGGTATCTATGGATATTCAATGTGAGGTAAATTGAGAAATATGTCTAACGTGACATGGTTAGTAGTCAGTAGCTATCATTACCCCTTTGCTGAATTTGCTATAGCCATCTATGGACTTCTAATAAGTCTTAGGCACCCCTGTTCTCCTCATATGCATAGGAGGAGCAATCCGACTTCTGCATTCTAGTCATTTATCACGTGTTTCTTATGGGTTTTTGGAATGAAGATTTCGAGCTCTTCTGAGTCCTCTCACTGGTACCGAATCCACAAAATCTCTATATATTTGGTTACACTCCTTCTCTCATTTCCTGGAAATACAATCTACACACTCTAATATTCTCATTATCTGATGTTTCTCAGCGGTGGTTGGTCATGATTCATGAGTATAGATGTCGAGCGGAGGGTCCACTGGAGAGGATAAAATTATTTACATGTCTTTCTTTATTCATCCACGTTGAAGGAGTCGATCATCAATCATCATGTTCTCTACAAGTTTATGTATATCCACTTATCGAATCTTTCAATGTATCTCTTAGAAAAGAATCACATGTTTATCAGGCAAATTGGCGTTGTTTTGAAGTATTGCCGATTGAATCAATTTCGAGCTACTTGCTAAATGTTTTCAGACGAATACCACAAACTCGCATCAGTAAGCCAACATCATTCTGGATAAAGATAAAGATAAAGATAGCCCTAAGTTCTCAGTAAACGATACAAAAATTGTCCGTGATTCTCAGATTTTTCGATTTTTGAAATCCACAGCATTCTTCCTGCCCCTAGACACAATTTCACCTATGGCCTAAAATAATACCAGATCCTCTGTTTCAATCACTCCATCCCTCCATCGTCCCCTCATCACCCTCCTTCTGTTCTGAAAGTTCAGTTGGTGGAACCACTAGCTCAACTTTCCCTTCCGGATCTCCACCCTCATCAGATGGTGCTTCTTCAATACGATGCTTAATGATTCTCTCTTTTCCGCTGTTTGCAAGGATATCCTCAGCGATACAGAATGCCAAACCTGCAATAGTTTCTCCAGCGACTTCTTCCGTGAAAGCTTCTTGTTTCTCGGTCGGTCCAGGAACATTATTCGCTTTGTTTCTAATCAAAGCCACCGATTTTGGTTGTTGAGGAAGAGCAATATGGTCCCATCCTGCTGGCAAGTACTCCTTTGTTTCCTCCAAAGAAGCCAATAGTGCTCTCACCATTTGATCCGTAAGGTTTATAGCTGGAACAAGGTCGAGCAATACATCCCATGCTGATTCAGGATCAACAATAAGAGTCCACGCGACAGGGAAGAGAATAGCTAAAAATGGACCCGCTACAGGAATCATGGAGACGAGATTCGTGAGTACATCTCTGAAGAAATCGTTGAGCCAAGTGGAACGCTCGGCAGGTTTCCACTGGAGATCTAACCCGAAATTGGCTTTGGCAACTGTGAGCCATTCAACATCATATTCCTTCCTGTAGGTTGTAACAAATGTATTAACTGTCCTAACGGCACCATTTGGGACGATTTTGATCAGTCTTGCTGAGTATGGGGTTTCTTTACGGAGTTGACGGGGAAGGGAGAGGAGTTTTAAGAGTTCGTGGACATTTAGTCCAAGGGTATGACCCTGCCAGATACCTATACCTGTAGTGATATTCATAGGATGGGTCACCATGCTGTTACCCCCGCGCCAGATTGCAACGACCCGGTTTTGTGCAAAGTTTATTTGCACGAAACAACATAGGTTTTCGTTGCTCTCGGACGCATAGAAGGATAAGGGGAGATAGATGGCTCGAATATGGGCAACCATCTACTCAGCAGATGGACTTGTTAGCCATTTTCATTTCTGTTGCAAACTATGTTGAGAAACTTACATCTATCCAAACCCATTCGCCTATTTGAGGCATGGGCATATGCATAAACCACGACTGGAAAAATCAGTTGAAAGAAAGCAATAGAGCGGGCGAGAATAAATACCTGGTCTGAAGCCCCATACCACCAATCATCGAATGTTCTAGGGTGTGTACAAAGCTCATGCTGTACTCTCGTACGAATATTGGTCTCAGACGGGCCATAGGAAAACGGCAAGTAATTGAAGCCACCATGGTAGGACCGCAGCAATACTCTAGTAATAGTATAACCAGTTCGTGGATGAGGCTGACCATTGCTATTGTATCCCGAGTTGGCATCCCATGAAGAGTGGGCAGGTCTATTCCAGATGTATTCAACCATCATGTGGTTCTTGAAATGTACGGGATTGTTAGCATTGTAGGAATAATGAGTGGCATTCCCAGCTCGTATACCATCTCGTACAAAGAAACATTCTCCTTCAGGGTATGCGAGGGCCATGGTGAAGGATTGAAAAACAGAGCTTCGAGGTACTGCACGACGATAGATTGTAAAACTTTAATAGCAGTGACTACTCTGCAGAGAGTAGATGAAATGTAAATTTGAAATGGTTGGCTTTCTTCATTTTCTTGTCCTGTGGAATACCAACTGGTATAAATATGCCATGGGATGTCGGTATGTAGTTCCGCATGTGAAAATCCAGACCATTATTAAATTGATTGATGCGATTGGTACGACTCCCATTATCTGTATTAACATATCCGCCTTCACAATGACAACTTGTTAAAATTAACGCCTAATACCACTCCTAATGCTGGAGACTATCAGTGTCATTGGGTTGACTGAAAATGCATGGGAAGCACGATGATGATAGAATGGACTGAATTAGATCTATTGCATGGGAAGCAATATAATACATCCGCAGTGATGTGATACAATCAGCTTCAACGGAAAGTCGCATCAAACTTCTGCAGGGATACCCCCACATGTAAAGATCCAGATCCAATCAGCTAACTCGAAATTACTTCAAGTTGACAACTACATGCTTGTCATCGAATAAGGGGGTACCACGAGATATGCACTACCCCTCTGTCCCCGCACGGAACGGCCCCGAGAATATAGTATAAATTAGCCAGGCCTCACATCTCATAAACGGTTATGACGAAATATATTCGAACCGGACAGGATTCAAAGATCACTCCACTATATAGAATTCAAATGTTATAGGTTAGACTTGTAGAGTAGTAATGTACTTAGCCCCAATGTATTATCATTAGTAGGTGGACGGATAACGGCAACCAATAGGCGGTTGGTAGCAATCAATCTCTCCGAACGTCCATCCAAGATTTGATACCTCGGTTGGAGAAAAAGAAAAGAGAGAAGTTTTGCAGTCTAGATTTGGATTCACGGCAAAGTGCCTATGTTGCACAGAAACAGTACAGGTATGTCACTATTTCCTGATCCCTAGGAAATTCACTATTTCCTGATCCCTAGGAAATTCAAAGATTTGATGATAGCGAGGCACATGAACAAGGATGAAGTACCTAAGAGAAGTAGTAATTCTCTATCATACAGATAGTCTCATTCTCCTATACCAGTGATTCCAATCAAATTCAGTGTCAATTTCATTCATTCACCTTAATTGGATTTGACTGATTGGCCCAAAAGCTTATGTTGCACGTCTACAAAGGTGAAACCCAATTGCAACACTTCACCTGATTTTCGCCTCAATCAAGCATGTTCTATTCTCAGCTTAATTCACCAATTCAATTCGGCTATATATCAATATACCACTTGATTTGCAAACACGATTACTTTCAGTCCGAATACTATTAGACTCGTTAAACTGAGCTCACCTCCTCATTCGCCATCTCCATCGCTTACCTAGCTCGCCTATATCTTCGGTTGTAAGAGTTACAGCCATCGCTTACCGTACACCTAAACATATAGGGCCTAATCCCTTCAATTTCTATACCTTATTTTAAATAATTTATTATTAATCCAATTCAAACTTCGAAATAATAATTCAATTCAATAATGAAAATAATAATTACAAATTTCATCAAAATTGAAGTACTTCTTAATATACTAGGATCATCCAAGTCCGGAAATGTAGAAAATCTTAGAAATGAATTGAAATACATTTAGATGTACCACAATCTACAGTAAAAGGCATTTTTAAATCGAAATTCAACAGAAAATTACAAAAAAGAAAAGTTTATTTTCCGAATATAATAATAACAAAAGAAATATATTATATTATTTATATAATAGTAAAGAATTAAAGTAAACAAAGGATAACATTTGAGTAGGTAAAATATATACTAAGTATTAAAGCTTTAGTATATACTATATATCGGAAACTACATTGGTATGGGTATATTTATTTATTTATTTATTATGTTTAACGTCTATATGAGCTAGCTAGGCTCTTGACCTCCCGAGGGGTACTAGAGACGGGCGATACACTAGTGAGTCGAAGACCCAAGAGCTCACCACTTAGGTACGTGTCGTACGACGTTGCTAGGTTGAAGCACTGAGGCCGCCTCCTCCCGGCGGTCTCTCACAACTCTAGCTCTGTTGGGCAGCCTCCTTCCGCCGTTTGAGGGAGCGTCCTGCATTGAAGGGATTAGCCTTTGCTTGTTATATCTAAAAAGAGTGAATGTCGGGCTGTATGGCAATCGCATTGGTAGGGAGTGCTAAAAGGGCAGTTGTTACGTTAGGATGCAGCCTTTGTATCGTCGTATAGAGTGTTGTGCCGCGCTCTATGGGTCGCGCCTCAGATTAGGCTCCGAGGTGAAGTGGGGAGAAGGGGGGGGGGGGGGGTAAAGAGGGAAGGGGGAGGAGAGGGGGGAGGAGAGGGGGGAAGAGGGGAGGGTCGGGTGTGGCGCTAGGTCGAGCGCTGTTTGGGATGCCGTTAGGCTCTCGGTTGCAAAACGTAAAGTATCGCGTTGTTGTGACAAAGCGCTCGAACTCTTGTGGGAGAGCAAGAAGCCGTTGTATATAGTCATGCCCTTCCCGGGCGGTTGTCGGTGGGCGAACAGTTGGTATGGGTATAGAAGATATATAGTATACCCTAAATCATTTATCTTTCAAATACAAACAAAAAAACGGCTAAATTTTGTATTAGCTTATAGATAATAAGGAACTAGCAATATTATTATTGTTAGGTAGAATAGAGGAGATTGAAGAAAGGTTATATAGTTGGATGAGAGCACTTTCGAGCTAAAAAAGAATAAGAGAATATAAATGATTTATAAAGTTAAAGAAAAAACAATATTTTAACTATATTAAATTAGTATATTGCTTTGGAAGGGTGTTAGTTATAATCTGGAATACCATCGATTAGAACTGGAAATTGTTACGGGAGCTGCCTCTAGGGTCACGTGAAAGTGTCTAGAGATCTCTCGAGGTGGTTTAGACTAGACTTCAAGTAGGAATTCAATAAGGTTGTAACTGGTTGCAATTCTCGTAACTATAGTAATGAAACTAATGATTGTTCTTGAGCACGAAGCTCTACATTATAATGAAACCCATTCCCTTATATAGATCTTCGTCTTACTTGGACAGCTGGGACAGCCGGTCGCTCCTGGAGCGCTGTCGTTCCTGAGCTGTCCATCACGGGACACTAATCCCGTGACTCTTGGTGTCCTAGCTTATTCTTTTGTCCTAGGGCTAATCCCCTGGGACATTACTAATCCTAGTGGAAGCCTTCTTGCTTACTGTGTTCTGTCTTTCCTAGGACCTTCTGTCCTGGGAACTGTGTTCTAGGTTTCTAGGGTATCCTATGACTAATACTATATATACATGCCTGAGGCTTTCCTTGGGTACCTAGTGTCCCTCGTATACTGCAGCTGAATCACTGAGGCCTATAATACCATTATAGCCTATAAGTTGGTGATTCTACAGCCTGTTACTAATCCGTTGTAACAGAAATCTTTATTGGTATTTTTTTGAAGAAAAGGTAACAAAAACATTATGTTAAAAATGTATTAAAATCAAGTGTTTGTTTTTATTACTTCCTTTTATTTAATAAACTAAAACCTAAATATATCTTTATAAAAAATGGATCTAAGGTATATTTAGGGCATGCTCGAAAAGTTTAATTAAAACACTTCGTATAAGGGTTTAATTAGCTCCTTTCATCCCCCAATCTTAATCCTATTAAAAAGGTATAGCGTTAAATAAAAAAGAAACTAAAAAACTATTATTTGTATCTACTTCTATTAAAAAATTAAAAAATAAAATAAGGGGTTATAGAAAAAAATAGATTCTTTAGATTCCAAACGAGAAATCGAAAGATTGATAGATAAATTAGAAGATATGATTGAAATATATGGATTAGTTATTATTTATTAATATATATTCTTGATTTCAAAAGATAATAATGTATGGTTGATTTAATATCAATTTTTTAATAAAATGGTGGAAAACAACAGGTGGTGTGCGGTAAGCGATGGCCATAACTCTTACATCTTAGCGACTATTTTTCCAGCCTAAATTTCAGATAGATTCACATTCACTGCCATCTCAATCCAACCATATTGGCTCGAATTTTATTTTTGCATATCTCGTGAAAGCTTCATCTTCTCATTCATTTTCTTCCTTGACTCCAGTCATGTATCTATAAAGAAAGTAAACCATTATTCAGCTTGACAAGATTAGCCAATAATCCACCAGCCACCCTTTCACCACCTCTTTCTTACCCAGGAGATACAATATTAGATAACTATCACCATACCAGCTGACTGTCAGCCTAGACCAACAATTCCCAAATCAACACTAAACTCTAAACAATCAAATGAACTACCAGCAAATATCCAATCCACCATTTAACTAACGACAAGCATCAAACATCAATTGCAAACCAGAAAATTATATTCATTTTACAACCAGCCAACAAATACCTACCCCCGCACCTAGATAGCAGAGATTATTCATTCACTATACACCTACTTTAAAACTCGGCAACCGTATTAAAAATCAGAGACGCAACAGAACCAGTGATTTATCACCCCGTCTCCATCTTTTAATCGCCAATTCCACCAGTTCCATCCATCCGCTAAAATAAAAACCCCAATCGCTCATCCACAAAATATATAGCATTACCTTAACACTCAACAGTAAGCATGTCTTCACTGCTAGTACATTTCTCGCAGTACCGATATGATATGATATATACCTAGAAGCGAAGCGTAGTATGCACCAAACCTGCGCAAGCGATATACCATTCGGAATTTTCAAGGGACTGTTGTCTGCAAATTTAAGATAATCGGTAGGAATCTAGATAAACCCTAATCTCACATTGACTCTTGGTTATCTGGCAATTCACCGACCCTTTTGCCCAATTCTTGCCTTGCACTTTGTGGGATCAAGGAATCATACCACGTACAGATCTGCAGATACTTCATGCAACTTTATACATACACATATATACATATATATACACATATCCAAAACTCAATCTTTAGTAAAAACGCCCCATTTATAGATTTCCAGTATAATTTGCCCCGCTCCGCTCCGCTAACCAACATGACAAGACGACAATGGTATCATCCCAACCTCTAATTTGTGCATAGAAATAATTTGACGCAACCACCCATTTGTACTCCGGGCCACTCTACGAATTTATACCACGACTATCTCCTGCACCAACCAACCACAAATCTAGTCATCCGAAAACTCTACCGCGACACTTCTATCCAGATCACTCAATGTACCATCCCCACCACCCTCCTCACTAGCAAGTTCTGCGCTCTCCACCTCCAAGCTCTGCCATCCAAATCTCTACATAATCTACCCAGTAACCTCTCAACCCTCCGATAGACTCCTCCAACTTTCCCAATCTCCGCGAATATCCCCCCTTCCTCATCACTACTCCCCTCATTCAACAAATCCCTCAAATGTTTCGGGATACTCATGCCCGCAAACGGAGCCACAGAATCCCTTCGAATCCTTTTGGAACTATTAATCGTATCTCTCCTTTTCATATCTTCTCTTAGATTTTTCTGAGCATTCTGTAAAGATTCTGAGTTGGCTTTCGTCGAAGCAGGATTGTTAAATTCCCTTACAAAATCCTGTTCAAAGATATTTCGATCGCGCGGGATGTCGTTCTCGGCAGTTCTTTCAATTTCGTCTTCGATATCACTTGGAGGCTCCGTGTCAAATACTGCTTGTAAGTCTCCGTGAACACTGAATCCTCTTGAGAAATCCCAAAGGCGGGGACGGGGTGGAGCACGGGGTAGTTGTTCTGCTTCCTTTTGGCGACGGTGACCAGCCCACAATTGACGGCGCTCAAGGTAGCCAATGAGAAGTAGGAGAGGGGCATTGAGGAAACGGACGGCCGCCACGTTTATTTTGTGGAACCAGCGGGGTGTAAGGACGAATTTGAGGGGCATAAGGACAAAGAGGGCGAGAATATTGAAGGGGGAAAGTAGGCGAATAACGAATCTGATTTTACACCTTCGAGGGTGAGGACAGCCGCGGCGGAATTGGATTTCAGCAGTAGCATTGGAGACAATGGTAGAGAATGTGGTTGATAGCATGGAGACCGAGGATGGTGAGGAAGAGGGTATTGCCTAGGAATGCGAAAGTGACCATGAGAATAGGACCAAGGAGCCAATGGAACTGAGCAGATGTTGTGATGCCAGTACCGTCGAGTCCAAACCATATCCAAAGCATCCATTTGGAAACTGTAATCGGTTCGTGAATTCCGTTACCGAGCCATATCATGGAGAGCAGAAATCCGGCAAACACCAGACAGCAAGGATAGTTAGAACAGTAAAATCGCGCATCATGGCTCGAAGTGAGATAAACAACATATTTTCGACATGAGATTGAATGCTAGACGTGGAACAAGGACAGGAGCCCCCAAGGCGAGCACATCTAAGGCTTGCTGGCCAATACCGACGTTATCAGTATGCCAGCCTTGAAGCGAAGTGCGAGATAAATCCCAAAGATTACGGCAAACGTAACATCAAGGAACGACCAGAGGTTTTGGGTGTAACGTGCCATCCGTGTTCTAAGATAGAGCAGCTATGTTTGATGTCAGTAAGAGAGATGGTAGTCAACTGTTAAGTAATCAAAAAACTTACAATTGATCTAAAGTCCATCCCGAGGTGTAAATAATAAATAGTAATTCCATACTACCAAATGTAGATGGATCACGATCCGCCATCACATATAATAGAAGACCAACAGTAGTAGAAAGTGGCATACTTCCAAATAATTCCTTGTACGAGGAACTATAAGTCTGTATTGATTAAACAATGGTGCCTCTCTCGGATTGTATAAAGAAATCGGTTTATTCTTGTAGTGATCAGGTAGAATATCCATAAACGCCGTTGGGTATATATGACTCTACCTTCATAATTGCGCTAATGACTTTTTGACACGCCGAGGAACTTAAGAAAGCTTTGCTTTGAGATGTAATAGCAATTTCTAGGGCTGGCAATCTTCGACTAACACCTGTACGGGATGTTGCAGCCCAGCCAAAGTTATTGCTTTCTCGGATGACGTTGTTTGGAGCACCTTGAAATGGATTGAAACTTCCTACAAGATACGAGAGAGAAGAAGTAAACCTTCTGAGCCCGTGTGGTCCTCATGAAAACGGCGCAGGACTCGATTAGCAACTATTTCGCATAGATGAGCACGTGTCGTACAAATGCTTTGCTGATGTGGGAGGGCCACTTGTTCGCGTTGGAATTGGATTTTATTAACAAGTAGACAATATACTGATTTCTAATTAGCACATAAAAATAACTGTAGACAAATTGGAAGGAGACAAGGGAGTCTCTGAATGGGCTAGGGTAAGGAACCAGATGTGTTTAATATGCTTTTCAAGAACTACTAAGAGTGGCTCTACCGCACCACCACTTCCCTATCAGAACTCTCCTTCAATATACCTAACACCAAATCATCTTTCTTCACTTGAAGAAAAGATTGCACAAACCATCTGCCCCAAAATATCAACCGCACCAAAACCAACAAATAAAATAACAACATACCAACCGACAGATCATTCAAATCATATAAACTATCAACCAACGGTCTCACAACCGAAACATTCAACCTCGGATCTCTCAACTGTTCCAAACTATACGGATCATCTATCGCCCTTATTAGCCTAGCTTCTGTGTCTCCCTGCATCGGCGAGAACTTACCAATTGCCGCAATAATATCTCTCCTTATTCTGTATCGTCGTTAATATCATTTTGATCCTCATAAATAGAGCGAGGTAGAAAAACCAACCGATGAATTGTCTTGTAAACCGGTAAATCCCCAAATTCATCCTGGGGATAGCAGATATCCCCAATAGCATGAGATGAAAGCACGCATGGCCATCGTGCCTCCCTATAGAATTAAGCGTACTCCTCGCATCCCTATTCCTAATTCCAGCCCTTGCACTCCCATTGCCCTCAATATCTTCCTCGGGCTCAGGAGTCAACAGCTGCGTCGTTTCGGTAACACGATATCTCTCACTCTCATTCGCATTCGCACGACCGCTATCATTCTCAGTTAAAAAATGTCTCGGGTTCCTAGAATTAGGTCGTGCCGAGGTCCTAGGGGAAATAGAAGAAGAAGAAGAAGAAGAAGAGGAAGATTGGCCCATAATCCCTATCCCAAAAGCCTATGTCCAGACCCTAGGCTGTTAAGTATGGTAGCGGTACCTACGTCGTACTCGAGTATCTATTGATAATACAAATTCTTGACACAGTAGGATCCAGCGCTGTTTTATAGATCTCATTGCATGACGTAAGCGAATAGGTTTGAGATAAGCGGTGGACACCGCGAGATTTGCGAATTGGTAAGAGGTACGATAAGGGTTACAGGTTATAAGCGGCGACAGCCTTGAAATTTAATGAGCGAATTAAATGAGGGGATTAGAAATGGAATTAATGGAGCCAGTTGGGTTTTTGTTGAAAGAAATGCTTGGCATTGAAAGACAATACTTGGTAGGAATACGGAGTAGGCGAGTAGGTGATCATGATAGATAGTAGGTAGTAGGTAATAAATAGTAAGTAATAAGTAGTAAATACTAAAGACTAAATAGTAAGTAGTAAGCAGTAAGCAGTGAGTAATAAATAGTAAATAACAAATACTAAATAGTAAGTAATAAGTAGTAAGTAGTTAAGTAGCAAGTCTCTAATAGATGATAGATATTACGTAGATCTTGTATATAAGTGCTATCCATGGATACGAGTAATAGTCTAATAGAAGTAATCCCTTTGATAATTTGATTCATACTGCCTTTATTCGGAAATCCATTAACATTCCATTCTAATTAGCTTAGTAATCCAATATAATACCTCAATCTTGGACGCCATCGTGGTATCGATATCCCTTCCTCTCGAGTATGATAACTGCCCACCATGGACAAAATCACTCTTTGTCTTCCCCAAGGCAATTTCTTGAATCTTTCCCCTAAAGCCATGGAATATCTGAGGCGCCATTCAAATGATATTATCAGGGCGAAATACAGTATATCCCATGCGCACATCCATATATACAAGATCATGATAATCTTGGCTTCAAGGAACTGGAGAGATATCACGCTTCCAATTTCCCATATTATATATATCATCTCATCTAAAATGATATCGGTTTGCTTTTGATTCTAATTCGCCTTGCTTCATATCTGCTACTGACATTTCATAGCAAGAAACGACGAGTTTAGATCAGAAGGCTTGATAGTAAACAGTATCAGTCACTCGGCGGATAGAATTGGAAATAAATTACCAACACTTGCGTGATGCTTGCTATGCAATCACAGCTTGTAGAGGTCATTCCTGATGTACATTTTAAATGGATGGTTGCATGGGGATTCTCAATATAGACTGTGCTTGGGTCAAATATTCCACAAGTGATTGGAGGGTGTCAAAATACTTGATGCCCACGGGTGAGAAGTATATCAAACCAGCAGTTCTAATGGCTGAAAGTTAGCATTTCATGATTGATTTAATGAAGCGAGAGAGGTGTCCTACGAATTGTTTGTAAAGATGTTTTCATCATTTGAAAATAGCCTCCATCCTTCAATCTATATCATTGGTTAAGTTGTTCATTCAGGCATAATGATATCGGCATGTTGCTTGGCCATAAAGGTGTGCCCTTCCTTCCAGTCTACCTATCTATTATCATAGGGCCTAATATAGAACGTGAGTAAAACACGTTTGTACAGTATGATTGCGAAGCTTATAGATTAGGGTACTTTAGTTGTTCGGGATGAAATGAGGGGTCAATAGGGAAATGCCAGTATCTTTTTAAGCAAAAGAAATTTTAGTTATAAATTCTTCTCTGTGATATTTCAACTTATTTATACCGCAAAAGATTTGAAATTGGATAAATATAGATTTTACCGATTTATCCAGATTTCTTTTTTGCCCAAACAGTTTCTGTGGCGCTGTGACAAGCGCCCTTGCGAGTATGGGCCTGTAGATTTCAGACGGGATTCATTACATACATACACCCATCTGCTCTTGCATTCTGTAAGTATCTGCACCTGCCTACGAACAAGAAGGGGAGAACGGAAACCCCCTTCCTAATATTTAATCTACTTTGATCACCTCCTAATCTTCAATCACTTCTCCTTCTAAGCTCATCTCCCATCTTTGGTGAATATCTTCTCACAAACTTCCATTGAAATATCATCTGAGCCACGAAAAGAGTTCCTAGTCTTAGACTGCCCTTTTGCTTCCATTATGACAACAGGCTGGGTTTCGTATCTGTCTTCTCTCAATCAGAATGATGTCTGCGAGGACCCTAGACGTCGTCAATGGCCCGGCAATCTCCATGGATTCAACACTTTCAATGGACCATATGAAAATAATGGACCCTATACACCCCGCGAATTCGACCTTATCCCCACCATCACGCAATTTTATACCCCCCAACCCTGCCGATACCCCTGACAGGCTATTCATAGGAGGGTATCGCTTCATGCTACGTACGAATCCCCAAGAAATTCTCATCTATACAAATGGTGCATGTCTTGGCAACGGGTTTCCGAATTCCAGCGCGGGCTGCGGCTTCGTCATATCCCCCGAGCATAAGGTAAATTTCCGACTAGAAAACCGCAGCCCATTAGGTGAATCGCACCCCCAAACCAGCAATCGCGCTGAGCTTCGTGCCGCCATTGCCGCACTCGAGTATCGTGATTGGAAACGAGATAACACGGGCTCCTGGACCCGTCTTATAATCGCCACAAATTCCGACTACGTAGTGTCTGGCATCACAAACTGGATCCACGAATGGATTCATCGAGGATGGCAAACTAGCACAGGGCTACCGGTTCCAAACGAAGATTTGTGGAAGAGGCTGATAGATCAGATTAAGAAATTGAACATGCCAACATCACCGACACAACCTCCTCACGGTATTGCAGTCTCGTTTTGGATAATCCCGAGAGAATGAAACGAGGAGGCAGATGGGGAGGCAAAGAAAGGAGCTCAGTCGTGGGAAAGCTGGGATATACGATGCTCAATGGGGTCCATGTTTAGAGTTATTAATTCGAAGGTTCCACTCGGTTATTACAATAACTTCTAGCTGACATTGCAAGACCGAGAAACCTAAGCACTAACGGGAAATGGAAAAGAAGATTCTCAAACTATATTTGCATTGTTCTAATTGTCTCGATTTATATTTGTCTCGCGATACAGTTTTAGAAACTTTCCATCGAGAGAAACACGAAAGCAGTCATCGCATAAATAACCATGGAAATATCAAATAAAAACCTAGCTAGAGCTTAAATCATACAACTTGAAGAATCGTCAGCAATCCAAAGAAATAGCACACATGTTCTACAATCAAGACTATCTTATTGTGTATCTCTATACCGTACCCGTGAATTTGAATCCTATTCCATGCGATGTGAAATGTCTTTGATAGTGTATGTTTGAACCCAAGAGCCATTGCAAAAACACGTAGATATGTGAAGATTCAAGTAAGAACAATTGGAACGTCTTTATGAAGATCGGGTGGATATTTCGGATTCCCATCATGATGTATTGGTATAGAAGATTACCTCTATCATTATCTCTTCCAATGGGAGAAATGCGAAATGAATAGAGGTGACTCCCGTAGGATCGTGGGAAAAAAGAAACTTATTGAGCGGAATGACGCGTGAAGCTTTCAAAGTTCGGAGGATTATCCAAATCGTTATAGAATTGATACCTTAACTCCGTAAACTACGCTTTCCAATGCTGCTCACAATAGTATTCCAAGACACAAGGCAATTAAAGACATAAATACAACGGATCGGAAATGCAAAAATCTTCATGTACACCGCTCAAATCCCATTTTTCCCCGATACAAAAACCTCAATCAACGACTTCCGCGACCCTCCCACATACCCCTCTAACCCAGCGACCCCTTTCTCCCCTCTCTCACTGCCCATATACAACCCGCTCCCACCTCCTGGCATAGACCAAAACCTGACTTCCCAACTCTATCCACTCCCTACTCGTCAACAATTCAAAACTGACATCTGTAATGCCATCCGTTCCAAAATTGATGGTTCCTCTTTTGTCTTACCATCCAAGTCAAATATACCTTCACCATCCAATAGACCCAATTCAAAAATATTTTGCTTCCTCTGCTTCCGAATTTACGTTGATATCTTTACTCGAGAGATTTGGAGTTAACTTTGAGAACGCGGGCCGAGGCACGAATACTGGCTATGTAAACTACTACAATCGTGCCGGGAGTGACGGAATTAATGTCGCCATCGTCAAAAGAGGCTGTGAAGCCACTCGCTGCTTGAAGTGAATGATGCGTTTCAAGCATGTGTTTACTTGGCATCGCCATCACCATTCCTTTACGGATTTGAGGGGCAGATTGAGAAGATTGTTCAAAAGAACTGTTTGACGGTTCTTCGTCAGTTCTGGGGAGATTCAAATACAATGCCTATCGTCCCTACCTGACCAGCTTCGATAGTGTGGACTGGAAGGCGAAGATTGCGGATACTGACTATATGCGCATTGTACCATTCACCTTTGGTTACAGAAGCGGCAAGTGTGTTACGCGAAGTTATATTGGAAAGTTCGGTTGCTGAGGAATGTGTGAGAAAGTGCCAAGACTACTAGGTGAAAAATGTGAACCAGATGTAGGGAACAATCGTTATCGGAATCGGCTGGGAAGGGCCAATGACAATACTATCTCCAATGACAGTTTACCAAAACGTAAGTGACCAGCGACTTACATTTCCCGCTTACCGTTACTTTTAGAGGTCAAAGAATCGTAAGAAGCTGGTACTCAAATACATATTCGATGTGGAATAAACACGAAGGCTGCTCTGGGTTAAGTGCCATGCCAATATAGTCATGAGGAGTCGGTGCAGTAGGGATTGGTAAGGCTTGTAGGAGAGCATGAAACTGCCGAATACCAACCCCTGTTACCGCACTTGTGAGTATGATTGGAACGACAGACCTGAGGTCTGCCATTGCAATGGGATTGATGACTTTGTTTCGAACTTCATCTGTGTCTTTAGAAAGTATACTAGTAAGATCCGAATCAATGATATTCTTAGTAGGATCTGGTTGGAGAAATGGCGGGTGCTCTTCCCGTGGCTTGATAGCAGATAAAAGCTTAGGCAATGTCTGAGCCAAACCAGTTTTCGAAGCCAGATCGAGTTTTGGTGATCACAACGGCCAAAGGGTTTATCCAATTTCAAACAGAGCTCTAGATGTGCTTTTTGCTAGATCAGTTCCTGCTCCGGGTGTACCAAGAATTTCCGTGGTTAAAGAAGTCCTTCCCACTCCGTTCAAACCCGTATCATCTGCAGCAATGCATAAAATGGTCCAGTGCGGTGCCCAGCCAACTAGGCCTCGAACTGTTGTCCTGCGATATCTTGGATGACCAGCTGAATCGGAGACGAATAGCAAACGGCCATCTTCTGCCTCGGCATGAATATCTGTCAAGAAGTAACATTCCCAGAAGCATAATTTATGACCTGTGAGTTTTTATAACCAATTAACTCTGTGTTACAGTACTTGTAATCCCGTGGCAATTTCGTGACGATGTTTAGTAGGCTGAGTCTGCTTTTGCCTCTGCCATTATCAAGCGTTGCGGTAGACAAAGTGCCTAAGAGACTTGATTTACCAGATGTCGTGGACCAGTGAGAGTGATGCGCAACTGTTCAGTGGTATCCTCTTTGCTGAAGTGCAGGTGGCTCGATAACCTTGTTGATTGTAGACTGTGAAGTATCGTGGAGATTGACAAGGGCTTCATCGTACTTCATTGGCCTCGCTCGTTTTAAGCTCAGATCTGGAGTTACGAAGGCCTCGGCGACCCACAGTTCCTCTCGGTGCCGAAGATTTGTTGATATCGCTGGGTCTTCGGGGACCAGCCATGTCTTATGTTTCTTAATTTGCTGTGGAATTTGAGATCGTGTGGTTTCATCTGCCTCTTGCCACTCACACTCCCCAACGATAACCCTTCGAGTGACTTCAACATTTGCACCCAAGACTAGCTGCCATAGCTCTTAGATTTACTAAGCTCTCATCCAACTCATCGCTTGTCAGACCAACAAAGGTGCCATCATCAGAGACACCAATCTCATAAAGTGCTCCTCGACTTTCCTCAAGTCCAGCCAACAGCTTTTCAGGTCTTGAGGGAGCATCTAAGCTCGTTGCACTACCAGGCAATCTGTTGGCATTAAAGTTAACACAGGCCCATAATCAGATACACGTCATTTGCATGTCTTGAACTTGATTGTTCTAATCCGAATATTGACTACATTTGACACAAAATTATAATCACCATTACGGGGCAATGCACTCACTTCGGGTAACACAAGATCGCTTGTAGAAGATGCATGATATGGAGATGACTGCTGTAATCGCCATAGTAACTGGGGTTGTGAGTTGCTCTAGGCGTTTTTGTTTGCTTTGATTGGATGGTGCAAGTACGGGGCTAGCTTCTCCTGATTAACCGGCTGCTGTTTGTGCTGCTGGGAACCAGATATTATTGAGCCAGTACTTGAAGAATTATATGCCCTCCTGGGTCTCAATAAAAGATGCAACTTGTATTCTGTAGGACCTTCCTGTGCTCTGCCTCCAATTTTGTAACTCCATATTCGATATATGACTTGATCCAGGAGATTCGTGCAGGACTTTCGTTGAGGTGTAAACGGTTTAGGAGAACCAGTAGGAGTTAACCATGGTGATTCTACCCTTAGAGGCTCTGGTTCATATGTAAAAAAATGGACGCCATTGTCTGATATAAACAGCACTTAGCTACTATCCAATTTCCCGGCCTTCGTTCGATAATCGGATATCAATGCTACTTGTTTGCCACCGCTCCGAATATCCAAACTTCATTCAACAATCCGGATCTCTAAATACCGCCCCCGCCGTATTAATACTTTAACAGTTTCTAATAAAGACTGTATATTCATATGGTGATTATGTATTCGGAAGGGGTATAATAATCGTTAAAATCATTTTTGATGCTCGTATTGGAAGTGAGGATTGAAGTGCTCAATAATGGATCCAAGAAACTAGGTTTGGCTAGAAGTTTTGTGGAAAGAAGTGTCCAACTGAGAATCAGTTATGCAATTTGGCTAGAAGTCATATGATATACAACGGCTCTTTGTATATGTAGGTAGGTAGGTAGGTAGGTATTAAATTGGTTCCGTCGTCTAGAATGAATATATTGTAGGAGGAAGCTAAATAAATGGCTGATAGTTTTTAGTTTGTCGTCATAATAGATAACAGTCATACGTAGGAACGGAACCTAGTAGGTAGGAGGTACTAGGTACCTAGGTAAGGTAAGCTTAATCAATATACCGACGGAAAAAAACAGTCAGACCGAGTGACCGACTGTTTTGACCTCTCGTGACTTGTCACTTGTGACTCTTGACTCTCGTGACTCGTGACTCGTGATGTGACTTAAGGGGAATTCATTGATTAAGGTTATTGGTTTCATGGTAAATGATGATGATTGTTATTATTCTTATTGATTGGTTGGCTCGAATGGTTTCGTTTACTATTATATTTTTATTAATTTGGGTACCGGAATAAGCTATTATGTGGCTAATTGGGGCTCGGAGGGATCCATAGGCTAAGCCCCACTTGATCTCAGGCATTATGTTTGTGGGTTTAACACCCTGAAACTCATTTGCATCTTCGACCCATAATCTCAAGACAACCCTTTGTCACATCTCAATAATATTTAAGAACAGAGAGAGTGGGGGATAGAGAGAGAGAGACATATTCAGTCGATTTAAATACTTCAATTTCACTCTTTTGTTAATCTTCCAAATCTATTATCCATTCAACTTATTCTTCTACTCTGTATCACTGTCTATCATCTATCTTGCCATCCCTATTACATTACTTACTTTCAGACAAACCACCCATTGAATCACCAGTAGTCATAATGGGCCTCTTTTCAAGAAAAGACAAGAATCCATCTCCTGCCCCAGCGTCAAATCCTTATGCCACCCCGCAGCCTCAAGCAGATCCTTACGCTCAACCATCTCAATCCGCATATCAATCAGCCAGACAACAATATACTGCTCCAGGAGCTGGAAGTGCCCCTAATGGTGGTCTACCAAGCGGTCCTCGAGGTGGAATGGGAGGCCCTAACCCACGAGCTCCAGCTCCAAATGGTGGCGGATACGGATCCGATAAATATGGCAGTGGTGGTGGATATGGCGCAAACAGATACGATGGTCCTCCAGCCAATTCAGGATCAAAATATGGTCCAGCTGGTTATGGTGGTTTAGGCGAACAAATAGCAATGACACAACTGCCACAGAAGACAACAAGAATGAACTATTTGGTGGCGCAAAAGATAGATATGCACAAAAGGCAGCTACTGGCTCTGAGCGACCTCCTCCATATGGTGCCCAATCAGGTTCTGGCCCAACATCAACCGGGGTGGATATGGGGCATATGGAGAAGAAAGACAGCTCACTGCTGAAGAAGAGGAAGAAGAAGATGTCCAAGCAACAACAAGGCTCAAATTAGAGCCCTGAAGCAAGAAGATGTTTCATTCTACTCGAACGCGTTAAGAATTGCGGCCCAAGCAGAAGAAACCGGCCGTGCAACCTTGGCTCGTCTGGGTGCACAAGGAGAACGTATCCACAATACTGAGAAGAACTTGGATCTTGCTGCTAACCATAATCGCCTTGCTGAGGAGAAAGCTAGAGAATTGAAGACTCTCAACAAGAGCATGTTTGCTGTGCATGTTGCCAACCCATTCACATCGAATCGAGAAAAGCTCAAAGAGATGAAGATATTATCAATAAACATAGAGCAGAACGTGATCAACGTGAGGAGACGAGAAATGCTGCTTTTGCATCTTCACAGAGAATAGAGGCGAATTTCCGAGAGCTTCAACCAGGAGATGCTGGATATAAGGCAAAAGCAACCAAGGCCAGTCTTGCAGAGAGGTCCAAATATCAATTCGAGGCCGATTCTGAGGATGATGAAATGGAGAATGAAATCGATTCCAATTTGGATGCTCTTGGTCATGCTGCCGGAAGATTAAATTTACTGGCGAAGGCTACTGGTCAGGAAGTTGACAACCAAAACAAACATATCGAGAGAATCATTGGCAAGGTATTTTATTGTTTGATTCTATTAACCTATATAAGTACTAACTTCCCATTAGAGCGACCGCGTCGACGATCAAATAGCTATGAACAGAGCCAGATTGGATCGTATTCATTAAACAGGATCTTTCTCTCACACAGGCTCATTAATATCACAATTGTTCTCCTCCATACGTTTCCTCACATACACCTTATTTCTAGCACTCCTTCAAGGCATCCTAGCTATGATGGCCCAGATATTGGAACATTCAAGCCAAGCGGACCTTGAGCGAGTCATAGAAACCATCACACATAATCTCAAGCGATGTTTAAGGGTGGATACATAGCACATTGCAATACAATCTAGGCGTTTTTGGTTGCATGCATGGGGGTTCCTGATATCGTGGGTGAGATACCTCGTCTGCTTGCTATGCTTTTGTTCGTTTTATGTTATGTATAGATACACAGAAGTTGTTTCAATCTACATGGTTTCCCAGTCATTTTGGGATTTTGATCAAGTTTGGGTTGTGAATTGAAGCTGATGTGATGCTATAATTGTAATTTTGATTTTGATTACAATGGTGACTATATATCCTGCATGTTTAAAACTACATAATCTCATGTACCTCCTACCTACCCCCAGATAATTGCATACCTAGTATCTATGGAGGCGGATGAATATTTGGAAATAAGTAGATGAGTAGATGAGATATATCGAGATTTCATAATACCTACCCACCTAGGCTTATAGATGAAGCAGGGTATGAAGAATTTAAGAACGCGGCATACATCATTTTATCCAATACGTCACATTTATGTAGTTAATGAAAAGAGGAATGATATATATATAGCGAGATTGATAATTTCTGTTTCTGGGTATTTTATTGGATCGGAGTCGAGGATTTGGTGTAATGCGACTAGGTAGGTAGTAGGGAGGGAGAGAGGTAACTTTGGTGTTCATTTTGTTTTGTAGGGGTATGTATCTATCGATGCTATCCAACGTAAGGAGAAGAGAGGGTTGGCGTTGTTTGTTGATCTGCGAGGGATTTTGGGAGGGGTATGAGAGGATGGCGAAGGGGGGGGGGTTCTTTGTATTCTGCGTGGTCATGCATGATTCATCCAGCGAGCCGTGTATTTAGCTGGTTGGCCTTGTTTGCAAAATGCTGCGGGCTCTTGATATTGGTTGGAAGAAATGATGTGGTTTATTATGTTTTTCAATTCATCCATCCTCTCACTGTTGGTGAAGCCTTTTTTCTGCTTCAATATTGGTAAAAATGGCAAAAACATACACGGGTAGATAACTCACCCGAGACAAAGGGGGAAATGAAGGAGAGGCGAATAAAAAAGATGGCAAAAAACATACAACAGTGGGGGATTCGCTGGTGGTCACCCACCCAACTACTAATCCACCGATCTGAAGCTTTGTGTATGGCAGAGCGGACGGGATGCCCAATTCTCTTCAGTCTATGGTCGTATGTGATAGCTTTTCACGTATCTAGAAATATAGATGGACTATTTCGATGCTCCCTATCGTATGAGCGCAAACCTGACGCTTGAAAGATGAGGATACTCAATGTGAACGAGAGGGTAGACAAAGAAACACTAATTACCAACTCTATCGGCGTTGTGATATATGTAAATCTCAGCAATGTAAAAGAAAATACGAGATATCATACTTTAGAACGAGAGATCTGCGGCTCAAAGTTCCCACCCTCTTGAGTGCTGTTTGAAAATGCTTCATTCGATGAAGATATGATTGATATGAATCCCTGTAGACGTTGTATGAGATAGGTCTTCGGCAAGAAAAGTATTTAGCAGGATACTTAAGATGATGTAATCTGATCGATGGCATCGCCCATCGTTATATGAGGCTCGAGGCTATATCGGGGTAGCTTGGGAGGTGGCGTACAGTAACGTGAATTACTGGTCCTGCTGGTCATCGCCACGGTAAATGTGTGTTCTAGAACCTCGCCCCGCGGGCAGCTAGGAGTTGCAAGTAACCGTCTCACATGTTTGATCACGAGAACCTTGGGATTTTCCCGAGAATTATATTTAGAGATTATATTTTGCAATTGTAGGTAAGATTCGTAATGCGAGGATCTTGTTCGAGGTTCATATGTTGAACAGTTTGTTATTTCTGACTGACACCATGTGAGTTGAGATGTAGGTTACTGGTGTAAGAATATCTTTCTGTGAGATGAGTTGGCTGAAATTGCAAATGACCAAATACAGCTCCACAATGGGAGGAAAGAGATAGCTTGTGGGTATCAGTACCCAATATAGGTTTGTGAACGACAAGAATACTGAGTACAAGATCGTCAAGCCACGAAATGAATCCTATACGGTGTATGGACGTGGGAAAATGCAATGCGATGTCTCCGATGGATTTGTTGCAATTGCTGTTTGGTTGTACGCCATTGTTGCCATGAGCTGAATGGCGGTCGTAAAGGAAATTCGCCTTACTTACCGTACCCGTACATGAAAACCTTGTAATGTCATACGAGCTTCATTGGTAGGTATGTGAGAAAAAGCATATTACATCTATACATATATGCGTCGTGCGGCGCGTTGGATTCACGAGATGGGTTGTTGCATTTTGTATTCGCGACTTGAGTGCTGGTGCTGGTGACGGTGACTGAAAGGATAGGTAAGACACTTCCTCTGCTATATTGAAAATGTGATATAGCTGCAGCTTGAGATTTGATGTATGATATTATGGAACACACCGATGGTATTGCCTAGATGATCAACCGAGCTCTAACTTGAAAAGCGTCGGTCAGATCCAGGTATGGAAAATGTATGTTTGCAAGGACCTAATTGTCGAGCAACAGGAAAAGAGACTTGATGGCCCTGGGATATTGCTTGATGAATGAGAATGTATGAATATATACGGAGTATGTAATGCTGTAATGCAACATCTTTCGGAAAACGGCAAAAAAGATTGCAACAGCGAATCTTGGATGGCTACTTGCACAATAGACAGTGGGAGGAATCATGAATCAGGCATACCTGCCGAACGCTTTGTGTAACGAAAGGGTAATAGATGGCATAGTGCTGCTTACCAGAGTGGTTAAAAGTAAAGTGGAGGAAGTGAGCCATTGAAGTTATGTGAGACCTATTTCCTTTATTACTTTATGCCTTTGATCGGCTTTGGTTGTGTAACGTTGAGAGAAAGTTGATGGGTTGGCTGCGCCCGTTCTCATGTGGTTTGATTTGGGGTATTGTTTAGCGAGAGTGATTGACTTGAATAAGGATAAGAAGGTTGAAAAACAAAAAGTACGAGAAACAGACTAGAGATTCGATATCACCTACATGTTTGCAAGGTTGCAAGAGCCTTATTAGAGATAAATCAGACGTCTAATACTACCTACCTAGGTAGAACACGAATGGTTGTGCTGGATAAGGCTAAAATATGAAGTTCAATTCAATTCGATGATTGCGAGCCACAAACTCTTGAGACTGGATATCGTGACCATTATTGACATAAATGGCACAGATACGGTGTGATGGAAAATTGAGCGAGATATAGCAGAGAGATCGGCAAAGGTCAAAGTCCTTTCCAAGTATTTTACTACTATTCGCTATGATGTCTTTCCTTTGTGAAGTATTCGTGTGGTGGAAGGATCAAAGGTAAGCTTACCAAAGTTAATAGACGCCTTCTTATTACTGAATAGCCAAAACGCATATGACCGGTTCCTCGGATAACCTTAGGAGAAGGGGCTAGCTGGAAAGAGGCTCTGCTTGTACAAAATTCGAATTGGTGTACAATAATACGTAGTAGGGATACCTTCGTATATCGATAGGTACCTCCTACGTATACGAGTATACTGTATACGAATGGATATTACTTCAGCCCAACCATTCAGTCAGCGATGGGATAATCTTTTAAGTAGATGCCAAACAGTGACGTTGCTTCAATGGTGGAATTAGTTTTCTATTGGGAATATACGTAGTAGCTTTTGACCAACGCCCATACTTGAATTAATGACTTACGTGTACTCTTACTGTAAATCTACCTGCTGAGTATCTCCTTACTACTACCTGGTAGCCATAGAGAGCGAACCGGAGATGAGTTTATCAACAAGTACATACTGGGTAGGTAACCTTATATATAACTAGGTACCTAGGTGGCATGACAAAAGCAACCATGATGATATGACAACGATATGACGACTGTAGAATATACCAGATAGATATAAGTTCCTGAGTAGCTGGAGATACCTGCTAGGTAGTAGATAATAATATATACCTAATCGACATTTGATATATATATATGTGCTAGGTAAATACTGATTAATCAGCATGGTGCCCTAGGTACCTAGATATATCCATAGGTGATATATAGCTGGAGTATTCTGCCCTCGAATAGATAGTAAATTATATCGTTATCGTTATCGTTATCGTTATCGTTATCGTTTATCGTTATCGATAAAAGAAGATGATTAATAATAACCTTGGAATGATGATCATTGCGAATCCAATGGGATAATAATAAATCAAGAGGATTGGCAATACCCGTGGACCTTGTGAGTGCGTGATATATATACTGTTTTGGTCTATATGTATTATCTATATGTGTTATCTATCTACCTACGTAGCGAAGCACTTTTTTCTTGACCCAAGACATTGTCCATACTGATTACCATTCTTAACACTTTACCAGAAATATATTAACGATGTACTCCGTATGAGACTCATGAATCATAGAACTAAACCACCCATGTCCGGCTATCAAACGCGGTAGGGAGGTAGCTGAAGCTTCTGTACTTTTCATTTATTACACCGTTCGGAAATCTTGACAACTGCATCGTCATTATTCAATTCACCGTAACATTATCTGTTTTGAGCCGCCCAAAGAAAGGCTTTCTGGACCCAGGTGTCAGTAGTAGCGGTATGTTTGTCATCATCTTGTATTTTCTTCTTTTGTATTCCCGGTTGAAATTGAATGAATCTATCTCCAGCTAACCTTAGGTACCGTACCTACATAATACCTCGAAATCCTTATTGAAGTTGTATCAAGAGAACTTTGAAAGAGACTCAGGGACTTGTTTTGGTAGCAGCAACGATTCACTCAACCAAACCAAGACGAACTGAATGCATACATACATTAGTACATACTAGATACACACTAGGTACATACACAAGTAACATACTAGATACACACTAGGTACATACACAAGTAACATACTAGATACACACTAGGTACATACACAAGTAACATACTAGATACACACTAGGTACATACATATATACATATATACATACACGCATATATATACACACACTCACACTCACACTCACACTCACACTCACACTCACACTCACACACTCACACTCACACTCACACTCACACTCACACTCACACTCACACTCACTCACTCACTCACTCACTCACTTCACATACACATACACGCACACACACTCATCCGATACATCCAATAATACTCAGGTACCGACTTGTTTAAGTAACTTATGTAATAATCGAAAAGAAGGGTTCTCTTGCAATTGCCGGCTACTAGGTACATCATATTTGTGCCTACCTTATCCACCTCTTTAATTCCAAAACTCTCTTCGCCTTTTGGAGATCAATCATACTGTAAGTGGAGATCAGACTAGTTTTGCAGCCCGTCCAAAGTTCAAGTCAGCTTCCCCATCGAAACCCAAACCCAAACCCAAACCCAAACCTCATCCTCATCCTCATCCTCATCCTCATCCTCGTCTTTGTCCTCGTCCTCGTCCTCGTCCTCGTCCTCGTCCTCGTCCTCATCCTCATCCTCATCCTCATCCTCATCCTCATCCTCATCCTCGTCCTCGCCTGATCTGATCTGATCTACTACCTATAGTACCTATCTATCTAAGTACCCATCTGCCGTTGTTCTCTCACTTGATATTAATATTAATTCGTATTTTATCATGCCTACCTAGATATTATAGGATTAATTCGGAGACTGTTTAAAACCTTTCACCAAGCTGTTTGTTCAACTTTTGATGGAGTATTCAATCGCTTGACCAGCAACCAACTGCACCAGATCCTCCATCCAATTATTCCGACCCATTCCCCTCCCCTCACAACTTTAATATCTACGGTCTTGTTCATACATACGGCTTCAAAGCCACAACAAATACGATACAAAGTCGAGTCAAATGGGGTCATATGTACATTGACCTCTGCGACATTTTGAATAACGCACATTACAATTTCATAAACATAGTGACCTACCACTCTCTACAAGCAGTCATTGAAAATTGGAGGTTGGTTCGATTTTAAATCACACGTCAGTGCGGGGGTCGATAAGATAAATAGATTATACGATGGAGGAGGATAACGATATCGATATGCCAAATGCTCCACCTCCACCCCCGCCACCTCAACCTACTGTCTCTCGTTGTCCCCATCCTCAAGCTTCACAGAATACCATGCAGACGGCCTACGCACGGAACCCATCATTGACAGACTCGTGGGCAACTTATCCAGACAGCAACAGTATGAACCCTTCGATGTATGGCACTTCCAACATGCCTCCGGTTTCGTATGGTGGCCCGTCTCACGGCAATGCTCCGCCTACAACTTATACTGCGGGCTTCAAGTTATGCTGCAACCCCAAGTTTGCATGCTGCGCATTTCGCACAATGGTCTCACAATACGTCGGCTCAGAGCAGCCCGTATCCCGGACATCAGGACCCGCTACCACCAGGTAGCAGACGGTTCCTCCCACCTTCTCCCAATCCCCCCCTTGGTGGTTGGCCTCCTTTTGTCTCTAGTATGTGGGGTGACTTGGATGATGAGTATGACACTATGACAAGATATCCCGAACCAAATCATGTTGCGCGTAACAATAACTACGACCAAAACATATATAGAATACCCGGATGATAACAGACCGACAGGCCTTACAAGAACACAGGGTAAGCTCTATATTCGATCCTCTCGTTTATTCCTTCCACCCTCAGGGATCCTTTCATCAACCTGCAGTCTTCTGATACATCCTAACCGGCTGTAACTTTACCTAGGGGCTGACATTCTTGAAGTAGCTCGGCGACGGCGGGAACGGAGTACTGTAGCTACTGAGATGGAAGCTCGTGAGTATACCTTCTGGGTTGAAAGACCCAGTAAATCTTATTACCATGCTTGCAGCCAGCTCTTGGCATTTCCTTCCTATGTCTAAATTTCTGCTGTTTGGAAATTCTATACGAGTCAGTAGCGAGGAGCCGATGACAGTTGACTAACGGTGTGTGAGCAGTACAAAACCCTCAGAACAATGTGTCTTCTCGTAATCCGAATCTTGCCAACAGTCCAGAATGGGGCCGACCAAGTGCTAGGCAAGGTCGGCTTTTGGCTGAAGCTCAACGCAGAGTTGGTGCCTCTGCTAATGCTATTATGAGAGATTCTGACACCGAGGACGACGAGTCTGGGGACAGTGATGATTATGCTCTGGAAGAAGTTCTTAGACATTCTGCATATCTTCGTGTCTCGAACGAGGACGCAGGTCTTGCTCTGCGTGGTCGTTTGTGGAGTGTAGATGTGAATAAAAGAATACCCACCAAGGAGTTTCTACTCTCTCTTGAGAGTCTGAAACCTGATGGTTTGTCGAAGGAGGAAAACAGTGAGTCCAGAGTCAAGCTTCGTTGCCTCTCTTACTAACCACATCTAGCTTGTATGATTTGCTACAACGAGTTTGGAGTAAAGAACCCTGAAGGCGTGAGCGAACAGCCACTGCGTATACCGAAGTGCAAACATATATTTGGAGCTATCTGTATCAAGAAATGGTTCAAGGAGAACGATACTTGCCCATATTGCCGAGATAAAGTTCCCTCTGAATCTTGCAGGAAAGTGATGATGAGGCAAGCTCGCCAGATAATGCAGGATCAAACACGAAGGCACTATCATTCAATAGGCCGTTCTACTGAAGCTGTTCACCCCTTTGCAGCGTACGTCACAATCTGCCCTCATCTGGAAAGTAGCTAACGTCCAGGCAGTAGACTTAATTTACAGGAAGCTCAGAACATATCCTCGGGCGACCGCACACAACCCATACAGCCAATACGGCAAAGATCGTCGGCAGCAGATGCCGCAGAACCCCGACGTCGTGTTTCCCGAGGCAGGCTTGGGGTCCATAGATCAGCTCATCTATCAACTCGTCCACGTTCAAGGAGTTCCGTCAGAGCCTACGCTGTTCCCGGGGCACGACTGACAAACGAACCCGACAACCCTTCCCAAGCACATGTACGGCATAGTTCAAATTCAGAAAGAGTATCACCTGCGATAGCTGTCGGATCTATCACAAACAATGAAGGCCAACAGTTACCACCACTCTCAGCCAACTCGTTGGGGCAATCGGCCGATCCGAATAGTTACATGTCTCCAACAAGCTTGTTCTCGACAAGTCAGGCATTCCCGACTAGTCATATGTATCCAACAGCCCCCCCTTACTCTCAAAATAGACCGATTGCATTCGGATCCGTAAGGCCACTTCAACAAGAAAACCCCAACCAATTTTACCACTATCACAGCCAGTCTCCCTACGATGACAATTCTGTTGACCTACAAAATCGGCAACAAGCTATGCAACAAGCTATGCAACAAGCTATGCAACAGCGACAACAAACTCTTATACAACAAGAGCGTTTCCGGCAGGAAGAGGCAGAGAGTGAACGTTCGATTAATGGGTTTGGTTAGGCGAAACCATTGAAGATACTATCGATAAAGCGGAACGACTACGCACACACCTCAGATTGCAGATATAACCTCCTTTCTACTTGAACTCTTCTCATCGGCTTTCTTTTGTCATCTTTCAAAATATCCATGCGCACATGGGAATCCATCGGATATGGACCTGGCAGGCAAGGCGTTCAAGCAAGAACAGGATTTCCAGGGTTGGATCAGGAATTTCATGTGTGCCGGCGCTTTTTGTGAAATTTTTTCCTGCTTAGGAAAATTGATTGAGATGACGATTATGGCAATGATAGCGATCTTCCACAATAACTGGGTTGTACCAGCATTAATACATATAGGCAGTCAGACACAGCAGCGAATACATAATAACCAAAAAATTATTTCAATTTTATTCTCTAAAGATAGATGTGAAGAATTGGTGTTCATGATCGCTTTGACTTTAATTTTTTTCATATAACTAGGGCAGGCTGTGAAATTTGCATGTTCATTTGAAATGATTTTGGTTTCCATTTATTAGTCGTATATACCTAGTCTCAAACTAACAATTAATACGAGCTCCCTCCCCTTCCTTTTAAACGATAAAATATAACAGCTACTCACATGAGTCAGTAAAATTAATCAAATCTTCAATATCAATATCAATATCAGCCTTGATCATAATATAGGTACCGATCTAATAAAAGTGTTCCACTATGCACGGCTGACAAGGCTGCGAATCATACTGGGCATTCGAAGTAGGTAGTAGTTCGAAGAGAAAAAGGCGGTGTGTCTATAACGTAACCTTGGAATGGGCCGGCAGAAAAAGGGGAAAACGGAAAAAAATATATATAGAGAATCAAGGCTTATCGCGTGGTTGCAATTGGGGATTTATTTTACTAGGTACTGGTTATTGTTGTGACGTTTACGAAGTTGGGGAACTGGGATATCCGCTAGGACTGGAAAGAGTTTTTATTCGTTCTTTTGAGGAATTCGACGGAGGTTGTGTTGGAGAGGACCCCTCGGGAGTGGGAATATTTGTTTGGGATCGTTTGTTCTTGTGCGGAAAGAAGGTTGTTGGTTAGGTTTGTTGTTCTTTGGTCTGTGGGCTCGTTTGTAGGTTGGAGGTTGGAGGTTGAATCCTTTTTGATTGATATCGCAAGGAGGGGATTATTCGCCTTTTGGGGGCTTGTGGTGTGAGTGTGCGCGTGAGTTTGTGGGAGTTGGGATTCAAGAAAATTTTACGACTGCAGAAGGAGATTCGACGACTTGGACGTTTGTGCCGGCTCGTGGGATTCACAGGCTAAGATTGGATTCATAAGTCGATATGCCGGAGAAGGTTCTGCTTAGGTTTGGGGATGATGGCGAGGGGGCGCCTGAGGTTGTGGAGAAGGTGAAGGTTTCTGGTGAGGGGGGGAAGGGGAAGGAGTCGCGGTCGCAATCGACGAAATCTGCGGGGACGAAACGCCTGAGGGACGGGAGCCCGAAATTGGATAAAGGAGATGTGAAGAGGAAGAAGTTAGCTAATGCCAATGGAAATGGAAATGGTGCGAAGTTGGTGAAGTTGGTGGATGGGGAGGGTGCAGAGACGGTTGTGAAGGAGAGTAAAAAGGATGCTGGGGTTTCAAATGGTGTGGGAAATCGAACGAATGGGACCAATGGAGTCAAATTCTCTGGAGACAAAAAAGGAGAACGAGGACAAAGTCAAAGGTCTGGGGGTGGATTCGACAATGCGAAAAATGCGGTTCCGGACAGGCATTTACAAAAGACGGCTAAGGAGCTGGAACCATTTCGAAAATCGCTTCCAGTATACAAGAAAGTGATCGATCTTAGAAACGATTTGCGCAATAAGGATGTCCTTCTCTTAACTGCGGAAACTGGTTCCGGAAAAAGTACCCAGCTACCTCAATTTATACACGATGAGCCTTGGTGCAAAAAGCAGAAGGTAAAGGTCAAGAATGCTGCGGGCCAAGAAGAAGAAATTGCAGTTGGTGGAGTGATTGCTATCACTCAACCTCGTCGTGTCGCTGCTATTACTTTAGCCCGTCGTGTTGCTGCCGAAATGGGATCTGCTCTGGGTTATCAACGTACTAATACTCCTGGGAAAGTCGGTTATTCCGTTCGTTTTGATACCCAACACACCTCTTGGAATGAAGATTAAGTTTGTTACTGAGGGTACTTTGCTTCAAGAAATGGTCCATGATCCACATCTTAGGAAATATAGTGCTGTCATTATTGATGAAATTCACGAGAGAGGTGTCGATGTAGATCTCATTGCTGGATTCCTTCGGCAAATAGTTCATGGGATAAAAAAGGCCGTGGAGGTATTCCTTTGAAAGTCGTTATTATGAGTGCAACTCTTGACTTGGAGGTGGTTACGAGGCATTCTTTGCAAACCCTAAATCACATCCCAATTATCGACCAGGGAATAACTATGGCTCGATATTTGCATCACATCTTGTGAATAATGAGAAAGTCATAGAGGCAGCTAAGCCAATGCTGGCTATCAAGTCTGGACAGTCGGAAAATGTCGAATTAGATGGAACTGAAGATTCTGGGGGAAAAGACACTGGCGTCGCCATCGAGGAAGTTAAAGGAAGAAAATTCAAGGTTGAATTATACTACGATAAAACCGGCCGACCCTAGTAACTATCAAGAAACCATGTTTAAAAGGATTGCAAGTATACATGTTACAGAACCCCTTCCTGGAGATATACTTGTTTTTCTAGTTGGTCAAGAAGAGATCGAATATATGCAAGCTAGACTTGAGGCACTCGGTGAATCGCTGAGCAAAGAAGTGCCTAGAATTAAGGTTATTCCGTTGTATGGTGCTCTTCCACCAGAGGCCCAACAATTGGCTTTCGATCCTGTTAAAGAGCCCAGAACGAGGAAAATTGTTTTGGCTACTAACATTGCGGAAACTTCAGTCACGGTTCCCGGTGTACGATATGTAGTCGATAGTGGTAAAGCTAAGGTCAAGAAGTACCGGACAAAGTTAGGAATGGAATCTTTGCTTGTTGTACCAATCTCTAAACAGTCAGCTCTTCAAAGAATGGGTCGTGCTGGTCGTGAGGCACCTGGTAAATGTTGGAGAGCATATGGTAAAGACGAATACGAGTCTTGGCTTCAGGACGAGATTCCTGAAATTCTTCGTTGCGATGTTCTCGAGGCAGTGCTCAAGATGAAAGCTCGTGGAGTTCAAGATGTAATTAATTTCCCTCTTATGGATTCGCCAGATGTTGAAGCTATGAAGCATGCTATCTTCCAACTTAATGCTATGGGAGCCCTCGACGATGAAGGCAACTTGACTCCTGACGGTAAAAAGATGGCTAGTTTCCCTCTTCCGGCTGCATACGGCCGAGCTCTCATCGCCTCTTCATCTCCCGAGTTCAACTGCGTTCTCGATGCCATTGATGTTATATCCCTCTTAACTGCCGAATCAGAAGTTTTCATCCAACCCAAATCTCAAGAACAAGATGAAGAAGCCAACGCTAATCGCGCCGATATTCTCCGTCGGGAAGGCGATCTCCTCACTTATCTAACAACCATGCAACGCTACGCCTCCGAAAACACAAATCGTTTTCAATGGTGCAAAACCCGCAACATCAGCGCCCGAGCTATGAAATCCGCCATGATGAACCGCAAACAACTGCGACAACTTTCCGTAACCCACGGCCTCATCGATGCTCTTCCTCCTCCTGATCCTCAACCATTTGAGCCTGCAACTCCCGAACGAGCAGAATGTTTAATCAAAGCATTTTTGAGAGAGCGTTTGCGGATCGGACGGCAACGTTGGCGCCGGATGGTAGTTTTGTTACGACGAAGGGGAAGAATACCGTTACAATTCATCCACAGAGTGTGTTATGGGGGAAGAAGTTGGAGGCGATAATGTTTTTGGAAAATGTTTTTAGTACAAAGAATTGGGCTAAGAAGGTTAGTGGAGTACAGGCGGATTGGGTGGTGGAGGCATTGGGAGGTTGGATGTGATTTGATATCAAATGAAGGGAGAGAATTATGTATAGAGAGATCAGTGGATCGATGGATTATGGATGGATACCCAGTAAAATATGGAAGGCAGATTGGAGGAAAATAGATATAGGTTTTAAATATTATCAGGTTCGAGTGCATGATGCGATCAATCCAAAGTTTTAAACTTTCATATAATCTACGATCGAGCGTTGATCTCAAAACAGCACTTTCAGCAAAAAAAATACCAAACAAGTCAAGACTTTTCTGCGTTCATATCTTTGCGTCAAGGAATTTTTCTCCCCCCACCAGCTAGTGCTGCTCTCCACGGGGCGCTGCTATCGCCGGTTATGTGAATGTACTTGCAGAATTACCTTTCAAAAATGCAGATGTTCATATCCAGGATGGATCAAAAAACAAAAAAACAACACTACACCATGCAACTCCTATCCAAAACAAAATGTGGTCAGGATTTTGTTAGAATTTAGCGCTAAAACCAATGCCAGTGATGCGAAATCCCAATCTGCTTTCAGTCTCGCTGCAGAAAAGGGCGTTTGGCGTTTGGCGAAATTGGAGACTTAGATTGCCACCCACCTCGATGCTATTTGTTTCGTTGTTGCCATCTTTGCCAACAATAGGGCTGTGCGCTTTATGTAAAGCAGATCTTGAGCTAAAATACAATAAGTATAACAAGGGCTAGCCAGAATGTCATATGCTTTTTTTCGAGTAATTATTTTTAGTTATAGGTCAAGTAGGCCTTTCTAAAATTAGATTAATCTCTACATCATTTTTTTTCTTATTCCTATGAAATAAATTATTCTCCTTAACTTGACCAATTGAATAATTCTATTAAACTTACCCACTTCTCTTAAAAGCGGGAGCGCTTTTCCAAATGGAGGGAAAGGGACCGTGGGAATAGAGGGAAACTGCACTGCCTTTGGTATAGGGACTGAAGGACAGGGCGCGAGGAGTACCGTCAGGTATAGCAATGGGCTATATACGGGAGGCGCGCGGGAGGCCTTGCCTCCGTCGCGGGCCCGTCTCTAATACCCTTCGGGAGGTCAGAACTAGCCAATCTACGTAGAGACGTTAAACTATAAATAAATAAATAAATAACCCACTCTCTAAAATAGCATTGAAAAATCTTTAAATAAGAAAGGGAACTAGATTACTAGTCTTTATGTAATGATAAAATGCCTAGCCCTAGCTACCGCCTACCTCGCCCTCGCTTACAACTAAAGCTATCCTTATTGTAACATTCTTAACATTAGTAAGATTTCAAGCTAGAAATCCTAATGAAAAGATAGAATTCCTTGTATATAACATCTAACTTATACTCATATCATGGGAGAATCACCTGGTCACATAAGCTCAAGGTTATATGATGTGTTGCACAGTATTTATATCACAGTCCCCGATAGTCTAGAGTGCTCAACTTATTCATACCACTCCTTACCACACCCTAACTTGTATTATATATTCCATACCCTCTTACTCACTTATCGTAGCCATTATCGGTATTCTGCACTAACAGCCCAACACTAGCTTACACCCTAGACCCGAAAGCCATTTTCCTGCCTAACCTACCTACCTTCGCTCCTTTAAATTATACTGTAAAAAACCACAGAAGTATGGATCGTATCGTGGTCGCACAGCTTTCTATATAGTGTTTATAGATTGTGACATTATAACATCACCTTATACATATACATACATACATACATACATACATACATACATACATACATACATACATACATACATACATACATACATACATACATACTAAATGAAAACCATTCAATTCTTCACCACCACTTTCCATCCAACCCCACTGGTACCAGCCCTCCAGCATACCATCCAATTCAATCATCTAAGCTCTATTACCTAGATAAATACCTAAACTATTATTCCATCTTCGAACTCAACATATCATCACCGATACAACCAGAACCAGATCCACACCGTGACCTCCCACAACGTGACCTTTTCACACCACAACATAATATTCTTCACAACACCAATATACTATCAAAAGCACGCGCAGACCTAGCTCGAACATACAACCGACCCACCAATCTTCCCTTCACCACCTCTTTGATCTGGATCCTACCATTCCACCATCCTCTCAACCCTTCACCTCGAGCTCCCATCCTCTCTCCAAATCTCACCGTCCCACCATCCCACTACAAAATGCGCTGCCCTCTCTATCTGTCTATTCATCATCTATCGATCTATCCACACAACAAAGTAATACATATAATCGAACAAATATCTTGCTATTACCAACCTACCCTCCTCCCCTTCCTCCCTCCTCCTCCTTCCTCCACCCTTCTACTTCCAAAACTCAAATCTACAAACTACAACCAGCCAACCAGCAATCCACCCCATTCATTCCACAACTCATCAAAAACATCACATCGCATCACATCACCTTAATTAACAAATCCGATGGAACAAATTCATGAACACGAGGCGCAGCTTCACGTATTCAGTGTTCATTGGTACTATTAGTATATACTGTAGTCTCCAGTTTTGAGTCCCTAATCGATATCAAATATCATGTTTCACATACTACACCAGACCCTTCCTAGCATATACTGCCAATCAATCCATACAAGACAAATAGCTAGGTAGCTAGCTAAACCATCTATTGAAGATTACCCCTGGCAAGAAGTTTTCAAAGAAAAGAAAGAGGCCAGCCGCCGAATATAACCACACCATCATTTCACTTCTTCAAACCGATACCTCCGCCCACCACACTCCAACACGCCCTCCTCCACCTTCCCCCCCAGCCACTCCAGCCACTCCTCATTGCTATACGGAAAGCCCTCAGCGAATCAACATCTTCAACATCATAGCGATTTGCGGGGCCCCATCTGACTCGAGCTATTCGTCAACATGCTCTGCACAAACTGCCAATAAACCTTTGCGTGTTCCCCCGTGATACCCTTATTTCCTTTACCTCCCTCACCCTCCTCATCCTCATTCTCCGCACTAGGCAGGCGCTGAAGCCAGAGCATCGGAACGCGCACGATCCGACGCATTGAGCGTTTCCAGGACAGAGAATCGTTGAGATTTGGGAGGCGATTCGTGGAGGACGAGTTTGGAGACCCAGAATTTGAGCGCTGAGAGAAATGAGCGTGGAGTCCATCTGGAGCTCCGAGGTTAGGTTAATTCTTCAATGCTTTTTTGTACCGTGCTGTTCTCGTCTGCGGAAATGTTGCTGGTTTCGCTGTGAAAACAGGAAATGACGGTGGCTTGCCAAGTCGTACATTCTTCTACTACTGTACGATCTGCTAATTCGAGCTCGACAGTGGTATGGCCGAGAGCAGGGAGCCAAGTAAGTTTTCTGGCGGGTTTGAGCGAAGAGAAGGCAGTCGAGTATTGAGATTGAAGATTAGTGATTTGAGGAGGTAGGGTGAATGTTGACTCTTGGAGAGATGGCCAGAAAGAGACGGAGAGAGATTTTGGTGTGGAGCGTGGGTTGGGCTTGGGATGGGGGTGCAGCTTTCTTCTCCGCGGCATTGAGGTCTTGTGCTTTGTGGATAGCCTGGTCAAGGCGAACAGAGTCGAGAATGTCTTTCAACATGACTTCACAGCTTTTTGAAGTGGTGCTTCTCCCAAAGCGGGATTTGAGCAGCTCGAGGACTTTGATCTGGGTAGTTGTTTAGAGTTATAGATACAAAAGGGAAGAATTGTGGACACATACCTCTTTCTCAAAAGCCCCATCATTCTTCAAAAGATTTTCGCCAATGATGTTTTGGAATTCTTTGATGAAAACTTCTTGAGATCCAAGAACACCAATCAAAGTTCCAATGATATCAGCATTCTTCGATCTTTTATATCCCGGACCTGCATCTACGGGATCAGGTACCCATTCCATATCATGCCAGTCTAATTCTTCATCGTCAATTTTTTGACCGGACTGTTCTGAACCATTATTTAACAATTGGGCCAATTCGATGAGCTTATCCCCACCAGATCCTATAGGGTTTCCGTGTGCATCTTCTGTGTCTGAAAGTAGACCTGTAATAATGATCCTGACCGTATCCTCTCGTGAGCATAGATATAGCTGTAATGGATATGCTACACGATCTAGAAGGACTTTCGAGTGGTCAAGCGAATGAAAGGACCAAATTATTGAAATGTATGTCTGTAAAATCAACAATGTGGAAGCGCCAGGGTGCAATAATCTCTCTTTTAGAGTAGCTGCAAAAGCCTCGGTCAAATGCAACGTCTTTGAGGGGTAGTAATGGTTGTTCGAAGGTCGTGTAGTGCTCCATTACTATTTGGCCAATTTACAACAATGTCAAATAATTCATCGGTTCTGAGTGCTGCAAGACGACCAATACTCATTTCCTTCCATTTTTTCCATGTCACTCCAAGCAACTTCAACATTATTGATAACTTTGAAAACCAAGACGGCGAGTTTAGAGTATCGGTCTTCAATCCACCCACAGAGGTCTGTTACGCAATTCGAAGGCGATACGTGATGTGCCGTTCGAGGAAGTACAGAATTTCTTCTATCTCCATCTGCAGGAGTCACGCTTATTTCGTTGGACGACCACAGTCCTTTACAACCTCGATTAACATATTCGGTCATCGATTGGTTCATAATTTCGGCAAAAATCACCTGGAAGTTCTCTCCTGCTAGACCGACTTTATGTAACGACTCGACAAGGTTGAGCATCTCATTACAAATTTTTATCTGTCCTTGAATCGATAGGCGCAATGCCAGATTCCTGTCCGCCCTTTAATCCAAGGATAGAAGAGACATAATCCTCGAGAACTGTCCTTAATGCGGCAACGAATAGACCTGTAACAGAATTGCTAATGATAGCATGGAGGTCTCGTTGGAATTTCTCCAATATTGCTCGTGAACTGCCCGGAGTCAAAAGCTCAACCTGTTTAAGAATGATTGACAATCCATGCAAATACATACGATGAGCAAAGTCAAGTATTCTCAAACTGCCAAAAACCAATGATTCGGCTCCCTCTTCATCGGTACACTGGCATAATACCGGTAGTATTTGGTGAAGAAGATGTCTACGAACTTGTTGGGTATGCCATACAAGAAGGTCTTCTGTATGCGAGGCAAACGGTAGGCGCCTACCAGGATCCAGAACATCCTTCAAAGCATCATCAAACGACGGATCGGGTGGTAGTGATGGAGATTTGAGATTCTCAATGGAATTCTCATCTGATGGTATATCTGGAAGTTGTAGACGATAAGTAACGGTGTGCCAAGATCTATCCCACTGAATTTGATCACGAATTTGATCTACAGATTGGTCCCGATTGTGACTTCCAAGCTGCCGTGAGCTTCTCGTGTTCGAGGAAGAAGGTGTCTTTGACGCATTATTAAAGCCCTGGGGTCCCCCAAGAGGTTGAGGAGTAGTTGTGAAGCTACCGGTTGGTGTTGCGACTGGGGTAGGTTCTGAAATCTCGGGCTTTTTGAATACTGAGTCAAAAACGCGCTTCCTTCTCGCAGTAAGAGTAGTCATCACGATTTCGATCCTCTTAGATGGCGACTGTCTGTTGCATTATTATTCATCAATTTCGTGATTCGTGTCGCATTAGTCGTTATGTATCAAGTGGAAATTTGAATGATTGTATACAGTCACATGCATATGGAAAGAGCATAGAGATGTCAAAAATCGCGGTTTCACGTGATCGCGCATTTTTACTAGCCAGGCAACATAATAATTTCCATGGAATATCTGTAACCTACTAGGTAGATATATCCCAGGTTTCCAAAGTTCAATCCAATATAATTAATATACCAACATACTAATTCGTATTCGCACCATACCTATTCCTTATATTCAGCCAATGCTAGGTAAGAATGAACATTACACGAAAACTCAACAAAAGCTACCTATTTTGATACCTCACTTCAAGAGGATTGAGTGAAAGAGCCACTGTGCAGAAATCCTTTCACTTCGAAGTAAAAGGATTCTATTTATAACATATACTTCATCGAACTGTATACCAACATGATAGTTTCACGCATATCTTCATGTAAGTTGGCGATCCGATCTACAAGTCATGGGTTAGACTGCCGCAGTATTTGAACTAAGACGAGACTAAAAAAAACATCCTGTACCTTGTCATTTCGGGGGTCCAGATACAATGGACCAAGTTCGTTTTACAAATTTTACATTTTTCAAGTCAATAGATACTACATAACAATCCTTAGATTTACGCCTTTCCATTCCCTTCTGCGCCCGAGCAGTGGCTCCCATATAATTCAAGTAACAAATGAAAGCTGTTTTAAGCGTTTTGGGTAGTCTGCCTTTCAGAACTCCCTTGCCATTCAACCAAACCCAAGGATTTCTATTTAAACTTGTAAGGAAAACGTTAAGCATGTTATCATATCGACGTGATTCTCCCAGCTGGAGTGGTTCTAGGCCTTGGCCGTAGATTGATTACCGACTCGAGCTCTCGGAGCATTTTAGTGTTGGCATCCGCTCGGTCTCTCATAGACTCTCTCCTCACACGATCTTCTTTCATCTTCACAATGCGTTCTTCCCTCGTCAACTTACTCCGTTGCCGTGGTATCGCAATCGCTTCAAATACTTCTTCTACTTCGGAACCACTCATTTCGAGGCTAGATCGAGACCTGCCTTCACCGTTCAAGGCTCTTAATGCATCATCAGCTGTTCCCTCTTCGACCGCCGTGAGACCTCCCAGAGATGATGCTGGTGATACCATTCCACCCAAAGAAGACACTCGTTTTTCATTTCGGTCGATATTGACAGCTAAAGCAGCTCTCCCATCTTCCCACTCTTGCATTAAAGCTTTTAGATCAATACCTATCGAATCGTATTGCATCATCAAACTCGAACCAAGCTCGGATACGTCTTCTGTATCGTTCAATGATTTATCCGATTCTTCACGCAAAACGTGCAGTTTCGCTTGTAGGCCACGAATCCCCGATGAAAGTGTATTCAATTTGCGCAATTGAGCTCGCGCACGCTCTCGCCCTGGGGTAAGGGGTAATTTTGGAGTGGTTGGTACTGGAAAACCTAAAATTTGTTAAATCTGGTTTATGTTGACAAATAGCTTCCGACTTACTCTCTTCTTCGCCTAATATGCGACGAAGTTTATCCTCGGCCTCAGACGTAACAGAACAAAGGGTATATAACTCATCCACGGCAAGACCCCATCGATGGAAATCTGGTTTCCCACCATGCGCATCGAAAGCAAGAAGACAACAAAGGAAAATCTTTCGAATAGTGTGAAATCTTGCCGCAAATATCTTCAAAACCCGGACGGACTCCTCATCCTCAAATTCGCCTGCTGTATAGCCTAGCATAGCTTCCGAATAATCCAAGTCGCTTATATCGTATACGTCATAGTATTTATCCAGATCCATCTCTTCCGCTAAGGGTTTCAATAAGTTGCATGCTTGTATATAGCGGGGGATAATATTGGCAAAGGAACTTCGAAGGATTTTCCTGAGTCGTGTACATCTTCGTGTTTGACTTCGATCTTCAAGGCGACTGACGGGAGGTAAGGGGGTGCTTCTATCAAGAGTGTTAACTTTGCCGGTGATTTGGACGATGAAGAGTTCCTACAGCCTGTATCCACGAGACACTAGTTCAACCTCTTGAACGAGTGTGAGAGCTCCTGCCGCGACAGAATCAAATTCTTGAGCTTTGTGGACGAAGTGAGATGCTTGCACAATGGACTGCTGTCGAAGGTATTGAAGCCACTGTCTCCGTACGTATGTATATAAAATAATCCCAGATAGCATTATCGTTGTAGAAAGTATGGCCAAACGGATTCTTCCAGGCATAGATGTTCCGTTCCCGCGTGTCCAATGTATTAACCATGTGAAAGAAAACGCAAGTGCTGCTGTGGCTGCAGCACCCGAGAGAGTGAAGGGACCGAGTTGGGGGCCATCGAGGGTAGGACCAGTGGCATCTCGAGATTGGCCATGACCTGTTTGACCAAGGAAAGAATCTGTATTTAAAAGTTGGGAGGCTACTATAACATAACGAAATCGTTCCAGAAACTTTGCATTATCGGCTCGGCCGAGTCGTGAATTAACGGCTCTCTGTAGTTGTTTATCAGACGACAAGGTACGTATAAGGTCCAGATGACGACTCACGGAACAGGTATTATGTATCGCTGCGACAGTAGTGTTGCGCGCAGGCGTAAGCTGCAACGGCGGAGGAAGTTTATGTCGAAATTTCAGAGGTACAGTTGGTTTTCCCCGCGGAGCAAATGAAGGACTCGACAAATCAGATTCCGCATCCCCCTCATGACTTGATGCCCATTGTGTGTCCTCTCCACCTTCACCTATAGTAAGCCATCAGTAAGTCCCCACTCATGCATCTGCAACATGCTCCTCCTCATCATGCATACCTTCGAGATAGGCGGCGAGTGGAGAGCCTTCTTGTATGATAGTCTCCATGGAATGCGATTTGTTACAGATTGTTACCACCACAGTCCATTCCGATAAGTGATAAGTAATAAGGAAGTAGGTGGTATGTGTGATCAAGAAGAGGAGATGTAAAGCAATGAACGAGTGAGTGGTTGAATGAATGAATGAATGTATGTATGTATGTATGTATGTATGTATGTATGTATGTATGTATGTATGTATGTATGTATGTATGAATGAATGAATGAATGAATGAATGAATGAATGTAACAGACCCAATGATATTAATTATTGAATACAAGTACCTAGGTAGGTAGGCAGTGAGATTATTATTAATAAGAGTAGTATATTTTGGGAGAGAGGAGAATGTTATGTGTACTGCATTTGAATAAAGTGATGGGAAACCAAATAATGATGTAGCTGATTTGATAGGAAAGGAAAGGAAAGGAAAGGATGATTCGGATATGGGTATGATATGAATGTGATATGAGTATGATATGAGTATGATATGATATGAGTATGATATGATTGATGTGATGGAAAGAAGTTAAAGATCCGAATACTACTTACTACTTACTTACTTACTTAATATTACTGCACTACCTACATTCACAATCCCCTTGTTCATAAATATACGAAGTACGGACTATATAAGATAGCTGGAGACCAAGATGATGATGGGAAACTGACAGATTTTGAAAGTCTCGCGGGTCAAGGAAACAAATGAAGAAATGGCTTGTACGAAGTTACGGGAAATCTTATTACTGTAATACCTGGGTAGATAGGTAGACAGGTCAGTACTAGGTAGGTTGGTAAAAGTGCTTAGTAAGTAGGTAGGTAGTTGTAGTAATAATAGCAATAGGAAAGGTAATAAAGGTAATAAAGGTAATAAAGATAATAAGGGTAATAAAAGTAATAAAGGTAATAAAATAATATTATTATATATAGAAATAATAGAAATAATAGAAATAATAGAAATAATAGAAATAATAGAAATAATAGAAATAATAGAAATAATAGAAATAATAGATAGAAATAATAGAAATAATAGAAATAATAGAAATAAAATAATAGAGAAATAATAGAAATAATAGAAATAATAGAAATAATAGAAATAAAAATAATAGAAATAATAATAGAAATAGAAATAGAAATAATAGAAATAATAGAAATATAGATATAGAAAATAGAAAATAGAAATAATAGAAATAATAATAGAAATAATAGAAATAATAGAAATAATAGAAATAAAATAGAATAATAGAAATAGAACAATAGAAATAATGAAATAATAGAATAATAGAAATAAGAAATAATAGAAATAATAGAAATAATAGAAATAATAGAAATAATAGAAATAATAGAAATAATAGAAATAATAGAAAATAATAGAAAATAATAATAGAAAATAATAGAAATAATAGAAATAATAGAAATAATAATAATAGAAATAATAGAAATAATAGAAATAATAGAAATAATAGAAATAATAGAAATAATAGAAATAATAGAAATAATAGAAATAATAGAAATAATAGAAATAATAGATAGAAATAATACTAGAAATAATAGAAATAATAGAAATAATAGAAAATAGAAATAATAGAAATAATAGAAATAATAGAAATAATAAAATAGAAATAATAGAAATAATAGAAATAATAGAAATAATAGAAATAATAGAAATAATAATAGAACCTAGAAACAATAGAAATAATAGAAATAATAGAAACAATATTAGAAATCTCAACAATCCAATTAAATCAAGAAGAATTAAATAAATCACCGATCTACCGAGATTCCGCTTGTTGCTATTTTGGTACTAGTGAGTAACCTTATGCTTGGTGTAGTTTCCGTTTATAGTACATACATATATATTATGTAGGTACAGTAATTAATATCCAAGTATCCAAGTATTGTATCCCAGTACCCAGTCAGTCAGTACCTAGTAATAAGTAGCCAGTAGGTATCCAGTATCCAGTATCCAGTATCCAGTACATAGGTCGGTAGGTATAATTAATTGGTCATATTATTATTCAAACCCCCCTTTGATTAAGTAATCATGAAAGATTCCAGCTTCCACCTTTTCAACTTCTACCTTTTACCTTTACCTTTTACCTTTTACCTTCTTACCCTCTACCATCTATCTTCTAACTCTTCCCTTCCAACTTTCATCTTCTCATCCTCTAACCCTCTAATCTTCTAATCCTCTAATCCTCCAACCTCCAACCTCCAACTTTCTTCAAATTATCTCTAAGCCTCAATCTTTATCATTTATCATCGTCTCATTTCGCCTCATTTCGCCCAATTTTTAAGTTGAATCATTAGAATCAATTGTTTCAAGATTATCAAAACCCATGCATCTTGGTCAAAGCGAGTGATCAATAGAAAATAAAGTCCCCTAGCTCTTGTAGTATCCCCTTGATTGGGGTTGTTATGGGTCCCTTTTAATCCCAAATATAGCCTCAAGTTTTAGTATACGTAACGGGACCCGGAAATCATTTCCAGTTCATAACTCAAGATTGCTCGGCTCATATTGCTATTCAAATCTCCATCTCTGCTCTTGTTGCTTGGCTGGATGCATATGGATACTGACTGGTATACGGAGTACTCTTTATGCAGACTCATGCTCCTGTATGCAAACTTGGTCACTCTTATATCGTTTATACAATATTATCCGTATGAAAGCGATATTGGATTCGGAAAGTTCGGTATGGGATTCGATTCCAACACAAAAGAGAGTTTGTGCAGTGGAAGTTTATGTCCTGAGCATAATGCAGTTATATGATAGAAAGAATACGAAAGTTAAGGAAGCTCGGTGGAAGCAAAACCGTTTCGGCATTCGACAGTTTCGATTCCTCGCTCAGCAGATATAGAACTTTGGAAAAAGGTAAAAGTACCGAAGAATGTGGCTGTTCTTTTGTATCCCACAACCTTCACCTTTATTAAAGACAATGGTTTCAAGAGATAACTTCCGAATTGCGAAGGAGACCCTTATGTACTCCATCTGTCCACTGAAAAGTACCTTGATCAGTTCTAGACTACTCTCTCTCTGTTCATGCCGCATAAGGTTGTGGGCCGATCCACGACCTCAACAGGGGGCCCTGCATTACTGTCAGTGCAGTAGTTGCCTCCGGTATTCATCCGCTGACGCGCGCTATGAATGAGGCGAGATGCGGAGAGAATTTGTGGCTTGATGTTGCACTAAGATCCTTCGGACATTTTGGAGTTGAAGGCAAACTCAGTCGAACGATGGTGCATCGGAAACTCTTCGGCCCAGGCTGCTGTAAGGCTGGGTGGAGACACCTTCTCCGTCACTCATATGCCACTGGACTACGTGATTCATCAATTTTACAGAAGGGCTCAAAGAAAGCTCAGGTATGAATATGAAGTCAGCCTGTATGCTCAATACAAGGTGGGTGATATCCGCAAATGTGCCTGATTATCAAATGTCTGAAGATACTTGATTCTTCATTATTTATTGCTTGAGATCTTGAGTGAGATCGAATTCCCTCCTTCACAGTGAGTGTTTTAGAGGCAGAGTCTTTGTGGTTGTGCCTTTTCCATCTAGACATGAGGCACCGCGGATTTTGATTACAAGGTGAAGCACCAAACGACTCTTAACTCCGGATAGGACTTGTGTATTAGTAATATACATTTCTGATCAGAGTTACACCCCTTTTCCTCGGTTCTCCCGGTCACTAAACCAGTTCTCTTCGATACAACTAAGACATCAAAATTGGTATACTTACAATTAAGTATGCGTACATGTTCCAAAATGGACGATTAACCACAAATGTAAAGGATTCGACTCAAACCCAGGACATTTCTTTCATGAAACCTCGAATGCAAGTGTAACTTTGGCTTTTCTCCCCGTTCTTATATTTTCCCCTTGGTTTCGGAGTTTAGTTTTCGACGACTAACCTTTCTTCCCTCACAATTTCTTACTTGAAAATTTCCACGTTAACTCCATAGTTTCCTATCAATCCTGAGGGCATATCTACTGGTCACTGTCCCCAGGGTGAGGCTTCGTTGCCCCTAAGCTAAGGTCATAGGTGCTTATGAAGGGTGGGGGCACAACAGGTACCCTTTTGATAGACCGAATTATCATGGAGGTTTGACACAGCCTTGACGAAAACGTTATCACAATGCCTCTGAAATGAGAAAGGATCACCTTGGTGTCACCGTAGAGCCTGGAAATTTGCTTGTGAAAACAGCAAGTTTTCTTCATCACTTCACTGTGATGAATATGTCTTTGGATTTCCTGCAGCGTTCTACCGCACATCTATTTTGAACCCAAGTGTTCTTTCACAGATTACAACAATTTTACAAGTTTTTTTCTTTTTTCTTTTTTCTTTTCTCTATTCGGTCAAAGTGGGCTGTATCACGCCGGACTCGGAGTCAGGAAACGGAAATGGAAATAGCAAATGAAGTTCGAAAGAGGAATGTCCCTTGCAAGAAACAGAAATTCTGATGTCAAAGTCGAGTGTATCGGAGAATTTATTCAGATGCTCGCAATATGTGACGAAAGGGTTAGTTTTAAATTGTTCTGGACTACTGTTTTGAATATAATCAACGTCACGTGTCTTCATCTCATGATTTTTGCTTTTTGAAATGCGGAGACTTCAATCATCGCAATTACAAAGAATCCGGGGTTCTACTTAGATCTTTATCGCAATCGAAGGACTGTGGCGAGCAATGGACGCTCGTGCCCTTTAATTATGGGCATCACACCATAACTACTTACTCTTCCTAGTAGATGGCGCGAACCTCCTTGTCCGATAAGCGCCTTTCTTGTTCCCCTGTATCTGACTGAGAGTGAATTTGCTTTATGGTTTGACCGGAAAGATGTCGTGCCACAGCCGTTGTGTCGCAAAAGCAAATATATACGCTTGACGTATACCAAGACTTGACAGATTCTATGCATCTATAAGCGTCCAGAACCTCAATTTACCTTTCCCTTGAGCTTTGTGGTTTGCCAAGCATCTACAATGTCTCTCAAAACTCCAATCTACCCGGCATTGACCTCAATGCCGATGAGGGACCTCTATTGAAAGTAATCTCTTATGTTTTTATCTCCTTAACCGTCTTGACTATCGCTGTTCGCTCCTTCTCTCGCTGGTACACCAAGATTTCCTTAGGTTTAGATGACTTATTCATCCTCATTGCAGCGGTAGCTTCCACCTCTAAAACCTATTCTGTACCACAACCTTAACTAACGCAAAAACCCAGATCCTCTCAATTGCCTACGCAGTACTAATAATCGTGGAAGTACAAGACAACTTCTACGGCCAACATATTGGCAAATCAGATGCACAAACACATGGGAAGCTTACATGAAAGGTTTATATTCTTTAGCGATTATCTATCCTGTGGCCCTTAGCATGAGCAAATTATCACTACCTGGCCCTATACTGGAGGATATTTGCTGTCGCTGGAGGTCGAAACTCCATCCTTCTAGCCGGTGGGGTCAATGGGGCATGGGGTGTTGCTGCTGTGAGTTAATTCTTTTTTTTTGTTTGTTTCATATCATCTGAGTATCGAAATCGATTGGATATCGAAACATTCATTCACTTGAATCATATCGTACCATTCCATACCAATTAAGATATCAAATGGAATTAGACCGCGTTTTAGAACAGGAAAATGCTGATACTCCACTTCTTTGTTAGCTCTTGGTGGGAGTCTTCTCATGTCATCCCATTCAAGGCTTCTGGAATTCATGTGTTCCTGCAAAATGTATCAATTACCCAGTATTCTTTACGTCTAACGAAGCCTTCACGATCTTATTTGATATCGTGGTTTTATTTATTCCAGTCTGGTTTATTGCGCAGATCAAGAGAAGTGTGGGGGAGAGAGTTAGTATTAGTAGTACTTTTCTTTTGGGCCTTGTGTAAGTGTTTTCTTGAATAGTAGTTGGGCTAGTTCGGTTTGCTGATATTGAGTCAATAGCGTTACTGTAGTCTCGGCAGTTCGTCTCTGGCGACTAGTTGTTGCGCAGCGATTACCTAGTTTCGATTCTACCTGTATAACATTCTTTTTCTTCCTCGCTCCTACCCTGTTTTGTTTCCTCTCACTTCCTTTCAACCTAAATCGCCTATCTCACCCCCTTAAAATTCCTTGAATTTCAACTAATACCCCCTACAGTCAGCGAAATCGACGCAGGTCTTTGGGCGACAATCGAACTCAACCTCTGGATCCTCGTCGCATCAATCCCCACTTTCCGTCCTCTCCTCGGCAAAATCTCGCGAGACTATTCTGCAAAACGAAGTGGTATCAATGGTAGTAGTAGCGGCGGATTCTCAGAATATCCTTTGAGCAGAATTAAAAACTAATACTACTGGTACTATCTTTGAAAAACAACAGAGGAATTTGGACTTGGATACAGAATCTGTGTTTGGTTTGAGGATCTGAGAGGAGAGATGAGATCTCAGGGGAGTGAAGGAAGTTGGTATGGATATTGAGAGGTCTGGAATGGGTAAGGATAGGGACAGCGGTCAGTGGCGATAGTGGGTACGATGATGGCTTAAGTATCACGGCTGCAGATGCCGAGGGAAGCAGGAATGCATATGGATATGCCTGTCTGAGGAGCAAAGCTGGAAATTGTAGTATGGAGAAATAGAGATGGGATATAGAAATGAGGGACTTGGCGGGTATAAGAGTACAGAAGGGTGGTGCTTGGGGTTGTAAGCGTAATGCCGGGGCTTGGAGAGTTCAGAGGGGGTGATGCATGGGAAATGGATTGGTTGGGGTGGATTTGATGGGTTAATTAATGGGTAATTAAGGGCCATTGGCGGTTCAATTGATGATTTCATGGATGGGGGGCGTTGAGAGAATTTCTAATCAGCGCTCCGGACTCGGTTGGCGGTCATTTTTTAGATTTGGCGGTTTAGCGGTTTACTTTGGGAAAACAGGAGCTGATCAGGACAGATGAATCTAAATCTAATGTCTTATCTCGGAGCAAAACCTATATGCTCTTATACATATAATATAATAAGCAAATAAATAGCAACCCCATCAATCAATCGTGTATCCCACTCTACTGGTCCCCTTCGACCTCGTAATCTTCTTCACACTCGTCTTCCCCACACTGCCTCGTACTATCCACATGTGTCCCCCCACAAGGATACGTCCCGGCCCCACAATCCTCACGACCCGAAACTTTTCCTCCGCCGTCATCCCCATCGCCTCTCGATCCGGTATCATCCCCTCCATCCCATTCGCCACAAAATCCCCTCATCCCACCACTCAATCGCCACCGGTAGATCCGCCTCCACGTACTCGTCTACCTTCTGCTGAATAGGCTCTTTCCACGAACTGGCGATCAGCCCGGCGAATTCGCAGGCGGCGGAAGTGCGGGAAATGCGAGGCTTTTATCTCGGAGAAGTGGGGGGTTTGGGAGGAGAGGAGGTCGCGCACGGCGGAACCGAGGATGTGGCCTGCGGTGTGGTAGCGGGAGTAGAGGAGGCGGGTTTCGGGGTTGAGGGTTTGGGTTATGGGGAGGGGGAGGGGGTCCGTGTGGGTGGGGGGGCGGTGGTGAAGTAGCCGGCGTGGAGGACGGTGCCGCTGTGGGTGTTGCTGGTGCGGACGTGTTGGACGGTGAATTTTGCTCCGGTGGCGGTTTCCATGGTTCCTTGGTCGGAGGGTTGGCCGCCGCCTTGGGGGTGGAAAGATGGTGGATGAGGTGGTTAGGATGCATGTGGAGGTGTTTTTCTGGGGTGGCTAGATCTTTGAAGAGGGCTTGGTTTTCTTCGGCGAGGGAGGCGAGGGGCGTTATGGATGTGAGGGTTGTTTGGAGGGTGGAGATGTGGAGTCGTGGTGGAAGGCTAGGTGGGTGCGGGAGGTCGACGTCATGGTTTGGGGATTGGATTACGATTGATGGTGGGGAGGGTGGGTGAGGTTGTGTCGTGGGGACCTTGAGGTGGTGGTTGGCTCAGTTGGTTGATTGGAGATATGAGGAGATGTTTAGGAGGTCTGCTGGGCTCGAAAGAAGTTTGGGAGCAGTATGCGCGCGGTAGATTTGAAGTTGCTTTTGCCATGTGATGGGAATTGAGGTTCTTTTCACTGGAATTTCCACATTGTACTTCTCTGGCTAATTTTTTAAACCAGAGAAACTGCAATTTCGAGTCGGATATATATTATAGGATTTTCAAAACTCAGAAACTTCTAGATGGGTGACGAGTCTAAGGGGTGGGGGACCACATGATAACCACGTGGCTTCCCAAAAGATCGACCACGCCCTTTCTTCTACATTAGATTAGATTAGTTACCAATGCCTAGAATTAGTCATTAGGTTATCCCTTTCCTTTAACCGAACTTTATCTTCACCTCTTTTCGGTCCTGGCTTAAATTAATACTGAATGACTGACTGAATCAACGAAACGTCGCATCGTCAATTCGCCATGAGCACACCAAGACCAGTAATCGTCCTGCATGCCGAAAGAATGGAGGACATTCACACAAGCCTTCGAATTCTGCACAGTAAACCAAGGGTTATTCTTGACCATTGTAGGATTTCGATCGAGATCTTATGTCATCCAGATGCTGCTGTCAACTGCAAAGGTTCAAACAGCTTTCAGTAATCAGCCACATCTACCGTCTTCGGGTCTCAGCGTAATCATCTCCAGCTGCAGCTTCAACAAGCAACGGAAGCTTTGCTTCATCTGTAGATGGCGAATGATCTATGTTCCTTCATAGCGTAAGTTGCGTTCTAGTACTGTATCGCTGCAAGTGGTGTAAGCAAGCCCCAACTTTATAGTAATGTCATAGTCTCCAATACCTACCTAAGCTCTTTTGTCGAACTCTTGAAAGGGTAATATTCCGAGGGCAACGGGTATACTAGAATGATGGGTCTACAGGTCGGGTGGACGTTCATCTGAGCTCAGGTGGACTCGGAGATCTTTCGGATGGACCTTATATAAAGTTTATGAGTATTATGTGACATTCGTTATTAATTCATCAATAATTTATTATCAGTGCGTTATTAATATATTATTAGTTTATTATTAATGTATTGTTAGTTTATTATTAGTGTATTTCTTAAAAGGACTAACCATTCATAGGATATAGTAGGCAGCAGGAGGGTATGAGCTAGGCATTCGGAACATATATCATTAAATTCGCTAGCTAGGTAAAAGCCTAGAGCTACGAGCAAGAGGTCTCTAATATAGTCAGAGATCTACTCAGTATTAATAGGGCTAGACCCCTTCATTGGTATCACGTGGAATCATACTTTCGATAGTATTCTTATTATTGATATATTAATAAACGTCCTAAAAACGTTTGCTAAATGTTTTCGAAGTGTTTGAAAATTAATTTTATAATATAATATAATAACGTTACAATAATTCATTAAATTTATTATTATAAAAAATACAATATTATAAGTGACTTAGATTAAATTAATATAAATTATTAAACTATGAATTCGCTAAAAAATGAAATGGACTTGTATTATTTTTACATTAAACTTTTTTTTATGGATATAAGTGAGCTCAGATGAACGTCTACCCGATCTGCTAACCGTAGAATGATAATTGCGTCTACTGTAAGGACTTTGACTTCTGGAAAGGAATGCATCAATTATGGTATTACGACGACTTGCTAAATACCATTCTGATCCTTTGGTAAGCATTGGAATCAATCGTAATTGTGGAGCTATTCGTATTATATACGACTATTGTAGCAGAGCAATACGACGCAGACCTTTATGTGAGGTTATGTGTACCTGTATTCCTAAATATACTTCTTTCCGATATGTTGCATATTGTAACGTTTCTTGATAGATATTCGTCTAGATCCCAAAAGACATCCTGGAAGTTATTGGATCCAACGATCCGTAAGGCTGAGAAATTAACCCCTAAGTAATGTGCTATCGAGTTGTACATAGGGATGGAAGCTTACTACACATCTTAAAGCAGAAAATCCAAGCTTACAGATCCATCTAGATCTAATTCTTGGTGGGCACATACATAGATAGGGGGGAATGACATAGTGATGAGAGATCTGCTCTAATTCATTGATGGCCATATGCATGAGGGAACGAAAGTTACAGAAAATTGAAGAAATAGATTCATCAAGTAAATATCTGATTAGTTAAGTGATGACAAAGATGAAGATATGATACTTTTTTGATATTTGTAGTAAATTTGTTATCCTTTCAAAGAAAGTAATTACTTGGAATGCATATACGATAGTACAAGTCTAACAAAAAGTCCTAGGCCGTTCCAAGATCCGGCCCCTGCAACCAACCCTGTAGCCCATCAATGCTTACTGTAACCTTACAACACAATTTTCCGCTGCACGTTCTCGTCATCGCAAAAACCCAATGATTTCATCATTCTTCTCGAATCATGCCCAATCTGGACACTTGAACATCCATATGTGATTTGTGATGCACACTCCCCTATGTACAAACATCTAAATCGCTTGTAATAGCCCCTTTCATTGTATTTATAATTGAGCTGCGGCCATTCCGTCTTGAGAATGGTCTTTATTCGTCATTGTAAGGCCGACCGTTTACTTCGAGCATCTCATGCATCCGATATATCCTGTCTTCATCCGTCTCGCTACCGATATATCACCGGCGGCCATGAATACCTACCTATGCAATGGCTTTAAGATGCGCTACAAGTAGCCTTCCATGTTCTTGTTTCCCCGGTTCGCCGAACTTTCCATATTACTTTCCAAATTCATCATGGATTATATTGCGTCTGAACCACAAAATGCCATTGCGTCTTTCTTGATCGAGAATCGGAAATTCCAAGGACGGGTATGGAAACTACTGGATGCAGCTAGTATTGTCAGCTCAGATCCACTGTCTCGGTACTCCCTTGTTGGAGAGAGTGCCGTGGGATTCCTCGAGTCCTGTCTAATCCACATTAGGATTTTGCTCAAGCTGAGCTTTTTATATGCCACGATGGAGTTGTGGCGATATCAAATATTTATTTTGATACGTCTTATTTCTGAATATCTATATAGAAGAGAATATATCCTCACTTGATTCAACCTTTACTACATCAAGCATCAACAGTTCACAGCAGTCCATTCTTGCTTCCATCTACTTTTCAAGTCATTATTCTCCATTCATATATATCTCATATTAGACATTTCTTCTACTATTCAACCATGTCTCGTAGCTCAAAATCTTCCCGTCATCAATCAACAACCGCTGAGGGTAATCCCGAGGATATGGTGGAACAAGTCAAGAGTATTGTCACGCTATTAGACGAAGTTGTCTCTTCCCGACCCCATGAGTGCGAAACATATATTCCATCTGCCCGCTCAGCCATCACTGCTGTCGAACACCTCCGCTTTTTTCGCGACCCAACACGATTCGCTGAGCAAGTTTGGATCATTCAGGGTCTTCAGGACTTTGCTTTCTACGATGCAGACAATGGAAGTGTGAGAGATATCGCAGACTTTTGTCAGAGTGCATGGTTGAGAGTATTGCGAAACTACCCGGAGAATGTGGACGTTTTGGCTGGTCAGTTCGGGAAGCAATCCCTTGCATTTAGAATACCATACAACTAACACAGATACAAATTAGGATTGGGCAGAAATTGGCTTCAACGATCCCAAGTAACTTTGGCGCGTATCCATTACGAAGAAGGAAATGATATCACAGGTACTTCCACCGTTGAACTCCACCTGCCTGCATACAATTCTGATGATTACTCTTCCCTAGCACCACCTAATGATCCCCGCAGACAAGGTCCTCTCTATGTCGAAGCACGCGGCTATCTCCAACCCGCCGTAGATTTCTTCACCCGAGCCATCCGAGCTGCCGATGCTCTCGGATCTACCGCCGGTGACTTATTAGCTTCTGTACGTTCCCACCCTTTAGTGCGTGTTCTAAAACCCCAATCTAATGACTAGACAGGCTGCAGAATATCACACATGAGCTTAGGCAACGTGTCTGCATCGCCAGCAGATGAACGGGCCTTCACTCAGGCAATTCGATTGTTGCGTCGTGCGGAATCGACGCAGGGGTATCAGTTGTCGATTTATATGCAGCAGTATCTTAATGATTATGGAAGATATGTTTCATGATTCCTTCTTTCTTTCTTCGTCTTTTTATATTGCGTATCTCGGCGTGTATAACAGTCTTTGGGTGAGAATACGCATTTTGGGGATTGGTAGGGTATGGCATGGTACAGCATATGGCAGCGATTAGGTATTGGGCAATTGCAACTACCTAGTCTTGGGTTCTATTTTCTTTCTCATCTAGCGAGTAATTTATTGCATTTCCATTTAAATGGCCTCGACCAGCTGGACTGACTATAAGAGCTCTTTCTGCACAAATTCCTTTCCTCATTTTCGCAATGCTGCTCTCTTTTCGAATTCGTCAAAGGTTGAACGGGGTCTGAGACCACAACAGCAGGGCCTGTAGTACTACATGTTCAGCATTGTTAAATCTAGAATAACAAATAATACTCTTTTCCAATTTTGAGTTTCGTTGGATCTTCAAGTTGGTTCATGATTGTGATGTTGGGGAAATGCTGTAGTTCACGTGATGGTGAAATATAACTGTAGTTGATAAGCATAAGCGATTCCCGAGTCCCCTCCTTGCGAGAATCCTCCGGAGTGAGGAATCCTACGGGTAATGAAAATAGGGCGTGGAGGATTGCAATTAGATTTGGGGTTCTTGGGAGTATTTCGCGATTGTGGGTTGTTTGGTGGGTTGGGAGGTTTGGTTGCTGGTTTTTATGGTTGGCTTAGTGGTGTTTGGGGTGTGGTGGGGAGGAGAGGTAAATTGGTGGTGGGTAAGTTTTTATGTTGGATTGATTAGGGTAAGAGGCTCGGGGAGGATTGGGACTTAGATTATGGGTTGGGATGTGGAATCAGGAGATTTGGTGAAGTATAGAAATCAACTCTATTTTGTGGGTTTAAAGTTTCGAGACTTGAACGATAGAACTAATGTTTGAAATCGTGGTATGGTATCTAGACTCGAATTTGGCACCGTCAACCCAGAACCCAGGTTACGCGGAAATAACAGTAAGCTGGGGATGGGGTTAGCTGGGTCTGTAATATCAATTAAGCGTAGCCTGAGGTTGCGAAATGTGAATTGTATAGTATCACCAAGGTCTTTGTGGATGAGGTCAGCAATTTCTAGTTTAAGGGTCTGAAGGATTTACTTGATATGATGAACAGCCGGGGACGATAGGCGAGGTAATCTTAGGGGTTGGGGTTTGTGCATGTTCTGACTGCAATTGATGCATGCATCATCGTAATCGAAGGACCTAATGTAAGATGTTTGTGATATCCATGGATCTTAGTATCAGATGTGAGTTATAAGGAGAGATGTGAGGATTTCGAAAGGCCTATTGAATAGTGCATCTCTCTTGTAGTAATCTCATCTCATCTCATCTTGCATTTGCATTTGCATCTGCTTAGAAATTTGTCCTTGTTGTGGCTAAACGTGGCTGTTATCCCCAGAAACTATAATGTGGCTTCAAATCCCATTTTAGGCCTGCAAAATAAGGCCTCAAAGTTAGGCTCCAGAACAGCTCCACGCTCACGCCGCGGAGTATCTTGATAATCACTCCGCAACCTTCATTCATCTACGAATATCTTCCCAACTACGCAGCATACCGTTGAATTTTCCTGTTCGAGATTTACCGACCTTCTCATAAAATTTGCCATATCTATATCTCAGTAAAGAGAAACGAATTTGCCATCATGCTGACGGAGCGAGAAATGCAAATAAGTCCCATCGTGCAAGAGTCTGTGATGCACAATACAAAGGTTCGTTGTTGAGTTATTCTGTTCCATACTTTTCAGGAACAGCTGCGCGCTGCACAAGCTCAAATCATTTGAGATATTGGCCATATACGACTTGAATCTTGCGAGCCTTCCTTTGCTTTACTATAATCAATTAACTAACCGTGTTTTGTCGCAGACCCTCGCAACTCTCCACAACCTCACAGCCTCTCTCTTTGGTGTCGCAGCTGGTATCCTTGGTCTTGAATCTTATCCTGGCTTCATCTTCTACATCTTTTTCACTTTGCTCACCAGTGCTCTTGTATATGTTTTTCGAATAGCGCCACATATGAGTAAAGACACGGTTGGGGATCGATATTTCAGAGGAGCATGGGAATTTTGGACAGGAGGGTTGGTGGAGGGTTTGAGTGGGTTTGTGTTAACTTGGACGTTGTTTTATGGGTTGGTTAGAGCTTGATTGATGGTTCTGTGGAGATAGTGAGAGGGGAGTTCGGGATGGGTTGGAAAAGGTTTATGACACGGCTGAGGGTCAGAATGGGCATGAATAGAATGTTCTGATCTGGCAGTATTTTTTTCCCGAGGGATCTGCCAGCCAGTCTATATTTAATGACCTTACGAATGGACCTCTGATGGCGAATGCAGGCCAAGGGCCAGACGATTAGATCGTAAGCGCAAGCGAGAGAGATTGAGGCAACAATAGGAATGGGAAAATAGATGCAGTGATGAAGGGAAAAGATACGAGAGACAACGTTCAGTGGATTTAGACGCGGGTGCATTTCCAACACCAGAGTGCTTTTCAGCTGGCATGGCGTTGGGAGTTGAACGGGATGAGGACAAACATGCTTGATGTCTTACTTTGAAAGGGTGGTCATGTCTATTTGTCCATATATACATAATTGTGTGGCATAGAATGGAGTTGAGGAATACTAGATCTTCATTTCGGATATAAATATAAGTTGTTTCTTTCTGCCAGACGACGGTGGAGGTGAGTATCTGTAATATTGTAGGGAAGTAATGGCCTCATCTTTTCTTCTTTCGCTCTTACTACGCATATAAATGTCGAATTCTACTTTGTCTAGGCACTAGGCGGTTGAGTAACAATGGTCCAGAAAAGCACATGATCAGAACCCTCTTACTGGAACATGCGACGCCTCACTGCGAGAAAATGTAATTTCTAACATCTGTTAACTTATCTCCTGCCCATTTTGTCAAGAATTCTGTTCCATGCTAATCTTTGTTGCCACTTTGATGTACTGTTATTTATGAACCGTCATTTGATCTCGATCTTGGAAGAGAGATGAAAGCCTGCAATTTGGCTCTGAAAAGTTCATTGAGTAATGTCATTAACTAGCCTGATTATTTTCTGCGAAATAATCTTCCGCGATATTGAATCTTGACCTGTTGTAAAGGGAGGTATGTTGGGAGATCTTTGCCATCCTGGTTGTGGGTAGAAGAGGATGTGTATCAGGCTTTGAGCAATGTTCAGGAGATCGGCAAGTTAGGGGGGAAGGTTGTGACGCTGCTCGAAAGGGAGATTCGGGTAATTGAACGTTGCTATCTGAAACAAAGGGTGATGTTGATCAGTTCGTAAGGAATATCATGACTCTGAAAGGCGACTGAGAGTCGTAGCATTGACAGGAGGTGATCTATAAATGAGAGGGGAACCCGCGGAATAACCTAAATTTAATCACCTATGGACTAAAATACATGTTTCCTCCGTCCATCTTCGATCTTTCCTTCATTCTGCAACCAAAAAGCCACCTGTATAATGCCAAAACAAAAAAGAAAAAATCCCTTCGAAAGAGGGGTAGACAAATAATTATCAGCTTAGTCCGAAGACTGATGGAGATGTTCCTCTTCGAAATGGGTATGAATGAAAATTTGTGAGATTATTATCATCTTGACATTCTTGAGCGAAAAGAAGATTCCTCTAACTCTGCGCTTATGAAAGAATTTAACACTTCGGGGAGGGTAGTTCATCACTCTATAGTGGGAAACCGCATTGGGGAGGATATACTCGCTCTGTAAAGCTTTTTATTGCTTTTGAGAGAAAGTTATGAAGAGAAAAAAAAAGGAGAAACCTAGGAAAGAGCGAGAGTGTTTATGCTATTTCTGAGGGGCGCTAATGTGAATTTTTTTATGCCTAGTAAAATGTATGTGATGTTTGGAGGAATTATCCGTATACTTCACGTGTAGATGGAGAGCTAAAGAGCTACAACACTTTTCTCGATGAGTCATTGAAGCTTATTAGTAACTCGGATAGCTCTAAGAGGTGGCTTGGTTGATTCTAAGGTCTCTTATAAACGTTCCTATTCAATAGTGCCTTAATACTGTTACGTATTTGCGACATTGAGGATATTTGGCACAAAGCCAATGGTACTTTCATTGCAGAGCAGCCTTGTCGTTTTAATTATTCTTACTTACTAATACACTTCTAGTCATAAGGAAGGGGCCACCAAATTACCTGTTTAAATATTTATCAGAGCGTTGTTACATTTCGTAGTTCTATGGGATGTATCAATGAGATATGTTACTATATTAGGAAAGAGAAGCTAACTATCGTCAATACAGAGCACATGATAAATAGAGTATAATAGATGATTCCTATGACGCATCTTGTAGAGTCACCATTGTCTAGATTGCCAGCTTCAAGTTCATCAAATCCACTTCTTAACAATATTGAAAGATTGTAGTTCTTAACCGGATGCGGCCGCAATTCTACTGTAGACGATTGCCGAGAACAATTAAGGGGTTCCTTAGTCTAATCTTGAGCCATCACTGAAAAGTCGGATAATTCTGGAATCAAAGACACTGGGATGTTCCTACCGTTTCTATCTTATAGTATCAGATACCCGTATCGTGTAATTTCTAATGGCACGACTAAATCGTATACCGAACTTGGTATAGATACCAAGTAAAAAGTAGGTTCATATTAATTGTAACGACTAAAGAGATGATGAGTTGACCTAGAGTACTAGAAATATATAGCGGCTCGTCATTTTTTGTAAATATGGCGTAGCTTCTTATGCAAATAAAAGTTAGCATTGATAGTCCACATTTTTATTTTGAACTTGATCTATTGATTTTAGTATATTAAACTAGGTGTTACGGAGCTGCCTCTAGGGTCACGTGGAAGTGTCTAGAGATCTCTCGGTGGTTTAGACTAGACTTCAAGTAGGAATTCAATAAGGTTGTAACTGGTTGCAATTCTCGTAACTATAGTAATGAAACTAATGATTGTTCTTGAGCACGAAGCTCTACATTTGTAATGAAACCCATTCCCTATATAGACCTTCGTACTGAAGTCGATCGATAAGTCGATCGGCTTTTGATCACATGACACTTGTCCCGTGATTCCTATTGTCCTAGCTTGTCTTTTCTTTGTCCTGGGGCTTAATCCCCTGGGACATTACTAATCCTAGTGAAGCCTTCTTGCTTACTGTGTTCTGTCTTTCCTAGGACCTACTGTCCTGGGAACTATGTTCTAGGTTCCTAGGGTATCCTATGACTAATACTATATACATGCCTGAGGCTTTCCTTGGGTGCCTAGTGTCCCCCGGTATACTGCAGCTGAATCACTGAGGCCTATAATACCATTATAGCCTATAAGTCAGTGATTCTACAGCCTGTTACTAATCCGTTGTAACACTAGGCTTTTTCAAATATATTACGAAATCTTAATCTATTTAAGCGTATTGCTTTATTCAGGCATATTTAAGTATATTACAAAAATATTAGTATCATAATTTAAAGTTGTTAGGTAATACATTATTATAGAGGGTGCTTTCGAAATAGGGGGCGGAAGCGAAATAGAAAAAGCAATTCCTTAACGAGAAATAACTTACTTTTGATAAAATGATAATAGTGTTGATGATATTATAAAAGTGAAGTGAAATTGAAGAGAAGTTAAGGTGGGATTGAGAATAATATACTAGTATTTTGAAGTATTTAAAGCTATTTTGGACTAATACTATAGAATAACCGTTTATAAGAAAAGGTTATTCAATTGGAATAAATTATAATGCAATGTGGACGCTTTAAGCTTCTACCATTATATGCATAGAATACCCACTATAATGTGATTCAATGGGATTCTACAATAATATGGCATATTGCCATATTTCTAGTACTCTAGGGTTGTTCGATGAAATAGACTAACCAATTCATATTAAGCATATCAACAACAGCAGTCAAAGCAATCGATGTTTTAATCATTAAATTGTCTCAATATCAGAATTCTTTCAACATGACTACTAGGTATATGTATGTCATCATTCAATTTATTTCGCATTCACATATCAAAATAGCTAGATAAATAACCGGGAATAATTCGCATAGCCAGTCATCCTATTGGTGCGTTCCTAGAAATAAGTGTTGAGTACGTCATAGGCGTGTCGCACGGCCCGCACATCCCTCTTGCACATGTCAACAAATAACTGGAAGCAAGCTCTTTCCTACCATAATACTTCTTTCCTTCTGTTAACTATTCAATTGATTCATCTAAGTCATTTCTCTCTCGTCAAGAACCCTCAACTGACAAGATGGAGCTATCATATCCCCTATTTCATCCTTTCCTCTTTCTTTACCAAGTATGGCAATTCCTCTTGGCTAAATTACTTTCTCCTTCGCCTCCCATTGAGGGACAAAAGCTTGGAAGACCAAAAATCGCAATTATTGGTGCTGGATTGACGGGTGTTTCTGCTGCTTCTCATTGTGTTGGCCATGGATTTGATGTGCAGATCTTTGAAGCTGGCCCCAGAAGTCAATTGGGTGGAATTTGGAGTGTATGTTTGCTTCTTTCATGGGAATATGAGACACCTGCAGATATCAAGAAACTATAGATGCTAATGTGAAGTATTTACAGAGAGTAAATAGTACATCTGGTCTACAAATACATTCTTTAATGTATCGATTCCATCCTTCAGTTCAATGGAAAGGTGGTTATCCAAATCAACAACAAATTGTATCTGAAATTACCGAACTTTGGAAAACTATATGGATTGGAAAAGAAAACAAAGTTCGATACTAAAGTCGAGAAAGTATATCAAGACGAAAAGGGAAGGTGGATAATCAATAATACATCAGAAGGGCGATTTGAAGGTATTATTGCAGCCGTGGGTACTTGCGGAGATGCAAAGATACCACATATCCCAGGAATGGATAAGTTCAAAGGAGAAATATATCATTCCAGTGAGCTTACCGGTAAAGATGCAAAGGGAAAGAAAATTATTGTCATTGGAGGTGGAGCTAGTGCGGTTGAAGCATTGGAATTTGCAACGCATGAAGAAGCAGCCTCAACAACAATTTTGGCTAGAAGCGATAAATGGATTATTCCTAGGAATGCCATCGTGGATATGCTACTCGCATTGAACATCTTTGGACAGGAAACTTTCTTGAGTTGGATACCCGAGACTCTACTCAAGAAATTCTTTTATAGAGATCTGGAAGATCTCGCTCCTACCGACAAAGGAATTTTCACTGGCACTCCCATGGTCAATTCAGACGTTATGGATAAGATCCGTGAAGGGAAAGTAGAATGGCTACGAGGTGATATCAAAGGATTCACCGAGGATGGTATCAAATTTAACCTTCGAGCGAAAGGTGTCCCCGCTGGTGGTCCCGGAAAATCACAAGTTGTCAAGGGCGATATTGTTGTAATGGCCACCGGGTTTGATCGCCCATCTCTTGATTTCTTTCCTTCTGATACCTTCAAAGACCCTTATTCGCCACCTAACTGGTATCTCCCAAACATTCCCTCCTTCTCATCCCTCTGTTTGTTGCAATAACTGCACCTATGTCAACGCTATTGGCGCTGTAGGTAATTGGCACATCGGCATTTACACTCGTATCCTTCTCATGTTTCTATCGGATCCCTTGACAAGACCTAATCCTTTCTGGATGGAACGTTGGATCGACATGACACGATTTCTGAAGAGATTCAGTCCTACGGGCGCTTTCGATTTCTTCACATATCTGGAGTTGGTATGGTGGTTCACATTTTGTATTGCGGTTAATCCATTTAGATGGAAGTGGGCAGTCTTCGTATTTACGGGTATTGGAAGAAGATTACCAAGGCGAGTTGTCGAAGCTGAAGATAGTTTGAGGCGACAGTTGGGATGGAATAATGGTCATGGCGCGGATAATCGTGATAAGGGCGCGAGCTTTTGAGGACTGGGGAAAGCTTTCCAAAGAGAAGATTTTGCAGTCTTTCAGACCCTGAGAGCTCATAACACTATTCGCTGTTCAGAGGACCTAGCTGTCAAGTCCATGACTTATTCGGAGGGGCTGATGCGTCGAGGGTAATGAATATTCGGAGTGGACATAGACACTAAAAGTGGGAGTTGAGATATAATCAGTGTTGCCATTAGCATTTCCCGTATTCGGTATACAGGCCAATATAGTGGTATGTATAACTTTTTTTGAAAATATTTTCGTACGTAGTATTGAATTCTATATCACTAAAAATATTCAATATCATAATAATACTGAATACTAGTAGAAATATACTTAAATACTGGAATTTAATCTAAAATGCTCATTCAATATCTTAATTAGGTTTAGAAATAGCATTCTATACTATAATTAGGTATAGAATGCTCATTCTAGATCCTAATTAGGCTTAAAAAATAGCATTCCAAATCGAAATTCGGTATTTCAGTATATTTCTAGTAATATTGAAATTTGTTACACTTACTAAAGTACGTATAACGTTATATTATACGTACGGAAGTGGTAATCAAGAATCCAATATCAACCACCGTTTCACTGACGTATACTGATGACAACACTAGATATATTACGGTGGATAAGTGCAGTCTAGAAGTGTACCTTGGGTCGACAACTTTTGCATAGCCGTCAGTTAGTTGTGATATAAAATGGATGAATAGGTGGTGGTAACACAACATGCTATCAAAATAGGCGCGAATAAAAATTAAATGAAATCACTAAACTTCAAAAATCATTCAAGACTTCAAACAAGATATTCGTTTCACATCTCACATTCTTTGCTTGACTACTTGCTAGGTCCCGCAGTTGGTTGTACCTTGCCAAGGGATCAAAATCCAAGGGGCGAAAGGGGCTTGGCGAGACCTTTTCTGCTTAATTTTATTTGGCGGTAATGAGAGGTTTGTTAGTGGATGTGGGTAGACATCTTGGGTAAAAAAAATTTATTGTAAAGAGTAAGAGACAGAACATGTTTATCAACGCTGAGTAGATAACAATTCATGGTTAATGGTAGTAACGGAATACATCGTAACAAGGGGCGAATAACATTGACTGATTGATTGATTGATTTTATTAACGTCCGTTTTCAGTCCACGACTATATAGGACGGCTAGGCCCTCGGGCCTAGCAGGTAACTTTTTAATTTACAAAATTGGAGATGGTCTATTTGGGGAAGTGAAAACAAATGTTGGGGACCAGTGCCCGCTTATTATACGCATAGCATATAATAAGAATATATAACATTGACTAATTAAGTGAATAGATGGCAGTAATAAAGTGAATAATGAATGATAAAGGGATAAATAGTTATGATGAGGAACAAGACTGATAGACGGAAATCTATGAAAGAACCAAAGAGGAAACATGCAACTAGATTGATATTCTTCTGGAATGTTATAAGTTATGTGATGGAGTCCCATAACTCCCCTGGCCAGACTTCAACTATAAGCCTCTCTTCTCCTATAGTTCTTTATGTTTACCCCTCTCCTCTATAGCGAGTTAACATAAAATAGCCTCTTGAAATAGTCCACTTAGCCAAAATACCTGAATACCATAACTCGCAATTCTCCAAGTTATGGTTATCGTTCTTTGTAATATAAATAGGCCATACCATCTTTCTTCATATATTTGATCGATGAGACTCTGGTTTCATGGGTAATCAGGCACATTGTAGATACAATACTCAGCGTATTCATGAATAAACAATTCTCTTTTGCTATCAAAACTGCAGCGCAGTAATAACTGCTCACTCTGATCTGTGAAAAGTGATATGTACTTTAATACAAAGCCTGATACTAATCAATGATAACTCACAAATAGGTTTGATACCACCTAATCAAGTTCAATATTTGTGAGATTCCCATTCCATCAGTAGACAACCCTAGCCTGGGGATGCAAAGAGCTTTAAGTCTCGACTAAACGATGAACGACCGATCGAATGTTTGGGGGATATCTATATTCTAATTAAAGATTTTTTTCCCTATCTCTATCGCAATCACTGAGTACCTGGATCAAGTCCTTGTACGGAATGAACGATGATATGTTATTTAACAGGACTTGAGCGGTTTTGGAAAATATGTTGATAATAGGCTGCGCAACGGGGCCCCGCGGGGCGGGTAATGAAGCTGATGGGTAACCCGCGGGTTACCCGTATGCGGAGCGGGTAATGCTGAAATCCAAATGGGTACCCCATGCCCCGTATAGATAACCTGCGGGTTATTTGCAAATTATTTACTTATTTATTTTATATGAATTATTTGCAAATAATCTATTTAAGATTAATATAAAAATTGATATAATAATTCGAATACTATTTATTATTATTGGAAATCACGTATATTATATTATTTAAGCAATATAGCTATAATTATTGGGTCATAGCAATATTATTTAAGCGGTATAATACACGTGATTTCCAGCAAATCCACTACCTGCTCTGTGTACGGATATCCGTAGGTTATTTGCAAATTACCCATACGGAGCGGATAATTTTCAAACGCAAATGGGTAACCCGCAGAGCAGGTAGAAAGCCTTATGGGTAACCCGCGGATATCCGTACGGGGCGGGTAATTTCTGCGCAGTCTAGTTGATAACATTAATTAGCTACTTCATGGACGTTGCAAAGCAAAAACTGAGGTTGAAGGTAAAATTTGATATTGCCTGCTCTAAAAGAAATTGATATGGCAGTTAATGCGAGTCTATCTCAATGATCAGAATAATAGACAATTTAGTCATTAGTTCCATATTCATCTCGATAGTTAACTCTCACACCCATAGAGTCCGAAGAGTATTGAATTTTGCGTTCTTTGTGTTATTGACGTACAGCATAGTAGGTATTGAAACCGAGCACTTGATCGAACGTACTCTCTTCTGGAGAACCAAGTACCATGGGAGAAGAATGAGTTTTCTGGAGAATACTAGGAATGGCGGTGCTATTTTGAAAATCAACCATACATTCATTCATTTATCATTTATCAGTGGTAGCCGCATGAGCAAGTTTTGACCTGCAAGCGAAGCTGGCATGATCGAAGTTCACAAAATAACAGAGGAAGAAGCTCCAAGCTGCTTGAAAGAAGGTTGCAGCTTCTATTTTAAAGTCGCTACATGCTATCTAAATTGAACACTTGTTCCATGTAAAGATTTGACTGATGTCAATTTTTACTCCCTGCTGTAATACATGCTTAGTATGATAATTGGCGACTGGGAAGTAAGACAAGTGTTGGTATCAGATGAGAAAGTCATTGTGGCTTATTTTGTTATCAAGTACTGTGCATGGTGTCTGTCAGACTCTCTCACGGCAGCAAAAGAACCTCAGATGTGATCAGGGTAGTAGCGATACAAGAGCAAAAAGAATGCAAAAGTTTTGGCGGTGCTGGGAATCGAACCCAGATTGAAGCGGATTGTATTGAGTCTGTTAAGACTCGAATTCGTGAAGACCCTGAGAGGAGAAACCACAACACCACGTGCTACCATTACACCACACCACCATTTCTGATCTACTCCTGATCCAGGGAGCTCTTGTGTGTTCGTCACCAACCAGCTTGATATAACGAGATTGGATTGATGATGAGATGAGAGTTAGAAGGAATTGATTATGATTGGTTGTAGTTATACTATTATATAAAGTTCATGTATTGTCTTTTGAAAAAAGTTTTTTATGAAGTGGAGAAAACTGCATACAGCTTGAGATTTAAGCGAAATACGGTGTGGGTCGGCCGTTGTAAGGCTACCGGTATACACAACGGCCCGGTGTTCGGATAAATTTCTTCTGATGGGGATATTTTTTCCCGAAATTTGCACGGGCAATCGATGTGAAATTCATGGGTTTCGGTTTGATTGACAAGATTGTGCAAAGAGTGATTTTAGCATGACGTTTAATGAAATCGAGGCAGAGAAACATCGATAGGTGAAACTCGATTCTGATTGGCATAATTAGTTCTATATGGAAAGATCTTGATTGAATTACTCGTTGTTGAAGCACGGATATATGGCAACGAGACATCAGAAGTATATGTAGAAAAACCATGTTTATTTGTAAAAAGCTACCGTGAGATAGAACAAGAAATGAACCTCCACCCAATTATCCATCAAGATAATTCACATTCGATATCGTCTAGCCGTCATATCAACTAACATCCCTTTGTATCCAAGCACCTAAGATTGGTAGATACATTGGTAGTAAAATGGGTTTTGGTATTGGCAGTGAGTACCCTCAACACAGGTGGTAGGTCCAGTCCAGTTTATTCCACCACATTGGTAATAAGCAGCAACGGTCGTGCTGGATGGGTAGGCAGCGCCACCAGTTCCAGAAGCCAATCCAGTGGAGGCAACGGTTGAAGAAGCACTAGTTGCGAAGGTTGTTGGGTATGGTGGAAGGGAGGAAGCTGGGGCCTTGGAAGAGGTGGCTGGAGCAACGGATGAGGTATCAACATCATAACTCTTCAAAGTTGTTGGAACAACAGGGTACGTAGTAGCCGAAGGGGCTGAGGTTGCCGATGGAGTAACAGTGACAACGACAGTCTCAGACTGGTGGTCTGTGTAGGTGGTGGTGTACACGGCAGTGCTTGGTGCTACTGGATCGGAACTAACTGCTGGTACGGAAGTGACAGCAGAAGCTTGGGAGCTAGCTGCTGCAGAGGATGCCTTGGTCTTGCAAGGCTTCTTGGATGTGACGTGGTGTGGCTTTCCGGTTGGGCGAGCGAAACCAGATGAGGGACCAGTGCCAGATGGGAAAGATGGCTCTGAGCCATTGTAAGCTCGAACGTGGAAGCTATTTTGTCGATTAGCAAATTGTAAGGATGAAATGAGTCGCCTTGTACTTACTGGCCCTCCTGGACGGTAGATGTTTGTTGCCATAACAGATTGGCCAAGCGCGAAGCTAGCGAGAATAACGGCGTTGCACTTCATTTTTGTTGAGGTATGATTTTCGAAATGGTTTTCTATGGAGGATCTGGCCTACTAGAGATTTCTTGATGTACAAAAGAATGTAAAGATGGCACAGCCAAGAGATTGTGGTAAGAGCAGGTCTTTGAAGAAAGAGAGACTGAAGGTGAGAAACTTCGAAAGCTGGTAAGGAGAGAAGCAAATCGAAAAAAAACCTAGAGATGAGGAAGTATTTGAACGGTAACCAAATGATGTGGATGATTCCAGATGATGGTTTGTGTGGGTCGATCCGGCAGCCGCCCCTCTATAATTTAAGGTATATTGATCTGGTGGATCAAGAAGCTTGAGAAAAGCTCAGGTCAGGGCTCAGCACTTGCAACTTGCCAATCGCAAGGAAGTGGAGGGATGGAACAAAAGAAGATTGGTGGACCTTCTCCCTTTTCTCCTGACTAGATTTGCAGCTTTACAGTACTGTAGCCAGCCGCATATGTTAATCTCACCGCCGCTTAAGTGTTTCAAAGCGAATTGGTAACATAATATTGACTTCATTCGTATTGTGGCATCTTCAATCTCCTGGTAAGCAGCAAGACATGATTTGTTATCAATTGGTCAGGGGAAGTACCAGGAAATTACTAGTAAAAAATAAAATATATTGAAGTTCATCTAATGTTGGAACTGGGTGGATTGAGAAATATTTTGGTTCTAGATTTCTGATTTCTATGCAAGGATTGATACATAAGCGCTAGTCTCAGATAGGTAAGACCTACTCGTTTAATATAGTGGCTTTGATTAACAACGTTTCGCATAAAAAGTATTTCATTAATATTCCAACCACATCATCAGAACTATGACGACAAGAAACGCCATCAATATTTTCTTCAGAATCTTGCTGATTGATTGTTGTGGTACAAGAAGCAATTTATCACACATTCTAGGCGTGCTTACTCGCATTCAATAATACGAATCCGTGATACTGCATCTCAAGTGAGGCATTCGAGCCGCCCATTTATGGTAATTAAGCAAGCCAAAGATTATGTTGTGCAGCTCGCAAATTCATCGGGCACCGAAGCACTCACTCACTCACTCACCTACCATACATAGATAGATCTTCATTCTATGATTGTGATATGCAAAGATTCAGCGATTACTTCGGATATCCTTGGGTGTCCGATTCTTATCAATCCAATGATTGATTCCATGAAATGTTTCCTCAGGTTGGGGAAGAACAACCTTGGTAAACCCCCTACTGTACCGTTATGGCCCACAAGGATATCTGCAGTGATAGCCCTAATCAAATCATCGTGAGATTATGAATATCCCTGACACGGCGAACCAGAAACTTCGGTCAAGCAAGCAAGGTTTTGCCAGGCTGTCAGTCTTTAATATCATGATACAAGATCATCATTGAGAAATCTCTCGAGTCGTTGGAATACGAAAAAATGAAATGAACCACGTCTGTGGAAAAAAATTCTTATTCAGTTTGATTGTTTGATCAAAACTAATATTCATATTGAATTGCAAATACCAAGGCTTCGAGACAGCAAGATTAATCTCTTGAGTGAATGACTGGTAACGCAAATTTTGTGTGGGATTTTAAAATGAATTTGGCACTTACCGACAGACCTACCTATGAGTATGTATTGTGGCAATTCCCCTGAACAAGACAAACATGCGAAATTCTGCCCCGATATTTTCCTCAATCAACAATAATCAATGGTTCGCGGAGTGCTTCATCATCTGAGATTCCTAAAGAGGAAATTATTGCGGCCTCTCGTTGTTCTGTTCAGAGAGAGTCCTTATCTCTTCCATTTGTTTAGCAATTTTGTGAACATTTTAGCACAGACCCCCCTATTGTATTCCGTCGATCGTCTGCTTCTTGATTCGACGTAATCTTTTTCGGTCGTCAGACTATGGCCTGGGATATTCTACTCCACTGATCTGTTGTTGGAAGCATTGAACTGGCTTATGATAAGTTATCGCGACGTCTTGGTAGAGAATTTCGAAAGACAAGTTATGGAAAGATTTCAAATACCCGCCACCCGAACAACTAGAGAAACTTTCAATCTCATTTTACCAACGCATTGATTTTTCTGTGCACGCCACATGTATTCGTTTTTCTATGCTTTTAATGGTTCTCCGAGAAGAGTGACAGAACGAAATTAGCTAGGATTGCTCTTATGAGTTGAGGTTCTTGAGGTATTTTCTCTCCCCACCCACAACGCACAAGGTCTTAGGAATGAAGTTTACCATTAACTGCATGACTTACTATCTCAGAATTACAGTTGTTGACTTGATGGCTTTTCTGTCCAAAGGCCTCAAAGTTAGCCTCCATGAAACTTTGCTCTTCATACATGGAGTCAGGCCTAAAATAGTAACCGGCTATTCACAAAAATGAGTTCCATTTTGCCTTTTTTTTAGTTCATTACTTCTGTCGGTCTCTGGTTAGTTGGCGGCAGGTATCTAAAAAAACACTTGACATGATAGCTCTAGGAGACACTCTACAGTTCTCAAATTCTGAGGCTAAGGGAATTCTCGAATAAGCCAGATTCTCGCACGAAACGGCAGACTTTTTCAGTGTATTTCAGAGTTGAGACTTCACTTATGTATAAGTATACAGCAACAATGAGACCCGAGCATTTCCGATCATATACATGTCATTCAACACCAAGACAAATTACACTGTACCTATTACACAACTCACAGATTCTCGAGAACTTTACCAAAATCAATTGATATGGGGCACAATAGGGCAGCTTCTATTACTAGAACTCGTGCAATGTAGGACCTCTCAGATAATGCAGCAACTGGAAGTGATTCCTCATATGAGGCTTCAATCAATAACGATAGTACTAAATTGAAGATAATGGTTCGGAAATCAGACGGCAAACGCTTTCTCGACCTCCAAAGATCTACATCAAGAAACAATTTCATTTTGTTTCTTTATCATGTGCTTTGAGATTCGCTGCGTGGTAACCAGTCGAAAGTGTCATTTGATGGCGCGGATTTGAATTTACAGCTATTTTTTTCGACTTGGATTACGTTAGACTTTATTATCTTGCTTGAGTCTGGTGTGTTAGCTTTATGGGATACAAATTGTCACCAACTCTCTCCAACAAAGTAAGATTATGTGTCCCAGGGCTATTCCTCATTTCACCTTCGTACCTGACAGACTACAAATTTTTGCGCTACAGTCCCCTTGTATTTTACCTTACCTAGTAGCTCATAGGCGTCATATCCCCTATATTTTCTCGTCAATTGTGAGATTTCGGCCTCGTATTTGACCCTCCTCCAAGCCCCATTCATGGAGTAGGATTCTTGGCAACTTAAATTCATTCTATAAAGTATATATGGGAAAGGGACTGAGGTTATAAAAGTAAGTATTAAAATAGCATTTAACTCTCATGTATTAATACCATTGTTTCTTTCTTATTTGATTTGGAAGGTTAATAATTGAAATAGCTCACATGGTCAATTTGTAGACCGACCAACGAGGCTCTACTCTCGGATGATACCTACTAATCAAACAACTATCAATCATTGCACCAATCACACGTTCGAAAGTGGTCAGGCAGAGTTGTCATTTGCCTTCCTAGTTCTTGTTGAGCTCAAGCTGGAACTTCATTCTCAAAGCTTTCTTGTCGAACATCTACCCACGATTAATTCCATACACAACCAGAATAATAATATGATGATTCTTCTTCATTTTCAAGAACTGAGCAATCACTTTGTTCTGATCAGACTTCTGTCATTTGAAAGAATTGGTTTGTTATTTAATATCTGGTCTTACAACAGACACTGTAAACTGATATGTGCTGGCAGTCAAGCGTGAAACCTTCCGAGGCAGTGTGCCCATATTCTCAAAATCTAGTGCCTGATCAACTGATCTGCGTGTTGATCTTCGGGATCCGGATTTAATTCAGAGCCAGTCTGCTGGCTGCTTCTGTTACAGACTTATGATACAACCCTTCCAGAGCATCTGGGATCTTTGAAAGATGATAAACCGAATTCCGGAGCCTCGGTGTATTTTGAAACCAATCACGAAGATAATGAACGTAGTCCCATATTCTTACTGCGGTCTGTACAATTGCGACTCTGGCTGCTGCATGAAGGATTTGAGACCTACGCATTGAAGGGTTAGTGGGTAATCAAGGGATCGTCTCAGTTGGAATTGACGTGTAGCATGTAGCCTTCCTGCAAGGCTCAACTATAATCCAACGCAATAAACCATCAGTGGGGTGGGAAGATCGAACTACAGCTAAAGAGCATCAATTTGAGGACTTCATCGATAAGATCTCCCTTCTGGACTTTTCAAAGACTTTTAAAGACGCAATCAACGTTTATAAAGCGCTTAAAATCAATCTCCTCTGGATTTACTGCCTTTGTATCATCCAAGACTGTTTCCAAGACTGGGAAGAGTACTCTGCGAAAATGGGCCGTGTCTTTTCAGATGACCCCATAACTATAGCTGCAGATGCTGTAGAAAATATCCTGGACGGCTTTATCAATGGGAACAGATAATTTATCAGTGATCAAACATACTTGTTTTCCCCCTACATACCAGGTCTTTTGCAAGACCCGAACCCAAGAGTCTTCGTCATGGGGGCCTTGCCAGTCCTCGTCACCTTGGAAAGGGGAGAAATAAAAGCTGGTTGGTTGATGGAGGGTTGACTCTTCAAGAAAAATTGCTGTCTCCTCGCGTCATTAATTTTATAGAGGATGAGATGAGCTGGGAACGCAGGACTTTGTCACGCTACGAATGTTCTCGGAAGGAGTTCTAGCGAGTTCGAGGATATTTTGATTGATTATCCGACATCGCACTTTAATATATATGGATCACTGTCAACCGATCTCCTGGCGAGTTTGACGGTCACTGCAAGGGTGCTCGGCATTTGTGTTTTGTAAATGGGGGGTACAATCTCAAAACTATAGAAATCTCAAACTTTGAGATCCGGGGCCGGGGGGGGGGGCAATGTGGCCGAACTCTCGTCCATAGCTTTGGAGCCTTCTTTCCGGATACTGAAGAGGATACTGCTAGCTTGGATGTTGGAGAGAGCAGGCAGCGTTGGCGCACATATATTCGGGTTCGCGAAACATTTGCACCATATTGCGCAGGCTTGGGCAGTGTGACTGATCGTTTCAGCGTATGGGAATCTTCTTAATTCGCCGAGGCGAGATGGCTTTACCCAAGTGCGCAAAGGAGCGGATCACGACTATTTGATTTCCTTCAGACTTACTCGTTCAATCACGAATATAAGCATCAATTCCGTTCAATTCTATGCTAGTCAAATATTTTTGATGCGCAGACAATATAAACGAGTGCAGTTCCTTCACTCCAAGATCAATAATATATAATCTTCCATGAAAGTCACAATTTGGGCTAGCGGCACTACAGACATGACAATACCGCACTAATACTCTCTTGCATATCACTCGCTTCCTCACGCATAAAAAGCTTCGTCATCAACCTTATCAGCTGTCTTACTACTTCTGGGACCTTTCAATCTATCATTCGAGAAGAAAGCACATACGCTCAAGAACATTTCTTGAGGAAATTCTTCACACATCTTTTCCCGGCACTTACAAATCGATGGCAAAATCAACACAATTTTGTTTCTAATGTACCAAAATAGGCAAATGTTTCTGAAGTAACCACGAGAAATCCATTGGATTGCATACCTAATACGGCTCTGCACTTCTTTAACTTTCAATGCCAGAGTTTGAGGATTTTACACTTGGGACAATGGAGTAAGGGTTTAGTATTTGAGATTCGGCTTACACATATGAGAGAATAGAGAGGTTTACCGCCGTGGACATCGGTACAAGCATCAAGTTACATCCAAAACTCCCAATAAACATACTCTTCTTTTGAAACCCTAACTTGTTTCGCCGCATGGTGTGGCCCGATTGCAAGACTGGCAACAAAGCGATATGACGGATAGCACGGCATAACATCATCATAGATAGCGATAGCCAAGTTACATACCCAGTCGACAAGCTTGAAAGAGAGCTTGGAGCTTTCAAATTGTATCTTTCGTTCTAGTCTTACAGTGTGGAATATAATAGATTCGGTGCAGAGCTTACTTTTTCCCTCTTAAATGGTTATCTTTGATTGTGGTACTGTTTGGTTTTCTGTCGATGGATTGATTGATGCTTTTACATACTTGAAGAACTGCGGATGCCATTGGGTAGTAGCTTCTTTTGTTCCAGAGAGGTTGCGAAAACTTGAGCGAGAGGTAAGAAGATGCAGGTGTGAATTGGGAAGACATCATTTCTATGGAGGAGGGGTGATGGCTTAATTTAACAAATAAGCAAGCCGGTAAAGTTTGCCTCGACGCATATTGAGTGTAGACAAGAGAAAATTGGTAATATTTACTATGATGAAGACAGGAGACGTAGTATGATATGTGCAGCATTGCGAATATTTATTATCTGCCAACTTTAGACTAATACTGAGACCGCAAATATCCATTAAGAACCCAGTTGCCGAATCCAAAAACGCCCTTGATCTCTACAGGTCATGTACACCATTTTAGTCCTGCTGACGATTCTCACACTCTGACGTCATAGTCATATTACCATATTATTTTACCCTGAGCCCATCAAAATTCATGCCTTGAATTTATCTCAGCCAGCCTACCCATTGCAATTGCCACACAATCAATACCAGCCTCGCGCGTGCTACTCCCCTACCACCCATCACTTTCCCTGTTATTTCGACCCAACACAATCCGCCGCCTTCCTACTTTCCTCCCTCACTGTCACCATCTTCCTCAAAACTATACCCCCCCATTCCCTCATCATTCCGCCATTCCTCCTTCTTCAACACCTCTTCCACATGCATCCTCTTCAAATCCTGATGATTCCAACTCTGGTTCCTCTTCAATAAATTTGGAGTCCATGTTTCAAGTGGGGAGTGGAAGGGTTCGCCTAGGGAATTGCGGCGTCCGTCCGGGATCGAGACTTCGATTTTTGAGGAGTGCGAATGGGTGGTGGAGGATTGGGTCTTTTGGGAATGCGTGGCAGAGGGCGAGGGGGAGCGGGGGTGAATGGGGAGGGTCTTGGGTTTGTGTGGTGGTGCGGGGAGGTGTCACGTTTGGTTTGAGAGGGTGTGGTTGTGGGTGCGGTGGATGTCATTGTGATGGTGACGTTGACGTTGGTGTTGATTTTTGGTATGATGATTGATGCAGTGAATAAAATGGAGGAGTAGATGAATAGATGAATAGATGGAAAGAATCCCGTTTGTAATCTATTAATCGTGAGCTATCTCTCAAAGTCGAGAATACGAAGAGGTAACTAACTGTTCGTCAATCGAGGCTGAAGATGCGCGGAGAATCCAAAATAGCTAACTATCTTCGAATATCCCGACCACTCTCGAGACTTCAATTATGTAAGGTTTTGTGGTATCGTAACTCTTAGATTGTGATGAGGGTTTGATTTAAGCTTTGAGCTTTTGAGTTCGTACTATTGAGATCGTGGAGCTGTAGAAGTATTGAGTGGAAAGGAATCAATGATCCCAACAATCGATATGAACAAAAACATAGGTAGGCAAGCGAGGCTATATATAAGCCATGGTCAATAGTATACTAATCATTCGCATAAATCGTATGATTCCTAAATATCAAAGATAACGAGATTTTACTTCACTTACCTCGCTAGCTTACAATCCAAACAAGCTCTTTCTTTCATTTCTTGTTTCTCATTACTTTATATTTTCTCAATTCCTGTTTCCTACTTAGCTTTATAAACAAAATATAGCAATGAGATGAATGCATTCATATAAGAGCGTCTTCAAATAAGATCCTCTTTAGCCTACCAGACTCAATGAGATCAGTCGCAAAGCCAAGCAAAGCAAGAATATGTAGGTAGCTAGCAAAGTGTACAGAAGACAGAAATGACGATATTAGACGATGAACTGATTAATCACCACACTGTACGTACCTAGGTATACTTATATGCATTAGATTACATTACGTTACATTACCTACCCACTCAAGTACATCATCTTCACAACAACTTACGATATCTACCTACTTACCCCTCATTCGATTCCTCATAGGATTTCCATTTCCAGTCTTGTGCATATAGATGATTGATTACTAGATCCATACCTTACCCTTCCCATTACTCCCTCTTATCACCCTCTCTTGCCAATCCTACGCCCCGCCATCAAACAAAGCCCCAACGAAGCATAGAGGAGAAGGGCAGCGAAAGAGTAATCTGTGCAGAGAAAAGAGCTCTCTTCTCTCCCATCTCTCATCAACAAATGAAATCATAGCACACCTCAATCCCTACAATAGATAGAATCTCACCACACAATGGAGAATAAACATAATATCTGAGCAACGATACGATATCTCACCCTCTTCCCTCCCCCTCCCCTACCCTTTCGAATTCCCTTCCCCTTCCCCTTCCCCTTCACCAAAACATAAACCCAAACCCAAACTCCAAACCCAAACTCAAAAAAAAACACCCAACATTCAAAATCAACAAACAACAAGATCTATAAGTTCCAGGTCCAGGTCCAAGTTCAAGTTCAAATCCAGGTCCAAGTCTAGGTTCAGATCTAGGCTCAGGTTCAATTGGAAAGCACGTGTATTAGCGTCACTAGCGTAATGCGGGGTCGCTTAAACTTTTTGATGTCGTGGAACCATTGATCCGAAGCGATAAGACCCACTTTAATTTTCTTATCGCCAATTCACTTTCTAAATCACTCGCTGCCTTGACAACACTATTTAATTGTGCCTCACTCTTTCCCTCACTCACTCTCTTGGTCGTTGTCGCAAAGCTTATAAATATATCAACATCTACCTTCACTCTTCTTCATCAAATATTGCTACGCGGATATTCTACCATACTTCAGACTTCACTTGCAATTATAGAATCAACTTCATTGATGCTTTTTTGTTATTTTTTACTACATGACAACCTTGTTTTTAGTCTCTATGTTACTTTTATCTCTCGATTCGCAGAACTGGAAGGACTGTCTCGAATGATGTGCAACCAAAAGAATACAAACGCGAAATGATTACTGACGCCTCGCTATGCAAATAAAAGGGTATGGGGGAAGAGGACCTGAAAATAGCCTGATATCACCCATCCATCGTATACAAACAGTTTTTTTTTTCGTTATGCAACCAAACCAAATCGACCACACGGCCGTCATTAGAGTCGTTTATGTTACATCTTACGAATTGATGTTGAAGTTATGAACGTATCTACTTCCTACGACAATTCGATTCTTCCCTCGAGCGAAACCTCAAGTCATACTTAAAACACATTTATGGGGTTCGTGGGCGCTTCCAATAATATTGCTGCGATGGTGTTAGATATCTGTAGGGTCAACTGATGGATGGATGGTACCTTATGTTGCTTTCTGCAATTTCTCAAACTTGGTTTCCTCAATCCTTCTTGAACTGTTTCCTTTCTTGACTGATCGGTATCTTCATCTGGGATGTAGTAATACTCGCTCTCAAGCGGCTTTCCGGCAGCGTCCTTGCCTTCACGATGGATTTCACCAATGAATGATGCTCTATTCAACATCTTTCGGAGATCTTCCTTTGTGAGTCCCTTACTTTCTTGCTTCGAAGGACTAACACCTTTGAGATGGGCTGGCAGATTTCTGAGAATGGTAGACAATGGCATGGATTGAAGACGAGAATAGGCAAGTTGGTTTGCTACATGATTGATAATTGGAGTAACAGAACCCTCTTCAAGGGAAGTGGAGGTTGATCGTTTCGTCGTCGAAATGACCTTGGATTTGTGTCCATTACGGCCACGAGCTTGGGAATGACCAGCTGTGAACTTAGCCATTCTCGAGGACAGATTTGCACCAAATGGACCAAAGGAGTGGACAAACAGGATCATTTTCTTCATCTGGATCTTCTGGCTCACTCAACTCACTCTCTTGACTAGCTGGAAACGATACACTGAATGATGTTGCAGCGACAGTTGGTGAGTATGTAGGTTCAGGGTGTTTAGACTCGGTAGCTGGAACTGGCTCTGACTCTGACTTATCTTCATATACTTGAATGAAGGTCTTCTCTGCTTCATCAGCAAAGAGGTTGGCCAAATTGGCAGAAGAAAGAGTTTGGCGAGTAGGTGTTGGTGATACTGGAGATGAGTGACGTTCAACACGACGAATTGGACTGGAAGGAATAATGTCACCTTGAGCAGTAACTGCAGTAACCTTACCCCTAGGGGAACTATCCTCACTCCACGAAGGAACTTCTGTAGGAGCAGCCGAGTCAAGAAGATCAGCTTGTTGTGGCCAAGCAACCAGGACCCTTGCATCCTGAACATCCAACATAATTTCAGCATTTTCTGTTTCCGAGGTAAAACTATCTCCCTTTGCCAACTCCCATGTTCGACCTTGACAATGCAACTTGACTCCGTTCCAACCGCAGCAGATAATCTCAATTTTATTCGACTCAAGCGGAACTGTTGCAGAAATATATCTGGCTTTGATGTGGACACGAGAGATAAGACGATTGGCAGATAATTGATAATGAGAGGAGTTGCTAGATCTACCCATGAGCAGAGTCTCTCCATCTTCAGGAAGAGTGATTGTTGGCACAGCTGATAGAGGAGCTCTTTCAATAGAAGATCGAGTTCGGTGAAGACCGGCCCGAGCGTGTACCCCTGGAGGAGAGGAGGAGAGGATACCAGTTGTAGAGGTAGGAATTGGTGTGGGATATTTGTAAGCTGGATCAAATTCAGATGTTGTTGAAGTACGAACTCTCTTACTGTTACGTCCAGGGAGACTTGGTGAGGAGGAAGGAAGTGGCTCGAAAGCTGGCAGTAAGGTTGGTGCAGGACGCTTTGTACCCGTCATTGCTGGCAAGGTAGGTTGAGCGTTAATCTTGCTTGGTGAAGAGTCCATCATGATTGTTGTCCTTTGATCATAAATACTGAAGGTCAAAAAGGAAATCGCCTCAAAGTGGATATCTCAAGACCGCGACCTAAACGCGGTGGATGAGTTGAAGTTCTAACGCGAGGCTCATGGGATTTTGATAGATGCCGAGAATAGTAAGAACTTTTTGAGAGAGAATAAATTGGTAAGACAGAAATGGAAGAATTGCAGACCCGTAGAAGGAAATAAAAAGGTTGTAAGAGGAGGAGACTGGGTTTTGTATGGGCCTCCTACCAGGTCTCTGATTTGGAGGTGTGGAATTGGAAAGGTTGAAGAGGAGGTCAAGAAAGTTACCAGGCCCATCGGTACCAGACGCGACCCCGCGTTGGAGTCTAAAAATGATTATTGGCCGCTTTAAGAAGATTATGAATGAATATAAATTCTGCCAATAAAATATAATTTTTTATCATTTTGGAAGAGGGAAAAAAAGCCCAGGGAGTGAATGAATATTGATGACGTTTATGAAGGAAATATAAATAGATAAATAGATGTGTATATATATATATATATATTCATGGATATCTAATATTGTATTTAATAGAGAAAATACTAGTGAATTTTTATATAATGAATTTATCTTTTCTTTTTCCTCTTCTTAAGTATTCTAAGTTTTATTCATATATATATATATATATCCACATACACACACACACATACACACACATACACACACATACACACACATACACACACATACACACACATACACACACACATATACATATATAAATATAACAGGGAAATGATTTATTGCTTGCTTATATGTTTTATAAAGTATTGATATCTTTAGCTTTCTGAATCTCTTATTAATAGAACTCTCTCTACTTATCTGATATTCACCTGGGCATATTGAAGATATACCTATCTAGCTACCCTCACCAAAACTACTAAATACCTCCGGCTTGATGCTTTCTTTCTGTTACGAGCATATTCATATATACCGTATATACACATATATTTATATGAATTGATTGAAACTATTAATTAATACCTGCCTAATCTTACACTAATTCGTTTCATATATAATTGATTACCTATTTATCTATAAAAATTGTATTATCATTTCATAACTATTTATACTTCATTTTTCTCATCATTTTTCTCATCATTTTTCTCGTCCTTTATCCCAACCCATTCCATCCCATCCCATCCCATCCTATCGCATCCCATCCAATCCAATCCAATCCAATTCATTCTCGTCGCCAACCGTGAACCCAAGCCCATCTGGGCAGTCCAGTCAGCACTTTCCAATTGAGATCCTTAATATTCTAAACGCCTCCCTGCCAACCCATCTAGTAATACGCATTAAACCTTGAATCCCAGATCATTTAATTCCATCTCTTCCCATCCCACGCATACCGCCTACCACATACCGCATACCGCAGACATAGCACTCCACCATGTCCATCCATACGCGACACAAGGACTTCCAGCCTCTTTCTCCCGGCCCGGCCCCGGAACAAACACTTTTGTTTCGTTCGTGCAGCGTGCGTTGTGGTGTTTGATGCGTTGCTAACGCGATGCGTGGGGTTTCTTTTTCTACGGTATGTTGAGGGTAGTACTTCTGACGCGCTGATTGATTGGATTGGTTTTTGGATGGGTTGGGTTGGGTTGACTTGGCTTGGGTTGTGGATGGACTATTGATATTGATGTACGTGGTGATTCTTCTGTTAGACTTTAGAGTGTCTGGTGGTGGGTTTTGCTATGGAAATGTGTTGATGGCCGGGGTTTGAGGGTTAGAGGTTTGGGTTATATGAATTGTGTGAATTGTGTATAGATTGATACAAATGAGCTGGTATTTTCAAGCTTGTCTATGTAAGCGAAAAATACTTTGCTTTTATATGGATGTATATACTATACTTGACTTGACTTGAATGACCTCGGGAATGAAATCTCTATTATATTTGGTATATATATTTATAGGTATATACATACCTCCAGGCTGCCTCTAGCTAGATATGTATTGGATGATTTTGAAGCTATTGGGTTAGGAGATTAAGATGAAGTGAAAGCGGTGTAGTTGCTTTTGACTGAGAATGACCTCGGGAAGGAATGGATATATCCATGGATATATATATATATATATATATACGGAGTAGGTGTATACTCATACCTAGCTCCTCATTAACTCTCGGCACCTATTGTAGCTATACTCGGGGCCAATGGGTGTGATTATTGATGAGTAAAGGAAGTATACGTGGATAAAGATGTGGATAGACTATCATAGTATGTCAAAAGTAACACATCTTTAGTAAGAATGAATCAATCTATTTAGAACTTTAGAACGTTCATATCATTTTCGTAATAATTGTACAAAGCAACCAACAGCTTCATAAATTCTTATCGGATCCCAGCCTTGCATAAGCGATAAGTGGTAATACGGCAACCAAGAAAAGATATGAGACGCAATTTGATAGCCTTATCGGAGAAATTTTCAACCAAAATTCCGACGCCAAAGAAATTTAAATTTATCAAAAATCAAATCGCAAAAATTTCTTATCGGAAGAAGCCTTCGACATTTATACATAATTTTTTCTAAACAACCAAAAGAAAGAATTGTCCTTTGCGCATTCTTTCATTTTTTATAATTAGGAAGTTATCAGTTTAAAGAGAATCTATCATTTAATTGAAAATTTCTTAGTAATGGCTCCTAAATCTACTGTCTTGACCACAAAGGTCGAGAGTGGTTCTCCATATCAACTTAATCATGATCAGGTATTTTTTCATTCTTCATTTTTGGGTTTTCACTCAATTGCCATATACTTATAGTTTGCCATAGGTTTTGAAAAGCATCTACTGCACTTCTCAAACACATTTCCAGCACCGAAGCGGAAAAGGCCAAAAAAGCCAGCGCTCAAAATCTCCTTGCTGAGAACGACGACGACAACGCAGAATCTACTCCCATTTGGTTAACCCTCACAACCAAAAAGCACATCATTGATAAATCCAAGCTCAAGCCTGTTAAAGTAGCCGTTCCCCATTCCCTCAATACCTCAACCACCACCACCATCTGTCTCATCGTTGCCGATCCCCAACGAACCTACAAAGATATCGTGGCTTCGGAAGCCTTCCCCGCCGAACTCTCCAAGCGCATCATCAAAGTCGTCGGTGTCGATAAACTCAAGAAGAAATACAAACAGTATGAGGCGCAACGCAAATTATTCGCCGAGCATGATATTTTCCTTGCAGATGATCGGGTCATCACCTTATTACCCAAGTTGTTGGGAAAGACCTTCTACAAATCGACTACCAAACGTCCCATTCCCATTTCAATCCAAGCAGAAGCTCCTCGATCTGAAGGAAAGAGAATTGCCCGTGCTAAAGGAGAAGGTGCACCCAAGGCAGCGGAACCTAAGAAAATCGCGGCGGAGGTTGAGAAGGCTATCTCGAGCGCCTTAGTCACGTTGAGCAGCTCGACGAATAGCGCGATTCGAATTGGGTATGCCAGTTGGGATGCTGCAAAGTTGGCTGAGAATTTGGAGGTGGTGGTTAATACTGTGATTGAAAAGTATGTGCCTAAGAAGTGGAGAGGGGTTCGAGGAAATCCATGTCAAGGGACCGGAAACTATGTCGCTTCCTATCTGGTTGGGCGGATGAGCTGTGGGTTGAGGATGAGGATGTTTTGGATGAGAGTGTGGTGAAGGAGATTGAGAAGAAGGCTGCGGAGAAGAAGAACAAGAAGAGGAAGAGCAGAGGGATTGAGGGAAGCGAGGTTGAGGAGAAGGGCGTGGATAAGAAACAAAAGTTGTTGGAGAGTAACGACGATAAGTTGGATCAGGAGATTGCGTTGAGGAAGGAAATGTTGAAGAAACAGAAGGAGGATGCAGCAAGGGAGTTGGATGCCGTTCCAGTGGTGGTCAAGAAGTCTAAGAAGGCCAAGAAGACCGCTGCATAAATTGCTAAGTCGAGATCAAGGTCAAGATTGGGAAACAAGACGAAAAGAAGACCTGGAGGGGGCCACAACTTGAGCGGAACCCCACTAGAGACTAGAGTAAAAGAAAAGTTGTCTGTCTGATCCCGATATCCTGATCCTGGTCAGGACCTATCGAACACTGATAGATATTCAGCATCAGACTCAGACGGGCTGGCGTTTTGGAGTCAAAAGTACATTTGTACGTGTATGTAGGTACCTAAGTAATGGCGAGGAAAAAATTCATTCGCAGATTACTCTCATCTACCTAGATTAGGTGGGCATTGTCAAACAGCTTTGGAGTAGATAGGCCATCGTAATGAAAGGAAATCTTGTTTGTAATGAATGGATTGGCTGGATGTTTGGTATGTGCGCGCGGTTTTTTTGAGTATGAGCTGTTCTGTTGATCGTGATGTGTGGAATATGATGGGTATTACAAGAAAGAGAAGAAGCTTCTTCATTCGGGTGGATTAGCAAACTAGTACGATAGCAATTTGTCAACCCTCCAAGCAAAAATAATAAGCAAACGCCCAACCAACTGCCCGCAAACCTACGCTGGGTAGGTATCTAAAATTGCAAATAATATCCAGCCACTCCGTTACCCAATTGCAATCCTATAAAAACCCAATCTGATCTAACCCTATCCAATCCAACGTAACCGAACCGAGCCGAACCCCTTTACAATTCCTCCTCATGTCCTTTGCCTCCTGAGCGTGTTTCTCTCCAAACTTCCTTCCCGCTGGACCCAAATACTCTCTAAAAGCCTTCTCTAGCATTTCCTCTCCTAATGACATATGGCCTCCGGGAATAGTTTCGAAAACTAACTTTCCAGCTTCGTCTAATGTCTTCAATCCCACCCAATCTTCTTTATAGATGGCTCTTTCTTTCAATGGAGTAACTTTCGTGCCGTTGACTTCGGCCCACCAGCCACTTTCTTTGGGGATTACAGTTGTGTCATCTTCGAAAACGTACATGACGAATCTTTCCAACTTTTCCATATTGGATTTGTATGTCTTGTTTTTGAGGATTCGTTCATTATTGATGTCGGCGAGGAAGTTGGAGGATTCGAGGTAAGGTTCGAGGTTTTCCGGGTCCCGGAAGTACTGCGCGGGTACGAGTCGCGATTGTACGAAGGGGGACCAGGTGTTGGAGCGCAGGAGAGATTGAGCGCCGCGGCAAAGGAAATCTGTGGGGGTGCAGGCTTGGAAGGAGGAAATGCCGTTGTGTTGGGAGCCGAAGGTTAAGAGGGAACGGATTGGAGGTGAGTTGCAGCGGGAGATGTAGCCGCGGAGGAATTGGCCACCCTGGGAAAAGCCGATTGCGTCGACGGCGGGAGCGGTGGAAAGGATGGGGTGGGAGGCGAGGTCTGAGCACACTTTTTCGATTTGGACTGACATTGTGGTTATTAGAGGTTCTTGGTTTGAAAAGTGAGGGAGAGTGGTTGAAGATAATACTTACGAGTGAGGTTTCCGAAGAAAGTGGCGGTCCTGTCAGCGGATGCATCATCATCGACATGGATGTTGTAGACAAAAGTTCCCGGATGAATAGCTTCAGCTAGTTCTCCAACCTGCGCAAGGCCATCTGCCTTGTAATTGTCGCCGAGTCCATGCCAGATAATCAAGGGAAGTGGAGTATCATCGACATCGTCGGATAACTTTGTAGTTGGTCGAATCTTTCCGGACAAGGTGAGATTGAAAATGCTTGGAAGAGGACTATTTTTATCGTAGATAGATGCATATGCATCATGTGCAACAGGAAATTCGGAAATACTTTCGGGTATGATAATAGCGTTGATGAGTGATGCGCTGCTAAGAAATGAAAGGATTTTGGTGATAGGAGCCATATTGGAGAGCTTGATGCACCAGTGGCAAGTATAAAGGTTGAAGCTCTGGAGATGAAGTTTTTGATGCTAGCTGGTTTGTCGAACCACTAGAAGCTGCAGTGTGTTTAGATTTAACAGTCCAATATGATGGGATGATATATTTGGCAGATAGAGTCTGCTTGTTCAGTTAATGAAGATGTCTTTGTTGATGTCCAAGCTGAAGTTATTCATAGCTTGAGACCGTCCCCACAAAGCCGCTTTAGAGGTGCAGATTTAACCGATGTTTTGCCTTGGAGAGGAAGAAAGTAAATCCGGGTTATATCAATACGGCTGCCATGCCCTATGTCTTTATTTAAGTCAACTCATAAATTTGTATTTTCAAAGTCTCGCGCTGTATCACCCTGTTTATCAGTAACAAACGAGCCGAGCAAATAAACCTGAAGGAGTGAATGAGCGGTATTTTAACGGGACCCAACGAAAATTGTGCCGAAAGATATTTTATTATCAGAATCAATTTGCGACTCGGGGCTGAATATAAAAAAGTTCGATTTCAAAGACATTCATTGAGCGCGTCGCAAGTTGCAGCGCGAGAGGTTCATGTTAGTGCGAGTCTACTCCAGTTTGCATATTGAAGCTTGGAGTGCTTAGAAGCTATAACTGCAACCATTTGTCACTTCTTGCAACGGATTCGCGGGGAACCTACACCATCTAACAACAAGAAATCGAAAATATATTAGAAGAGGTACCTGGTCGAATAAATTCCAGACGTCCCAAACCACTTCTTCGTCGACTTATCCAGATCCCCTTCTAATGGCACCTGCTTCAATGGCGCCTGCTCAATACCCAGCCCAACCCAATCCTGTGGGCCCTCATCCATCATTCCTCCAAGTCGCCAAACCATATATGTTCCAGCAAGTGGTTAATTCAAAACTTATTACTATTGGTACAAACCCTACTCGCGAAGATCAGTTTAGATTACAGGGGGTGACGTGGATTAATGATGTTAGAATTGCTTTGCAGCTGTCAGTAGTAATCTCACTTTTGTCAATACAGGATGCTGACTTCCATAAGACCTGTCCGGACCTTTTGCACAGCTGCCACATACTTTCATCGATTTCGACTTGTTCATAAAGATACCGAATATCAATATCAAGATGCGGCCGCTGCCGCGCTTCTAACGGCTTGCAAAATTGAAGATACTCTTAAAAAATCCAGGGATATTATCTGCGCCGCACACAATTTGAAGCATTCAGCTTCAGAGCATTTGAGTTCTGATGACATTGTATGTATTACCACATAATATGGCCTTAAGTGGTTAACTAATTTAAGTAGATATTTGAGGGCCCTTCAAAGGTCGTTATTGGCCTCGAACGTCTTATGCTTGAGGCATCTAGCTTCGACTTCCGTTGTCGTTATCCACAAAAACATCTTATTAAACTTGTGAAGAAGGGTGGAATTCAACGGGATGTTGCACACGTCGCCCATCATGTCATGTTGGATCTCTATCGAACGTTTGCACCTCTCAAGCAAACTTGCTCTACCATGTCTTTTGCTTGTGTGGAACTTGCGACATTGATTTGTGAGAAACAAAAGGGCTGGAGAGGGCCAAGCTATAAGAAGTGGTGGACTAGTCGTTCGGAAATTATGGAGACGATGCTGGATCTGTTGGACCTCTATACACATTATCAAAAGCAGTCTATCGTTGGTCCTTTACACAATATTGAGAAGTTTATCAGTATCCGGATCAAAATCAACCAAGAACTGGAAGAGAAGAAATTACCACGTTACAGCGAATACTACGAACTGCCACGAAATAACGGCATGCGACATGCTCCCAATACCCCTGTCACACCAGCCAGCCCATCGGATTTACGATTCAATGGTTATATTGCATCACCAGCAAACATGAGCCCCAGATCATCAAGCTCTGGTGGAAAGCAACCTACAGGCAAACTTGGTCAAAATGGAACGGTACGATTTTTGTTGGATGCGAACACAGCCAAAGATGAAAGAGATGCTGTTAATGAATATTTCCGAGATGAATATGAGGATTATGAAATTGAAGTTGAAGAAACGGTACCTGAACCAATTCCAACTCACCAAACTCCAAGAGAGCCACATCATGGACGACACCATGGACATGGCCATGGCCATGGGCATGGACACGGTCACGGTCACGGTCATGGTCATGGTCATGGTCATGGTCATGGTCGAGATTATCGACATTTCAACCACAATCACAAACGAATGCGAAGATGAAGATGAAGATCGTGGGTAGGTTTATTTGAAAGAGAATATAACATGGCGTTTTTGGTAAAGGGGGTTGATCTGATAAGTGCATATAAGGAGTCTAAGGCGGGATGATCCATGGGAGTTCTGGGGAGTTTTTTAAAGGATGAACGGGGAAGATACCACCTTATTGTAGCTACTAGGTAGTGAGCATAGAGAAAGATATATAGATATATATTTCTGAATTGATATGAGGAGTATGAATAGATTCAGATTCCAATCACATGTTCAAGGATTACGTATCTAATCATGAAACATCTTTCTGCGTACAAGTATAGGTAGGTAGGTATATTTATCTACCTATTGCTTATGATGAAATTGAAGTTCAAGATCTTGAAATAATAGAATCCCACTTTAAACTCGACCAATCATTACTTGGGATGAATTGAATCTACGAAGTAGGACCTTGTTTTGAAGTGAAGGGATTAATACATGTGTGTACATAAAGGGTAAAGTGAAGATCATTTCTGGAGCCATTGAATAATTCCAAAGGTTCTATCGTATCGTGTTGAATCTGATAAGACTTTGAAGTATGTACGTATTCCGTACTGTACAATACCCAATGAAGCTAAGGTGGCTGAGGAGCTAATTGGGCAGCTAGTGAGTAACTAGGTAAGGAAGGAAGGAAAGAAGGAAGGGAGGAAGCTAAAGATGGATGGATGGATGGATGATGAGGATGATGATGAGGACGAGGAGGAGGATGATGACGTTCTTTCTTTTTTTCTTCTCTCTTTGCTTTGGCATTGCAAGGTTCCAACTTCTAGATCAATAAAGCAAGCAAGCAAGCCAGCCAGCTATAGAACAAACGATGATGCATTCTTTTTGGGTGGGATGGAAGCAAGGAAAATGGGAAAAGGATGAGATGTGAATGGATGGATGGGTGGATGGATGGTTGCTTTTTGTAGTTGGGCATTCAAATAGGTTTGATGTGTGTGTTGCGATTATAAATATAAAGATATATAATCTGAGATGTATAAAATATATAAGATGTATAAGATAAATAAGATGTATAAAATATATAAAATATATAAAATGTATAAAATAAATAAAATAGATAAAATAGATAAAATAGATAAAATAGATAAAATAGATAAAATAGATAAAATAGATAAAAATAGATAAAATAGATAAAATAGATAAAATAGATAAAATATATAAAATATATAAAAATATATAAAATGTATAAAATATATAAAATAGATAAAATATATAAATAGATAAAATATATAAAATATATAAAATGTATAAAATGTATAAATAAATAAAATAATAAATTAAATAAAATAGATAAAATAGATAAAATATATAAAATAGATAAAATATATAAAATATATAAAATAGATAAAATAAATAAAATAAAAATAGATAAAATAGATAAAATATATAAAATGTATAAAATGTATAAAATAAATAAAATAGATAAAATAGATAAAATAGATAAAATAGATAAAATATATAAAATAGATAAAATATATAAAATGGATAAAATATTTATATAAAAAATATATAAAATATAAAATAATAAATATATAAATATATAAAATATATAAAAATATATAAAATATATAAAATATATAAAATAGATAAAATATATAAAATATATAAAATATATAAAATATATAAAATATATAAAATATATAATTCTTATTCAGCAATTAACTAATATAACCTTGGAAGTATTCGTTGTTATATAAATAGATACCTACTTTTATGACCTTTTTACTTATACTCCGTATATAATCTTGATTTGGAACTAAACAATCAAAACATATTCATCCATTTTCCCTCCCCTAGCTACTCCATACAAAGAAGAAAACCATTCCATTGTCTGTATTCATCTATCTGAATCCATTCAGAACTATACTCTCTATACACTTCTCTCTAATCACCTACCTCATCAATCAATCTACTGCAGGTGTTTGTCTGTCCCTTTGAACTTGCAACCAAATCCAAATAATAAATCATCGCTTGATTACCATCAACCAATACAGGGATTTCAACTAGTTCAGTTCCAGTCCAGCCATCTTCCACCAACTTCTTCTTACCAACCAACCAAAACCTGTTGACACAACCACCACATCAATCAATCACATCAACAACGACGATACAAATACGTCTGACATTACTTACCCAGGTAAACATAAACAACAACCGATCAGATACAAAACATCTTTTATAAATTAATAAAGAAGTGGTTTTCAATCCATCAAGTAAAGGACTTCACAATACAACTTTACCATGGCTCCTCCACCCTCTGCTGCTCTGCCGCTTCAAGAAAGGCTTTATACAACTCGCGCAGACATTGCAATGTAAGTTGGAGCTTCATCCTAGGTACACATGAGGATATCTACTGATGATGACACTTCTATAGTTGCTTGGTTTGTCGGGTATGTCGAAATTCTTATTGTTTTCCCCTGCGTCAAAGAGAGAGAGAGAGAGAGAGAGAGAGAGAGGGAGGGGAGAGAGAGAGAAAAAGATAACTCTTCGAAGCTTGGATAATATCTGGTCTCTTTGCAGCTTTCCGACAGCTACAACTAAGCTTCAGGATTCTACTTGCGCATCTTTATGATATTCATTTTGATGATTTATACTGATCTCTATTGGCAGACATGTCTCGCTCCTCTTCTGTATTTTCAGATATAGTCTTTCATACATAACCTTCAACTATTACTCCAGATGGGCTATATTTTTCTTATCGCACCGCCTTTGTCTCTGCCGCTGCCACCTATGGAATTGTAGTTTATAAGGCATTCCGTGCTCGCGCCAGAGCGGGAAGAGCAAATCAAGCTGGTTTGATTTCTCTCATCGCTGATGAGAATGTTCAATACTTGGGTACGTGCTTTTTTCTACTATCTCGAAAATTTAGCATAGGGACTAATATATAATAGCTATGGCACTTGTATGGCTTTTCTCCAAACAATACCCCCTTGCCATGCTTCCATTCGGAGTCTACTCTGTTTTCCACGTCGCAACTTATTCCCGTACCAACCTTATCCCAACTCTTCAGCCAGCTCCACAAGGTGCCGACCCTAAGGCTGCTCCAAAGCCCAACGCTTTGGCCGATACCATTGGCAAGTTCGTCAAGGAATACTATGATACCTCTATGGGACTTGTTGCTTTCCTTGAGATTCTCCTCTGGGGTCGTATCGCTCTCTCCGCTATCGCATTCCAATCTGGTTCTTGGATCTTGATTGTCATCTACTCCGCATTCCTTCGCTCAAGATTTGGCCAAAGCGCATTTGTCCAAGGCCAATTTAGACAATTGGAGGCAAGAATTGATAGTCTCGTTGGAGCTCAATCTACCCCTCCAGCAGCAAGACAAGTTTGGGAAGGTGTTAAGGGTAGTGTTAGAGCTTTCCACGATGCCACCGATGTTGGAAAGTATGTTGCTGGTGCACCAGCTCAAAAGAAGACATCATAAATGAGAATTTACACCAATTCGATCACAAGAGTAGGTTGCCAGTCAATAGATCTCTGGAAGTGTCGGTGAAACACTGAAAGGATAATACTTGGGCTGAATAGGAAACTACAAACATGAATGCTCAAGATTGGGTTTTATAGCAAAAGTCATTGAAGGATGGATTACACCAGAGGGTAACATATATCTGGGTGGTTTTATACATCATGATTGGTCGTCTGAGGTATTTTTTCGTTCCCGATTGTGGGAAAAGAGTTGGGGATTGAAAGGTTTAAGCAGTGAGGATTGTGTATCCATACTCAATCTATTTCTTCTTTTCTTCTTTTGTCCCTTGCAGCAACGGAGTTGTGTGCGCTTGTTTTTAGGTTGCGTGTATCCAGAGTCTAATGATAAAGATTTGATGAATTAATATATCTCTGGTGGTAATGTGTGTGCGAGTGCGTCTGTGTGTGTGCGAGTGCGTCTGTGTGTGTGCGAGTGCGTCTGTGTGTGTGCATGAATGGTGTCGATGAAATGACATGTTTTAAGATGGCGATTATTCGACCCAAAAGAAATGGAGGGTTTTTTTAGCTTGTCAGTTGTAAAGATGGTCAACCTAGTTGTGAATAAATAGCCGAAGCAGTAAAGGATTTCATTTTCATTGAGTGAATGAATGAATGAATGAATGGGTATCGGATGTTGGATATTGGATTACGTTTGTTTGTTTTTTTGGGTTTTAAATAGTAAGTAGTTGTACTAAATAATATCAATAGTTTACATGAATTTTTTATGAGGGTGGATTTGATCGATTGGCATGTTATGTTATATGGATGGGAGGATGGTGGAGGGGTGATGAAAGGGGTGATGAGAGGGGTGATGAGAGGGGTGATGAGAGGGGGGTTAAATGATAGGGGGGAAGGGGGAAGGGGGAAGAGTAAAGAAGTTGAAGAATGAGATTCTATTTTGAATTGAATTGAATTGACTTGACTTGCATTTGATATCTAGGGGTATATCTTCTGCGTTTGTGTTTATGTTTGTTTTGCATGATATACGATAATCTTGTGTGGGATTTTACTTGTGTAGGTGTTTTGGTGGTGGCTTTTTTTATTTTATTTTTGTTCTTCTGCTTGTTGTATGTGAGGATTGGTTTTCTTGTAGCAGCATGGGTTTCCAAGGTTGTGAATGAAAAGGGCTGAGGGTGGGGGTAGCGGTTTGCTTTTATTGGTGGGCGGGGGTGGTTGTGATGGAGGGAGTAGTTCTGATGGAGGGGGTAGTTCTGATGGATGTTATATTTGGGGGGTTAAGTGCGTGGGAGATGGGAATCTGAGGTTACGGGGTGTGATTACTGTATTTTGAATTAGTCGAGTGTTGTTGGAGAAGAGATTCATTACTTACTCTGCACATTGAGAGTATCTTTGGTTGGAGAGAACCAACTCAAGAGATTTCTTGGTTGGGTTGTGGTAAAACTACTTGGGTTTGGTAGAGTGATGGAGGGATGGTGGGCTGGAATTAGGTGATTGATTGAGTGGGTGAGTTAGTCATGATCAGTGAATGGATAATTGAGTAGATAATGAATGAATGAATGAATGAACCAAAGCAAAACTAAATAAGAGTAAACGTTTTATATAAACGGTACAAAGTGAAAGTAACACCGCTATTAAGATTACTTCCTTGGCATTTCTTAACAACAAACCTCGGAACCCAAAATCCAAGCCAAGGTCGAGATTTCTCCTCCAAAGGCACCTTATGTTAGACCTTCCTACGGAGTATTCCAGAAAGCTAGCTACCGTACATACGCCGTGAAAAAACACGCTCCAGTTGAGTTCTGCGAATGCTCGCTTAACCTACCTTCCTGGCTCGCGTGGGGCTTTTCCCGAGTTTATCCGCTTTCCTGGGTGATGGGTCGCGCCCGATACAAGGCCGGGAGATCAACGCCAAGGCTTGGATGTCGTGGTCCCCTGAGACGGTATCTACCCCGCTATTAAACGTGGGAGTTCGAGGCGAGGGAAAGATGAAAGCGTCGGCGTGGGTACATACATGGTTTCCACCCTGGGAACGACGTCGGGCTTGGCTTGTGGTAGCGTTATGGAAGCACGGAAGGGTGTTGTTGCTCCAGTTGGGTGGGGTTGGATTGGGTTGGTCTGGAGTGCGTTGATTGATGCGCTGATGCTTGGCGCGGTGTGTAGGTGATGGGTATAAGAATGCGAGGTTGCTCGTGTCTTGGGGGGGGGGCTTGAGGATAGGGATATTTGGTATTTTGTTTCGTGAGAGTTGAGACAGAATTCAGTGGAAATGAAGACTTTGGCGGTTACGATTCTTGCGGGCGCGGCCTATGCAAATGCTCAATCTTCGGATACTGCCTCACCACTTGTCGAATCGTGTGGTCCCTCGTCGGCAATAGCATGTGTGAAGAAAGAAATATGCATCTGTTTTGCCCTATCCGTTTTATCGTCTGACGGGCGTTAAATGGTAGTTATGAGGATACGTTTCCTTCGACTACCGTTCCTAATGACACATCGTTTGGTCTTATATCGCAAGCAGATTTTGTGGTCTTTGATAAAGAGAGGGGGTTGGAACTTTTAGGAAGTAATCCGAGTTATGAATTTATGTTTGCGGTTAACGATGGTAAGTTTGGTCTCGGATGCTGAAGAGATGAATTTGATTGCTGATGGAATGATAGCGGTTCATGAAGCACCAGTGTATGTTCCGGCAACTAATAAATTGTATTTCTCACAGTTGAGAGGAGATACTTCTCCTCCTGGGTATTTACCCCAGCGTGTGATAAATCTTAATGTTGACCCTCCTGAGTTGGGTGAGTTGATATATCTGACCCACCAATTTATGCACCAAATGGTGGGACGTATCACAATGGACTGTGAGTGGACCAGTTATTTGAATCTTCATGTGCAGCTCACTGATTTTTATAGGATCTATTGGGGGTGTATCTGGTGGTAATACTAGTATTGGAGGAATTGAGCAGAGACCAGGAATCGCTACACTTGATCCCTTGACAAATAAGACCGAGACATTGCTAAACAACTATTTTGGATACTACTTCAACACAATTGATGATCTCTTTGTCGACGAAAGAGGTGACGTCTGGTTTACCGACCCACGTATGTCCTCACATTCACCCTCCACAATCCCCCTAACATAAAACACAGACTACTCCTGGTTCAACGCCCTCACCGAAACAGCACCCCAACTAGAAACAGCATCCTATCGATTCCGACCCTCCACCGGTCAAGTTTCCATTGTCGATGACTCACTGGCCCAACCAAATGGAATAGCCATTTCTCCCGCTCTCGCAAACTCCACTACACGCACCGTGTACATCTCCGACACGGGTGCAGTTTCCGGCCCCATAGCTCAAGATCTCGGCCCCCAGGGAGCGACATTCAACAGCACGGGAAAGCGAATCATCTACGCATTTGACCGCACCGCCAATGGCAATCATCTCATTAATAAACGACCCATCTACTTAGCGCAAGATTGGCTACCAGATGGACTGAAGGTCGCTGCAAATGGATACATTGGTAAGATAACCCCCAGAGAACCCCATTTGAGCGTCAAGCTCCCAAGGTGATACAACAAGTCTGACGAATCAAATAGTTACGGGCGCGGGCAAAGGAGTCGATGTCCTAGATCCTGACGGAGCGCTTCTTCTTAGGATCCAGACGAATTATACGGTGCAGAATTTTGCGTGGACGGGTAAGGAGTTGAAGACTCTTTGGCTGATGGGGAATAATGGGGTTTCGAAGGTGGTGTGGGATTTGAAAGGTCAGGAGTTGGTTTGAGGTATCAAGTTGGATTTGGTGGTATTTTAGAGGGGGGGGGAGGAAATATATTAAGTGGTAGCTGGTCCGGCTGGATTGAATTAGAAAGCGCCATTTCTCTGGGGAATTTGCAGTTAGGCTGTGGGTGTGTTTTAGGTTCGATCATAATTCGTGGTAAGATAAGTTATTATTTTGATTTTATTCCTATTTCTATTGCCATACTCTGCTCGTTCTCACGCTCATCATCATCACAAATGAGGTCTCCTGTGTAAATTTTAGCTTGTGATTATACTGGGACGTAAAAATATCCCCGTAACTCACTTCATTCCTCATTTCATCTTACTGGAATTCCCCCTTTCATAAAAAAATCTACAGTCATGATCATATCCACCGAATGAAAAAAATATAGGAAATGAAAAGACCAATTACAGGAGCAGCGCAACATCATCTCTTTGATCATTTGAGGAGTATGAATTCCATAGCCTACCGAGTAGATTGTGGGAACCGCGTGGTAGTCTTTTAGACGCGTCGGTTTGGGGGTTGTGTGGGAGAAAAATCAGCTGGAAGCTGCAAGTTAGTGTGAATTATCTCTGTTCATAGTACTGCAGAGGTTATACTGTCACGGTTATTTGTAACGAGGCCCTCTCGGTAATGCATTTTGAAGTGTGGGCTAATTAGTGTGGATAGATATTTGGAATGTGAATGAGAATATGGATTTTTGTATACGGGCTTTTGTCTGAATTCATTGGCATCAATGATTGTCAAGGGGTGATAAGTAAGGGGGGGACTTTCTGAGGAGGAAAGGGAAAGGAGGGGGTAAGGGATGGCTTAAAAACTATAGCTAGTTTCGGATAGGGTGAGAACGTATGATAGGCGATCACGAGGAGAATTTTCTGTTATTTCTGTGTGGAAGTGAGGGTTTAGATATGGTCAATATTATGAATGGAATTTTGTGTCCTCTGGTAGTGAAGACTGATATAGAGCTGAAATGAAGGGAGGTATAATACCGGAGATGAGAATGAAAATTTAACGTGTGAGACACTGTCTACCTAATTCTTTGTGAGCATAAAACTTCGTTTCGGAAATATCATCAGCATTGTTTTGATTCAACAGAAGAAATATAACCTAAACATTCAAATTATTCTCCTAGAATACTGATATCATACTCCATTATACTATTCTCTAAAGGCCTAATCTTAGTCAGCAAAGATACCAAATAAATCATCTTTCTTTGGAACTTAGTTTCTAGTACTGAAAGCACATGTATACTTTCCCTCTGATAATTTGAGCCCATAGACTCCACATGTACTGATTCCATCTAAATTGAAGCATTCATTTCCTCGGTAGTGACAGAAATCCCAGTAAGTAGTATTCTGCTACTGCTGACCTCGTCACAGAGTAGATACAAAATCAGCGATACAACTTCTTCCATTTTATGGATGTGCAAAAAAATGACAAGCAAATAAGCATGCAAATAAGCAAGTGAATCAATTTTCTGACGTTGCACTTTACTTGTAGCTCGAGTAACTACAAATTTGACGATTAGCGAGATGCGCTATTCGTCTAACAAGCTTCGTCTGATATGCTGGGCAAATAGTTTATTAACGGGATGATGTTCGGGTAGGTTAAGTGTATAGTAATTATTTACACCAATTAAATGCTGAGTTAGCGACTAGATATTCATTTACACGTGCAACGGAAGTAGTCAATAGTCTACTGATTAGTCAGAAGTCTTCTAGAGACTAGAATTATCTGCAATTCTGGTTGTGACCAGACGTAACGCCTTATTTTCCACCTTGTGAATTTCGCAAATATGATTCAACATTAACAATAACGAGTAAAAAAACCCACTAACCAATACAGAAACATATAATCCCTTTCCACAGGCTCTCCAACGAGCACCCAACTAAAACTCTACCACCCTTCCAACACACTATCCTCAAATCCACAGCCTTGGTACAGTAAGATTTTATATTTCAATATACATATAAACGTCCAAGCTTCGAAGGATTCTCGAGGTATCTAGCATGATCTGAATACTTGTAGATTATGAATGGATTCCAATGGCATTAGAATGTTGGATCGCAATGATTGTATCAGTTACCGGCTCCAGTATGAGATGCATGTGGAGCTCTCGAGTATTTCCACATTATGACTTTCTTTTGGAAACGCAACCGATATGGTGAGGCTAGTAAGTCTACAGCTGCATGCCATCTTTCTGTTAGATGCCACCTTGGAATATCGAAGGGAAGTAAATACTATGTTGATGGCCGAGCGAGTGTGTAGTCAATTATTCGGCGATGTTGGAATGATAAGACGGAATTGATTATATATAGTAATACTGATGGGGACGTATCCTTCTTTGTTGCTTCATCTAAGTATAAGTTGTTTCTTTGCTTCCTCACATCTTCACCCAAACATAAAAAGCGATTACCTACCATTTATAATATAGTCTATACAGGACGAACCTTCTACACCCCTCAGCCATAAGTAAATGTTCAAATGCCCAAATGACTTTAGTATCGTTTTATACAGCCTTAGAATTTCGGCACGATGAGAATGAAAAGGAAATAGGCCCACTAAAACCAATTCCTAGTTGATACGTGTTCAGAGGAGAAGTACCTATTGATCAGGCCTAGCTGGATGCGATGTATTCCGAGGCGGAGAATGCCAGGCCAGTTGTAATTAGTCTGCTCAAATACTGGAACAATTGCAGATGTGCGAGTATGCAAGAAAGAGATGGACCGCGAAGTATAAAAGACGCAAGTGAGAACGTATATAATAACTCTTGCTAACGTGGTATTGTCCATTTCTTGAAATTCCAGAATTTGATGCAAAACACTCAAGTGTTACCACTAACCTTTAATCATTCAATTCCCTTCTACTAATACCCAAATGCGTGATATGCATTGATTACCACCCACCAACATAAGAAACGTTTAATAGCCGGGGTTTCCGATAAACCTTTTATCAGGAGCCGTGTAAAAAGTCTAGAACCGACTCGGTCTATTTACAGTACACATCACAAAATACAACTCACCGTTTAATCGTATCATCATCATACAAGAATTTGGCATAATGCTCATTCTTGCTTCTTCTCTTTTGCTGCCTCTGCAGCTTTCCTTTTCCCTTCTGAATGCTTCGCCATCTTTTCACTCATGTACCGCCAAGTTCGACTTAGCCCAGCCGTAAAAGGGCCTTTAAGACTCTGGCTTGTACTAGGCCATCCAATTGTGCTCTTGATTACACTCCTTAGTTCAGACCTTAAGTCTTCTGCAGGCTCTCGAGCGATTCTTCTTTCAAAGCCACCTCCTTCTCTCCTATTAATCCTCGTTCCATCTTCATCACGCGACGCCTCGAGCATTTGATCGAATTCTAGTCGAGGTATTTGGTATTTCTTTTGATATTGAAAATAGAGTTTGGATCGGAAAGACTTTGGCAACCGTCTGACCATATTGCCCCTTCTGATTGGGTCCATGTCTTGAGTTAAATGGATATTTGATGATGGATCAGATGCCCAGTCTGGATTAGAGCACTTGGAATCGTTGAAGCTGACATTGGGGAGATTGTCAATAAGAGGCGCATATAGACGGCGGAAATGAGGAAGATTGTTCCCAACAATATTGGCTACCTTTGAGGGGTCCTCTGTTGGTAGAACCATTCTCGGATCACCCAAGTAGCTGATATTCGCAATAGTGCCATATAATTCTTGTTCGGTGAATTCAGGAGGTAAAAGTAAGAGTGCGGTTCGCAAAGCAGAGATTAAATTGACCTGGTTTGCGAGACGAACTCTCGCGTCGTCTCGAAGAATTTTGACTGGCTTCTGTAATCGTCCCGCAAGGTATAATGTTGTCCACTCGGAGAGATCTGTGCATAACGTGTCCAGATTTACAACTCCGTACTTAATGAGAGTCCCATTGACTGTGACGTATGGATTGAAATATACACCAGCGCCCCATCTCTCTTGAACAGCTGTGACGGCCCCAGATCCGAGGGAGCCGAGAGCCGAATAATGATCTCGATGTTGGTTTAGGTTCAGGGAATGCCAATGTTGGCTATACGATACACCAAATATAAAGTCGATCATCTTGGAGGTACCTCCTTGTTGATCAACGATCGCAGGAGGTGGCTTCGAATGTATAGATGTAATACTCGAAGGTGTCGCTTTCGTATGTTTCGACTGGGGGAAGACGCCTGATCCGTATGCAAATGCATATCTAATGGGGGCTCGGAATTGCCATAATATCTGCCTTAAGGCTTCTCTGAACTCGTCATTAATGACCATATGTTGATTGACTCCGAAATTAGAATGAGGTAGCTCCGAGAACTTTTCGATGTTGTAATTTGGATTCTCTTCCCAATCTGCTGGGGCTGGAATGTCACTGGCCGAAGTAGAGGGGGAGGAAGAGGTAGGTGAGGATTTGGCAGATGCTAAATTGGAGTTATCATCTGTATGCTCTCCCTGAGAGCTTGAAGTTCTTTTGGAAGCAAAAGCAGTACATTGCGTCGTAGAAAGGGTGCGATGAATCGATTGATATGGTAATCTTGAGTGTGTATATATATTTGAGGGCCATACTCTGGCCGCCCCGAGAGCTTTCAAATCCTGCCAAATAGCTGTTAGCTAGAGAGCATATAAGAATAGGAAGGATGTGTGTCCCATACAGAAAGCTTTCGAGTTGCCATTGTATTGAATTTTAGATGGATATTAACTATCCCATATGAAGTAGTTGAGTTTGTTTATTTATTTCCTTAAAGGCAGCCAAATGCTGCGAACTTGTCACCGGCTGTATCTCGCCATAAGAAGAATACGTTGATGAATATCCATGGAAAGAATGGAGCTTTCAAAGGGGAAACCCACATTTCTTTCTCGGAAGCTCATCTTAGTCATCAACAACCGAGTCCCGTGCTTTCTTTTTTTCTTCCTTTGGTGTGATGCTTTTGTTTTTAGTGACGGGAGGGGCCAGACCAAGCCAGGTACCGTCCTCCCGAGGGCTGAACTAATTGGGTAGTACCAGGGCTATAGAATGGAGTATATTCAAAGCTTCGAAAGCTTATTATTAATCTAAGTTCCTATTATTTAGATAGTCTACTCAAACACTTTGTACTTGGAGAGGATTTTTAGATTCTTTTAAGAATATTAATTGGAATGGGTGAGATTAGACGTAGCTGGAGGTAATGGGAACTTGTAAAGAGAGAGGTAGGTTCTTTCTATTATACGTCTGTGACTAACAACCTTACCTACCTAGATATACATAGCTAACCTAGCGGTAGAACTACCAAGGTACCTAGCGACGGTACAAGCAAAGAGGCTAATTAAGAGTCTCATTTGATTAGGGATAATGAGCTGTTTGCTTGTTTACTGGGTTAAATAAACTGTATAGTTTTTAAAATCTAGTCTGGTGAGTTGATTAGTTGAGGTTGAACTAGGCGAGGTAGGTGGCAGTAGGCTCTTCATATATCGCAGTCCTTTTGCTTCATATGCATGGGCAACAAAGGGATTATCTAATAAGACAAGACCTCGTTTCAAAACCTTCAATTAATTTTCAAAAAATACGGCATTGATGAGTAGATGGGTAGCTGTACAGTAGGCGTTGTACTACTAGGACTTATTCTGATATCGTGATGATATACTCCGTATGATGCTCTACAAAGTCAAGTCTCTTCTCCCCGCCAACGGCTTCCCCATATTTTCTATTTTCTACCGATTGATTGATTATGTAATACAACTCTCTATTCTCCATTCTTAGCCTTGCATCACAAATATTTACGTTTGCGACATTATACACCCAACGTCGAAATAAATCCGCAAGTGGCGGTAAATCATAGATATGAGAGCGCATACTCCCCACGGTTCGGGAGATTCTCAAAGAAGAAGATCTTCAACCAGTGGTGGTCATAGAATGAGTATGGGAAGTGCGATACCGCGTGCGCAATCAAGGGTAAGGATTTATCTCTTGTCTTGCAACTCTACGTAAATGCAATTGAATTGTCTAACTAGGATACCATAAGTTAGCTTTCTCTGGCGGCACGTCCATCAAATATTCAACCTAGTTTCGACTTTTTGACAGGCGCAGAATCTGCTCATAGACCGCCATCACGAACAGAACGATACCGTCAATCAACCAGAACCGCCATCGAAGAATCTAGAAAGGAGCCGATCTATGCTGAGACTGATCATGAAGCCGATAGAAGAAGAAAGGAATTGGACGAATTGAAAGCTGAGGTGAAGACATTGAAATATACAATTGACAATCACAAACAGGAGGAAGAGCTTGCAAAATTAAGGCATGAAAATGAACTCCGAGATGCAACACGCAAAGCCGAAGATGATTTCAAGCATAAGCAAATTGCGGAAGGAGAGAGGAACAAGGCAGTGCGACAATATGAATCATTGCTCAAAGAGATGAGTGAAATTCGTGACAATTCAAGTAATGAGAAGACTGGATTAGAGAGGAGAGTTCGTGAAGTGGAAGAAAGCAAGCGTCTCTTGGAGGAGGAAATTGAGGATATCAAGACAGAAAGTGAAGAGAGTAGCCGTATACTGGAAAGGAGGGTCTCGGAACTCGAAACAAGGAACCAGACTCTGCAACGCAGCGTCCAAGATTTACAAGAAGACTCTGATCGAAGAGAGGCCTTATTGCAGGATGTTCAACAACAATTGGCTGACAAGGATACGGAATATGGAGCTCTTGAAGCTGAAGTTTTACGACTCAAAGCACAGACTGGGGATACTGATACACTCGAAGTGATTAAGAGAGAGTTGAGCGCGCAGGTCACACACATTCGAAATTTGGAAGCAACCAATCGAGAGCAGTCGGCCGAGTTAAAGCATTACAAGAGGTTACATAAGAGTGTGGAGGTTGTCGAGGAAGAGAAACGTAGCTTGCAGAGAAAGGTTGAGGCAATGGATGACCTACAGAATGAGCTTGGAGAAGCAAGACTTCAAAGACAAAGACTCGAAGATGAACGTTTGGCATGGACTGCATACCTCCAAAGCCAGAGCGATGTCGAAGGGCAATTCGAGTTTAATTCTCCGGAAGATTTGGCGAGAGCATTAGTTGAAGAGAGGATGCAAACTGCCACTTTAGTAGAACGACTTGGTGCCATGGAATCCGAGGTTCTTGACAAGGACAATATTATAACCGGCCTACAGAATGAGAAGAGGTCTATGAGTGAAGATATGGAGAAAATCAAGGCTTCTGGAAGCAGCGCCGGTGGAGGGGACTCAAAGGCCCGCCTACGGCTTGAGAGACAGCGTGCCCTAGCTGTCAAGGAAGTTGAATATTTGCGTGCGCAACTCAAGACTTTCGATGCTGAAGATGAAGCTTTCGGAGCTGGCGACAACATTGATGATGCAAAAATCAAGCGTATTGAAGAGCTTGAAAGTATTGTAGACCAATATCGTCAAGAAGTACAATCCCTCCAAGCCGATCTTACAACTGCTGAATCCGCACAACATACCACAAATCTCGCCGGTACAAAGCACTCACGAGACGAAGGTGAAGAAAATGAACGTATAGGAGTTCTGACTCGTAAAAACCGTAAACTCCAGGAAAACATTACCGCCCTTCAAACTTCACAGAAACTTATACAAAAAGAACTTTCTGTTACACAAGAACGCCTCGCAGCCGCAACTGCACATTCACAGACTCGTATACTTTCTCTTCGATCCAATCCCACATCTGACTTTGAGGCCATCAAACTTTCCACTATCACCGCCCTCCGTGCCGAAAATGCAGATCTCCTTTCCCAACTTACTACCAATCTCCCTCCCAGCGCCTCAGTTCCACTCTCCACCCTCCAAACCCAGAAAGATCTCGTCGCAGAATCTCAGGCCGCACTCAAAGATGAAAGAACACGGAACGATCGTCTCAAAAAAGTATGGGGTCTTAAATCTCAAGAATTTCGTGACGGTGTATCTTCTCTCTTAGGATGGGATGCTGTCTTCATGCCCAATGGAAAGATGCGCGTAACCTCATTTTACTACCCTTCAGTCGGAGAAGATGAAAACAGCATCGTATTTGATGGCGAAAGAGGAACGATGAAGGTTAGTGGGGGCCCAGAAAGTAAATTCGCTGGAAGGATTATGGAGAATATCAAGTTCTGGGTTAATGAACGAGGGAGCATTCCATGCTTCTTGGCTGCCTTAACATTGGAGTTTTATGAGGAGAAAAAGGGGGATGGAACTGTGATGGTAAGCTGAGTCTGAGCTTGATTGTATTTGCTCTCTAGTGTAAAGATATGGCTGGGACATGGCATTTAAAGCAAATAAATGGTGGCTAGGAGTTCAGGGGTAATATTTACTTTACAAATTAGTATACTCTACGAGTTGGGCTGGTAGATATGGAAATCTAAATCATAATGTTAAAGAGAGCCTTTGAACTTATGTATCAGTTTCATTGAGGGGAATTTGACCTAGAATCCTGATATTAATCATTTGATCTATCTATCTGGTTTTTAGTCTTGAAATGCTTTAATGTTTCTGAGTTTTGATTTTTGTTATAAGCATTTAGAAAGTCAGACACCTGAATCATTGGTAATCTTAAAATAGATAGATAACCAGGCTTCAATAACCTGTTCCTCGAATAGTTTACCGCCTACCTATCTCTATAGCTAAAATACCTAGCCATTTACAAATCATCGCTTTAGCATCTATTCTGTCGATCATTTAGACCCGAGAGTTTCTTCAACTTTGCATAGAATTGGATGAGCGATATAACTACAGCAAGCTTATATATCGAACCTGGGAAAATATTGTTGAAATGAAACTTTGAAATATTGGAGAATAATTAATTATTGATTTACTAGTGGATACCCGACTATCATCAAATATCGTGAGCGTCTGCGTATTTGATGGTATATCTGGATATCAAATACTATATAGTACCTCGGTACTTTTGTATGATAAGGTAACAAGGTATCGATTTCTACCTAACTAAGAGAAGAAATTGTCGGATTCTCAGATAGAGTGGTATTAGAAGGTAGGTACTCCGGTATATATTCAGTGCTTCCTCGTGTGGAACTATCGAAGGCGGTTGGTTTGTAGATGTTTGTTTATTTAGGTATCGAAGATTAGAGATCACATTACTCGGTTGTCAATTTTACGACTGTCTATACACGCATCTAAATATTAAAACCTCTCGAGAAGATTCTGCATATTCCTGTATTTTTGTTCTGTAACGCAATATACTTTCGACTTATTTCAGATGTACGTAGCATAGCACAGTATAGCGAAAGGGGTTATGAAGGTTAAGCGAACACGTAGTAAGATTTTACGTACTAGGTATGGGATATTGAAAGTATCATGATTCATGAAGAGCTTGTGCATAAGAATATCATAAGTCTAATATGTGATCTGAGGGGGCAAAGGAAAAGATCAAGAATTTGGATGATTGAAGAATTATTTCTCTCCCTTTAGTTCCTCATGATGCATTTCAATAGAGAATAAAAACGAGCAAAACACCCAGACACTAATTACGCATTATCCCTAGCTTACGAACCAACTCATCCAGACAATTCTGGGTTCTCAATATTGGGAGGAGATTCACATATTCATAAAACCTGCACAACATCAAATAATCATAATAAATATTATGTTTATTGTAACAAGAGAGAAAAACACGTCAAACACCAGCCAGTAATCCTTTGCCTCTTATTGTTCCAATGAATCTCATACAATCATAACTCCCCATTGTCCCAGTCCCGAGGTCGCTAAAGATACAAAAACAGCCATCATTATCCAATTCGAATCCAAACCATCCCACTCTTTTTCCATCAGGTCTCGCCACCAAATTCAGTAGTCCATTGTTTCAAACTAACAACAACAATATCAGATTCCCTATATGCCCCATAGGTCTGATTAAGGAAGGGGTCACTGCCTACAAAAAAACCCAATCAGGACCCATGAAGGAAGGTTCGCCACTCCAGAGTGGAAGTGTTTTCAACTGTCATTGTTGATTTGGAACAATGGCTGCAAAATCCGTTGTCGGAATCAAATGTTGTAACTGAAGTGGTATAACGGGACCAGAAAATATTCAAAACAAGCTTATACAGCCTCAATGGATTCTAAACACGCCAGCGCCTTGAGCCCTTCGGCCTCAAATGACGCAACCATCCTCTCACACTCTTCACGAAGCTTTTCTTGAGCAACTTCCGCAGTGTGGTAAATCCATTGTTCCACCGACATTTGACTTTCAGTTTTGCTTAGAATTCCTGTTTTAAGTTTGGACATGGCAGCCACAAAATTTTCGTGTTCTTCATCACCAAAAAACATCTCGACATCTATAGCTTCCCATTGCTTGGTACTTTTAGGTGTCTTAAAATGTTGATTTTGAGGGGTATTAGGTTTCTCAGGAAGGTGATTTTCCACATCGGAAGATTGATGTTCTGTATCGGAAATTTGGTTATCTGCGACGGAAGATTGAGGTGGTGACAAGGGAGGAGTAGATTCGGGGGAAATAGATTGAGGAGGAGATCCTTCCATCCAGAGCAAATCAGAAGCTCCTGCCTGGTTTTGCAAGTCTGTGAAAGTGGGTGCTCGGAGTGGTGCAGCAGATGCTTGAGGAACAACTCGTGCGGTGCTGCTTCTTGTTGTGCGTCTTTTAGGCTCCGGATTTGGAAGATCAGGCCGAGAAATCTCATTGCCACTCTTCCTCTTTCTACCACGGGTGGTGGATGCTGCTGTAACTTGAGGAACTTCAACCGGTGCAACATTCTTAGTTTTAAGCTTGCGACCCTTTAGTGCGGAAGTTTTTCCTTTTGTTATAGCTGTAGAGACAATACTGTCTCCTTCTTCGGCAGTTGCATTGCTGGCAACAGTAATGGCGGATTGTGTAGATAATCTGGACGACTCAATCTTATTGGCCTTAGCCTTCCGACCCTTAGCTCCAGACGTCTTTCCGCTTGTTATGGCTGTAGAAACAATGCTGTCTCCTTCTTCGGCATTTCCTTCACTGGCAACAGCAATAGCAGATTGTGTAGATAGTCGGGACGCTTTAGATGGTCTACCCTTCTTACTTGTTGATTTTTTTCAAGGCAAGTTCTGCGTTATACTCGTCGATGAGTGTGAAGAAAGGACAGTCAGGCGAACGATTATAATGTTCATCCCTGAAAATGTTAGCTTTTGTAGAGACTAGAAGATCGGCTGAACATACAATGGCTTGTCGGAGGGCTCCCATCCATCTAATGCCAATGAACAATAAGTACAGGTAGCCATATCATTAGAATCTGCTGTTGGAGTATATTTCCATCCAGCGTTGACCAACTGTGATTGTGTTAGTATAGATGTCATGATAGTTGAAGAGCAACTCATACCTGCTTAGTCTTGCATTTCCAACCTCTCTTTGCCTCATGGGGCCATCTTCCTGCAAATGTTGCAGTTCTCGCCTCGACCATCTTTACACTAGCGGGATACTCAAGGCTCAACTCTTTATCATGTGCCTCGATAGAAGCAACAATTGCCCATCCGCAATTTGGAGAATGTTTCAGATGTTCTACTAACGGATCATCCCCCTCTTCCCAAGAATCAATAGATCGATGGCAGAGGAAGCAAGCGCAGTTATCCGGACTGGCTTGCGAAGGATAATAAAAGAAGCCTGCCTTTGCAAGCTTTGCATAATGTCAGTGAACCATCAGTCAACAGGGATGAAGTACTTCGTACTTGTTCTGGCAACAAGAATTTGTGTGGCCATTTGAAGTTTTTGGGAGCTTTTGATCCAGCAGTAGATGTTCTACGACCAGTGATAGTTTGTGCGGAGCGGTAAGATGCCACTCTAGTTTCAAAGGTAATGTAGCCCGGAGCAACATCACGAACAGCCATTTTGGCAATGCGCGTCGCGTTGATACGTTCTATAATGATCTGCAAAGGGGAAGCCGTGTATTACGAATGATATTTTGATTGAATGTGATGGAATTGAAGCTAATCAGCAGAGGCAGTCAACGCGTTGTGTTATACGATGCCCCAAGACTTGTTTGATGTCGCGGGCAGAAATGGGTGCAATATTATGTTTATCAAATAGATTCTGCCAGTTGAGGTAAAGGCGGTATGAAAATTGTTGGCCGCGGTCTCGTCTCAACCTACATTGATTTTATCACATGATCAAAACGGCGAATATATAAAGAGATAACTTTATAGTATTGGAAACATCTCATCAGATTTAGAAATCCGAGGATGTTATCCTGAATCTTCAACTAATCATATTCTATGTCTTAAATGCCAAGTATTAGGTCGTAGTTCAATAAACCTGCCTGGCAGCGGTATTGCTGAACACCAGTCGGCGCCAATTGAGCTCTTGTATTTCGAAACTACAATGCGATGAAGAGCCCAAGGGAAGTGGGTGATGCCGTCAATTTCAGTTTGTGAGATGCCATGAAGGTTGGAGGTACCATTGGAAGCACGCTGGAGTCTATATGTCCGCATCAACTCCTTAGATGCAGTTGATAGGAATTCGCCAGTCTATCTGTCGCGATTTGAATTCCATGATCCCGCAGCGCCGAATAGTGGAAGCTCTTGTGAATAGTGCTTCACTGGAAATATAGAACCGGTTCTCGAGATAATGGCACTTTTTGCCATCATTCTACGCAGTCAAACTCAGAATTGCAGCTTGGTTCCAGCAAGTGCCGCTGTGAAATTTATTCAACTCGACTGTGTTTGTTCTCATGATTAATGAACGAATGATTCGAAATGCCAAGTAACAATGTGTGGAAAATTCAACGTTCGCTCTCCATTTCAGAGTGTGAGCCAGGTCCCATTATGGGGTATACATTCTAGTTGAATCATACCAGGGTATATACAATGCAAATGATCGAATTTACCAGCATCGGAATGTTATACAATACTTGTTCATTTTTCAACTATTAGGTTTTACTAATCAATTGAGCATTGACTCTCCGATTGTTTCAAAGTCCTTTAGATCCGTACGAGAGTTCCGTTAGGAGGTATTCAGTCATGCTTATGTACCTTTATCGAGATCTACGTCTTGCATGCTACAAGAAAATACTGCCCTTTATATACTCATCTTTCCAGTCTATATATCCTAGTTCTTGATCTAGATTGTAGAGACTTTGCTGCTGATGGTCCAAGGTCCCCTTCGGTACACTTTACATATATTAGCGTTGAGTAGTAATTACGCATAAGAATGGCTAATTTTGTTTCTGTAATATGGCGCAGTTATATTTTAACCCAAAGACCACTTATGTGAGATAATATATGGGCTCTGGTGAACAACACTAGGCTGTTCAGCCTAGATGAGACAACAGGAGCGCATCATTGTAATTCCAATGTTATCACATTAGCTAAAAGAACTCTTCAAAAATAGTATTTGTGTATTGGTTGAGTTTCTCTTCCGACGGTGATCCATGTCCCATGACTCGTGGTTGTAGGAGAATTCAAGTAAATGATGGAATGGCCGGCCTTGGACAGTCATCATGTCAAGTCTTTCTAAGCTAGTTACCAGGGCCTCAAATATTGTACCCATCACAACAAAATCCACGCTTAATTTGTAGTAACAACACCTTTACTGATTAAGCAAGTACTTGTTGAAGTTGGTGTGAGAATATCATTCTTATAGCTTTGACTCAGTGATCGGTTTTTAAGGAGAGCATTATTAGAGCACGATACGCTCACACTTTACTGGAAAGACTTGGGTTGGTTACGAAACCAAAGATTGATTGATTGATTGAAACTATGGAAGAGTGAGTGACTGGATCGAAAGCATAAAAGCGACCTTTTCCCACTCCAAACACCTGAGGTATTTGACAGATTGCTACATGTGCTTTAAATGAATTTCGACATGAGCGTAGTATCCAGCAGCTCCACCATGTTGCCATCCACAAACACCTCAAGTGTTTTGGAAATTGCTACAAACAATTTGAAGTGAACCTCAAAGTGAACGGAATATTCAAGCTAGACACCATATAGGCTGGCCTTTGATTAATCGGTGACGTATGTTTCTTTCAACAGCCTTGGTAAAGTATTACTGACAGGTAAGATGAACCACCGGTCCATTGTTGAGCTGTGTCGCATGATGAATATTGGTTCGGATTAATCCCCTGGGAGTGCATCTGGGGTCCTGAGCACCATAGGCCCCCAAACCATGCCGCTGTTGGGTAGTCCCCACTGATGGTCTGTCTCCATAGGAAAGCACCTTTCAATGAAGTGGCGCTTGAGGCGCACACACCACATCCAAAGTTCACTACATCAATTTTCTAACTACCATAGCATTCATTGTTGACATAGCCAACAAATTGATTACCACCACCCCTTTTCTCAGTTACTAACACGTGACCTAGATCCAAGAAATCATCTTCATCGAAGAGGTATTGCGGGACGCGCGCCATTGGTTCCCATCCTTCAGTAGTATTGAGAGTGAGCGACTCAAGGTATTCTTCATAAGTGAGTCCTGGGCCGTCATGTACTTTCTTGATGACCGCGAATGCAGCTGGTAAGGCCATTGCTGCCAATAGAACTGCAGAGATCCAATTGCTCCTCATGATGCTGACTCAATGTACGATGAGTTTTAGGTTTATCGTCGTAATGCCGGAAGCGTGCGTATTTATGTACTGACTGAGGTATTGATGTCTTGAGTACTGAATATGGAGTATCGAAGTATTTTGTAATTTGATAGTATTCTCTGAGACAGATTACAGGCTGACCATGCAGCTCTTCTTATAATTTTTCATTGCTGCCTACACTTGTTTTTGGCATCTTTCATTGAAGATTAAATGGTTCCCTCGATGTCAAGACTACCTCAAAATTCCTAGAAGCCCTACAAGCCCTATACAAGCCTCAAAAAGCTGACAAAGCAACGCCCACCTACTGGAGTCGTTTAATATCCTATTCAGAAGTATTGATACGGCTCATCACTTGTTAGTAATTTGACGCCATATGAACTAATCGCGTAAAAGGTTACCTAACTGAAAACACAACAAGTAATCAAGCAAGCGCTGGGGGCAGCCTTTGAATGTTGCCTCCCTTTCGCCAAACCAACATTTTCAATTTTCAATTTTCAGCTTCGTCAATAGCTTCTTCAAGAATGTCCACACCAATCGTCATCGGGAAACAATGTAGCACCATATGAATCAACTCTGCGCTCAAGAGGTTGCCTGGATGGCATCAAGGCCAGAGACCAGGAAAGCGGAGGAAATGACCTTCAGGTGGAGCGACATTGCAGCCCCTTTTGCGCCAAATTAATAATTCTTACGATTCCGATATTCAATTTCTTTAGTATTCTATTCGAAACTTGGTTCAAAAGGTTATCCAGCTGATCAATATTGAATCAACGATCCAAGCAAGTGTGAGGAATGACCTTCAGATATAGCCCCTTTTCGCCAAACCAAACATCTTCAATTTTCCCGTAGCCTCTTCAAACCGTTCTTACAGCTTTCCATCTATCAGTAGTGCAACACTATCGATTGATCGATCGTAGATCAAAAGATCACCCATCTGATAACATAAATCAGCCCAGTGGCTCACCAAACTCAAGACCATACCCCTCTTCATCCCCCATCTACCCATCGCTCTGCAAACACATTCCACACAGCAGCCGGCCCATATACACCGTAAGCTTAAGCCTTCCTAATACTCTGACCTCGTGAATTCCAAACCCACCATTTTGGACTCAACATGTTATCTTGGGCAAGCATCTCCGGAGCCCCGAACATCATGTGTTTCATTAGAACCCCATCTCACGATCTTGATTGACTGGAACTTGCGGCTCGTGTCTCAATGAGATAACTAAGGAAGAGAATGAAATTTATAAATACATTTTCTCGCCAATTATCAAATACTTGATTCTTATCATTCTGATATTCGGCTTTTTTGGTAGTTGGTTAAGATTTGTTCGCGTGGTGGTTTACTGCTGGAAGTAGTCTACGTACTCTTATGCAGACCAGTTTGTACCCAAAATGTTTTCTATTTAGATTACCCGGATGAAGGTCGGCAATTTGAGAAAATATCTTAATATTAAATACCATACATGTGATCCGAAATGATGGATCGTAACGCTTACTTGTTATCGACGAGGATACCTTTATCTTCATTTTGATGTAATATCACTTGAAAGATATCGCACATGGCAGATAAAGATCATGGGGGATCTTATTATGTTTTTGCTTACATAAATGCACTTTATATTTACTCTATCGTAAAAATACTAACATACCAGTTTCATGAATATTAAAAGTCAAGAGCTCGCTTGGACATAGGGGTGGTAATTACTGAGCACATTGAAGTAGGAAAAGGACTTGTCCAGTAAAAGTTTTATTGGGCAACTATAGACTACTATTGTAGAAAATATCGTTTCCTAAAACTCATCGTATGGCAAATACCTTCGCATCCCAAACATCACCGCTCATATTCCTGCTAGTGCAAATCCCAAATTCAAGCCGAATACCTATCCCTAGTGTCGATTCTCAAAATTCATCATGAGTAAACTTGTTGCCAGCGCAAATAAAAGCCTAACCGCCCTTCCCCCCTCAAACCACCACCAGATAATCAAGGTTTTCCTAGAGATTTAATCCTACTGGAACAATTCCTTGGCCTTGTCCAAACCCTTCTTTAATCCAGACTTGTTTTCATCTTTGCCATAAGCATCTCCTGATCCGTAATTTCCTGATGAACCGCCGGAAGTTTGGTCATTGTCGCCGCCGTAGTCTATATGTTTTGTTAAAGCCTGGAGAACTTTGTGTAAGTACGGTAGAATCTACTCACTGCCCGAAGATTGATCATATGTATCAGTATTGCCCCTATCTCCACCATAACGGCCAGTGCCTTGATCATTTCCTCCAAAGCCAGTAGAACTGGACTTATCTCCACCATATCCACTGGAAGTTGTCTGCTCATTGTCACCATAACCTCCATAGCTTGACTTGGTTGTGCCGGAACCACCAGAGTTTTTGATCATTATCTCCAAGTGTACCCGAACGAGATTTATCAGCCCCAAAACCTCCAGATGTGTTATCATCACCAACATAGCCACCAGACCCTTGGTTATCTCCGAATGTGCTTGAACTGGTATTATTGTCACCATACCCTCCCAACGTCGACTTATTACTGTCATTGCTAAAGGCTCCAGAACTAGACTTGGTAGATCCAAAGCCTCCTGATGTATTATCGTCACCATAGCCACTGGTGTTCGAAGTATCATTTCCGTATCCGCCAGAGTTGTCATCACCACCTCTTCCTCCCAAGCCAGAATTCTTACCTCCATATCCACCAGAAGTATCATCACCATCTCCACTCAAACCCCGAGAGCTCTTTACACCAGCACCGGTATTAGAGCCAGATGCATCACCCGAGTTATCATCGCCATAACCACTACTTGTATTATCATTTCCCGAGTTGCCGAATCCTGTGATGTTTGTTAGTTTTACATTTTATCGCTCGGTTTATCGTGAAATTGAAACTTGAATATGAGGAGTGGACATCAACAAGGAAACTTAAACCAACATGAAGAGTGAAGAGTGCAGAGTGAAGAGTGCAGAGTGAAGAGTGCAGAGTGAAGAGTGGACAATGAAATAAGATACACACCACCAGATTGCGCATCACTGCGATTTCCATATCCTACATGAAACTGGTTAGTAGGTAAGAAGTGTGGAAACATTGAGTGGATGGATAGATGGTAAGTCTCACCACTTTGTTGGTCATCGCCGTAGCTACCTGATTGATCGTTATTGTCGTAATTGGACATGGTTAGTTGCTGGAGGCCGTTAGTGGTTTGTGTGTTTGTTTGGCTGATAGATGATGGATTATGGATTATGGATGGATGGATATCGCTGTATTGGTAAGTAAGAGAAGCTTACAATTAAGATAGTATTTAGAGTCTAGATGTTGTTATTGAAATGGATATCTTGAAGAGTTTCCAAGGTACTTGTCCGAAGAAGTGAAGTATGGTATCTGATGCAAGTAGACAAGAGTTGTAAAACGAAGAAGTATTCTCGATGCAAGATCTCTTAAATAAGGACAAGTAGAAGTAATAGTAATATATACAACCAAACCAACTTATCAAATTCAATGACGTAACATATATATTCACTATCCCCCTCCTTACCCCTCTTCTCCTAATCACATATCACATATCATATATCACATCACATCATAGTACCACCAAATCACAACCCCTTCATACCAACAACGCAATACCAACCAAGCCCTTATCACAAACCTCTTGTCATAAATTCCTATATCACCAAATCATATCATATAACATTACATCAAATCACATTACATCACATCACATCATCCCATCCACCATCACCAGATAGATACCGTAGTGATAGCTACCCGCACCCGTTCGCCTCAATCCAATCAGGCACAGCAACAAAATACAACATAACCCCTAAACCGTTGGCAATCCATGCACACAAATCCCAAAACGGAAACCCCGCTTTCCCGGTCCGAATGCATCCCCTCTATTTCCCAATTCTGCAGTCCTGTAACCCTTCATCCTATCGGTATCTCTTCTGAATCTGGACAAGGTTCTTCGCTTTGTGTCTTTCTATTCTGCTCTGTATGCTGTCTATCTGATCTATGCTGTCTAATCTATGCTGTCCAATCTATGCTGTCTAATCTATGCTATCCAATCTATACTGTCCAATCTATGCTGTCCAATGTAATTCATCTATCCACAAGATCCAAGCATCTCATCGAACTACAAATCGCCGCCAATTGCATCCCTCCATCACCACTCACACCTTCCTCCCCAGGGCCTCCCTTCCTCCTTTCTCTCTCATCTTCTCACATGCTCACCAATAAACAACTTTCAACAAACCAACCTTCAAACCTAAGAAACAACATCCAAATGACCTAATATGTATATGACCAAAACCTCCCTCCGCCCATCACACCCCCTTTATCACCCCTGATCCATCACCCTAACCCCCCCTTGAGATATCCAAAAATCCCCCCCAATCCCATTAGAATCCACACTTATAACTATCCTAACCACCTTGGACTCTTATACCCTCAAACCCTCATACCCTCATACCCTCAAACCCTCATACCTCATACCCTCATAACTCATCCCCTACTCATCCCCTCCTTCCATCCTCCTCCACCCATCTACAGACCTCAAACCTCAAACCAACCAACTCAAAGAATATTCATCACTCATCCCCTACCCATTCCCCACCCATGACCCCCGCACTCCCCCTCCTCTTCCCAAATCCCAAATCCCAAACCCCCAATCTCCACTACCCTCTACCCCCTTTTACCTTCCCCGCCCCGCCCCGCCCCAAACATCATCTCCCACTCCCTCCCTCGCTCCCTACTCTACCTCCCATCCTTCCAACAAAACCAAAAACCAAAAAAAACCTAAAAAAAAGAGAAAAAATACTCAATATCAATCAATATCATATGCCATATCCCTATATCTAATATTCTATATCCTTAAATGGATCCAACCAATATGACTATACTATACCATATTGCTCTATACCGACAAGACATTTGATTTCATCCATCCAGTCATCCAGCCAGTCTACTACTATATGACGAGCATAGTTGACGAATAAAACAAGGGTGAACAAGTAAAGATACTCACTCACTACCCACTCACCCAATCGGGCTGGGTAATTCACGAGGGAAAGTTTAGAACCTTGTCATTCTGCCGGTTGTCTTGAGAGATCTTCAGGGGTATCTCGGTAGAATTTTTCAATACTGTAATCTCGAATCAACTCGCGGTAGAGTATATACATATACATACATACGCTGCAAAAAAAAGAGAAGAAAAAGAAGAGCGCTAGTCGCTAGGTATCAACTCAAAGAATTTATCACTTCCTCAATCCCAACCATTACACTTCCACCCTACAAAGCTCCCATCTGCACCCCATGCTACTTTTGAACCGTTTTTTAACCACACTCAAACCGTCAAGTACAATTCGCAGAAAAAACTCCTTCCCATCCTCAACCCCTAATGTCCTAATCCCAACACAGTATTTTATGCTGTACCATCTCTTCCCAAATACATTCCAGGAGCAGTAGCAATCTTCTTGCTTGTTCTCAACATTCACCCAATTGCCTGTCGTTGGGGCTACGGATTCATCGGCGAATGGATCTGATTCTTCTACACCTCTTGCCCCTTCCAGTCTTGAAATACTGATACCACTACCAACATTTGGACTATGAACTTCCCATCTGCCTTCTGCATGATCTGGGTTAATAGCTTGAGTTGTACCTTCCGGGCTGCTGAATAAGGCCGTTACTCTTTGGAATTCATGACTGAGTGTAACATCTCCCAGAGGCCAAACGATAGAGGATCGATCGCGGTAATGCGTGCCGGTTAGGTCTGGATTTGCAATTGATAGTTCCAGTGGCGGTATATTTGCCTATGACGACGAGATTGCTGAAAGTTATAGCATCAGAAGAGAAAGCTGGATTAAGCCCATAATCGATGATAAGACCAAGCTTATCACCTACACGTTTCCACGCTGGCTTCAATAGCAATGGTGAATATGAGCCCATGTCTTGATCCTCGACATGTACTCTATACGTGAAGGCTGCTGATGTTTTATGCGATATTGATGCCAGGTCTATGGTGAATTCATCCGGCTTATCTGTCGAGACTGGAATGAACGAATGTTCTGTTAGGACCAATAGCCTCTAGAGCTGGGAAATTATTGATACGAATCGTCTCGGTCCCTATTCATGTGAGATTTTGCAGCAAAATGTCAAGAGGCTGACTTACCTGAAGCTGGTAATGAAGTACCATTCGGCGATGATACATAGGCCAACGCAATCTCCCGCCAACTTTGACTGATTGAGCGACGCCATTTTCTATAGAAGCTCTCACGGTTTCAATAATTGATGCATTGAGGCCAGGTGGTGCATATCAGCATGCCTGGGTACCGCATGATTTGAGAGAGAATGGCCGGAACGAATCGAGTTTGTATCAGAGATACTTGGAGCACCATTTCGTGGCCATGTTCGGATATAGCTGCAATAGCTGACCCACGTGCTCCCGCTAGTGGCAAAGCCGGCGAAGGCGGGATATTGTTTTCCGTGTTGCTCACCTCCAGAGTGGGCGAAGGGACATAGACCGTATGTCGAACGTCGCGTCGACCTCGAACAGTACGACCTTTCGACCTGGGGTGACCAATTGAGATGAACGCAAGGTATTGGGACATTTGACAGTGCAGCTTGTGCATCTGCATCTTGTTCAAGAATGGGCTGGTCTCGAATATCCAGCTTGAATTGAGGTTCATTTTGCTCGTGGGCCTCTTGTTGAGCTTGTGAGATCGGATCATTCATGGCTGCCGGTACCGAAAAGCCTTCGGAGTCTTTTGAGCTTCTTGGAGATGCGATGGGGGCGGACCTGCTGGTGGTTCGACCTCTGATAAATCCACCATACCCGGGCTTGATATGCCATTAGAAGTAGCTGGCCTAATGGAATCCGATGCGTTCAGTGATTCTTGACCCATGCCCGTAGAATTGCCGTTTGGTTGTAATGAGTCTCGATTGGGTGGTGATTCGGGGAGTGCAGAAAGTCGAGTGTCTTGTGAAGGGAGTCTCGCAAGTTAGTGGTTGAAGTATGAGGTGACAAAGTGGCTCGTCCGGAGCTGCTGTTGGAATTGCGATTATTCAAACTTGCGAAACCCTTATTAGGCGATGGGGCGCGAGCAAATCCCCATGGATGCTTTGACGTCGTCGTTGAAGCATCGTGCCGAAGCGACTTTTTAGCTTTGACTCTAGATTTAGCATGTTAGCATGGGTCACCGGATTAGGTAGCATTGAATGTCATGCAGGAGCAATGAAGATGAGAGAAATGTAGCTACCACCAGAGCCTTCGTGCTTTGATACATCACTAGCCGCGGCGGAATGTGTAGACCGTGGGGTAGGCGGGGGATGGGTAATGCGCTACCAGTGCCACCATTTCCAGCGCTAGATAGTTGTCTAGCGGTTCGATCCGTGACGGGTCTTCCCCTAGTCGTTGCTTCTGACCAATTCCTAATTTCTTGAGCTGTGTCTACCTCTAACAATGCAGTTAGGGTCTGCTCGATGGCGACTCGACCTCTCTCAATTGCATCGACCTCGTGCGTTCGCATTTGAGTAAGAACATCTCGGAGGAGATTCAATCGTCTTTCATCCACTGCCTGAAGACTTTCAAATATGAAAGGAGCTTGAGCATGCCATTGTTGTTCAGCGCTTTGTAATTTAGCTGCCGCACTCTCCACCTTTTGCGCACTGCCTTCCCCCCTTTTACTGAGCTTCGCCGATGCATGTTGCGCGTCTTCAAATTCCTTTGGCCATGGATGAAAGATTCCCTTGCATTGTTATCATTCCTTGCATCGCTTTATTGTCCGTAGCAAATATTCGTAGAGGGTCCTCAACATCCGATGAGAGTCGTTCGCAATAGATCAGAATGACAGTCTGCGATCGATTCGATTGAATTCAGGATTTTTCTCCATGGTGCATCGAATACCCTAAATGACTGGTTAGCCAGCATTCAGTTTAAACATTCCAAGAATGAATGCCATACCCAAATCTCCTCCAGTCTCTGGTAAAGGTTTCCGCGCAAGTTTTCTGAGACTCTGCGCATATTGCATTTCGAGTTTACAACGCTCCTAACACTTGTGTAAAATGATTTATGACTCTCCGCATAGCTGTAGGAATAGTAGTATATATACCAATACCCACTCCGCAATTTCCCGTATTTACTTTGTTTATCCTCTTGATCCGATCATGAAGTTTTTTCGCTGCTGCTCCTGGTTGTAATCGATCCTATGGAAAAACTGGTCAATATATGGTGAGATGAAGGGCTCTTGAGATGAATGACTCTGAAGACTCGACATATCTAGGAATGGAATGAAATAGAATAGAATGATAACTCACCACCATAGCAGGATACTCTTGACGATCTATTGCATCCATGATTGTAGTTGTTGTAATCTCAACTTTCAATAAGGTGTTCATCTGTATATGTATGACAAAATGATTTATTGCTTATAGTCATATGGCAGTAGGTATGAATGGGTATTGTAGAAGTGATTATATATTTTTTTTGTCGGTAATTGTATATATTTAAAGGGATTGGTGTTGGGATCGGGTATTGATGTTGATGTTGATGTTGACGTTGATGTTGATGTTGATTGATATTGAGACCTTACCTTTATTGTGAAACAATAATGATGGGTGAGTGAAGACGGGAAGACGGCAAGACGGGACTGGGAAGATGAAGAATGAAGAATGAAGAGATGACTTATTGCAAGTAGGAAGTAAGTAGGTAAGGAAATAAGTAGTAATGAGTAGGTAGTAATAAGTAGGTAGTAATAAGTAATAAGTAATAAGTAATAAAACAATAAATAATCAGTAAGACGTAACTTGGAATAATTAATAAAATATAAATATAAGTATAGAGTAGATTATATATGTATGTATGTATGGATATATATATATATATATACATCCGATAAATATATACTCTGAGTATTCACCCTCTTGAATAGAATTAAAATAAAAGAATATTTATTGATGATCTATCTTGTTATACTTTCGGAAGAATTAACCTTATGGATGTTCTCCAGATTCTGTCTAATAAGTACTAGGTAATAATAATAATAATAATAAATGATATAATGATAATAATGATAATAATGATAATAATGATAATGAATAATAATAATGATAATAATAATAATAATAATAATAATGATAATAATAATAATAATAATAATAATAATAATAATAATAATAATAAATAATAATAATGATAATAATGATAATAATGATAAATAATAATGATAAATAATGATAATAAAATAATAATGATAAAATAATAATAATAATAATAATATAATAATAATAATATAATAATAATAATGATATAATATAATAATAATAATAATAATATAATAATAATGAATAATAATAATAATAATAATAATAATAATAATAATAATAATAATGATAATAATAATGATAATAATAATGATATAATGATAATAATGATAATAATGATAATAATGTATAATGAATGATAATAATGATAATAGATAATAATGATAATAATAATAATAATGATAATATAATAATAATAATATAAATAATAATAAATAATGATATAATAATAATAATAATAATAATAATATAATAATAATAATAATAATATATATAATAATAATAATAATAATAATAATAATAATAATAATAATAATAATAATAATAATAATAATAATAATAATAATAATAATAATAATAATAATAATAATAATAATAATAATAATAATAATAATAATAATATAATAATAATAATAATAAATAATAATAATAATAATAATAATAATAATAATATAATAATATAATAATATATAATAATGATAATAATAATGATAATAATGATGATAATAATGATAATAATAATAATAATGATAATAATAATAATAATAATAATAATATATAATAATAATGATAATAATGATAATAATGATAATAATGAATAATAATGATAATAATGATAATAATGATAATAATATATAATGATAATAATGATAATAATGATAATAATGATAATAATAATATGATAATAATGATAATAATGATAATAATGATAATAATGATAATAATAATAATAATAATAATAATAATAATATAATAATAATAATAATAATAATAATAATATATAATAATGATAATAATAATATAATAATAATAATAATAATAATGAATAATAATAATAATAATAATAATAAAAATATAGATCAACCAATCAACTGTATCTATCCCTTTATAATTTTTTCTCTCTTTCTCTATTACACTCTCTTTATAATATATATTATAATAACCTACCTTACTCTTAGCGTAAAGGAAAGATAAAAAGGGAGAACCTAAAAAAGAAGAAAGCGGCAAGCGGCTCTTTTAGAATTAATTGGTCCAAGCTTTTTCTTGGGTTTTCCCTTCTCTTCGGGATTTATATATGCATCCATGTACCACCTAGGTACTCACATATCATATTCATTACTATTGGCTGATATATACACTACCTCCTGCATCAATATATATATCAATGGGTATGCATACAATCCTGTATCAGTCTGCATACAAAGTGAGTCCATCAACACTTTCTCTTTCTCTTTCTCTTCTTCCATAATCCCTGTTTGAGAGTTCATGCAGAACAAAATGAACATGCAAATGCAAATGCAAATGCAAATGCGAGTTTCAAGTTCAGTTCAAGTTCGACGACACGTGATATAATTTGAATTGAACTAATGAATGATGATGAAATGATGAATAAGGAATGAACGATAATGATAATGATAAATGACGAATGAATGGAATCCTTTTCAACCTCTTGATTTAATTAATTAAAGAGAAGGATTATTAGGATTATTAGGATTATTAGAATTATGAGAATTATTAGGATTATTAGGATTACCTATCAGAATTATTAACCAAAAGGGGAATCTTTTAAACACCTCCAGGCTGCACCTGCAATCTTTATTATCCATATTATTATTCTACTATACATTCTACTATATACAGCTGGAGATTATGATATGTTGAATATACCAAGTGCTCGAGTCGAGGATCAGATACATACATTTATACCATTTATCTTCATTTCCATTTCCATTTTCATTTATCTTCAAGACCCTTTTCTTACCTGTCCAATCCATGGATGGATCTTTCTTTATATATTTATTGATAGATCCATTTTATTCGTTCACTAGAACTACTCGTGGACCTTTATACCTTCTTACCTCCTACCTTCTACCTCCTCCTTTTACCTCCTTCCTTCTTACCTCCTTCCTTCTTACCTCCTTCCTTCTTACCTCCTACCTTCTTACCTCCTTCCTTACCTCCTCCTTCTTACTACCTTCTACCTTACTTACCTCTACCTCTTACCTCCTACCTTCTTACCTCCTTCCTACCTTCCTATTAGATAATTATAACATTTTCCATCTTTCTCATTCGTTCTCATCTCATTCTTAAAAAGAAGAGAAACATCGAGCTTTAAGCGATAGCCCGATACTTCGTTATAAATCATCTACAAAGTACCTAGGTAAGCAAAGATCTCGTATTTAAACCAAAAAGCCTCGGATTGTAATGCTTGAGCCTTATATATTAGGTATCTATGTATATATGTATCTATAGACTACTCTCACTCTCACTCATTCTCACTCACTCCTCTCCTACTCCTACTCCTTCTCCTTCTCCTTCTTCTCCTTCTCCTTCTCCTTCTCCTTCTCCTTACTTTTACTCCGTACATCTACATCATTCGATGAAATAAACTTTGTGACTCTATTTATATCTATTTGTAATCAGCCGTGCACGTGGAAACCAATTCAATTCAATTCAAGTTGATCCAATCACTCATAATCATTTATTTAAACAATATTACCTATACCTTCTTTACCTTGCTTACCTAATACCTTTTTACCTTGCCTTGCCTTACCTTGCCTTTATTCATTCATACCAACATCAATATTGATATAATACACCTTGGCAACACCCAGTAATTCAAATTCACTCCGAATTCAATACATACCAAACTTGGAACATCATACAAATCCATGATCCCACAAACATCATGAGCCCAACCACAGATTGAAACAAGAACTCAAAGCATCCGAAAGATACGACAACATTTCAAAACTGTACAGCTCCATCATTCCAACCCATCAAATATCTACACGAACACCCAACTAACTCACTCATCTGATGAACCATAGGAAGAAATATCTTTCAACTGGAGTTCTGGTGGGTGATATACAGAAAACCGCTTTGGGAGATAGAATCTGAGGCGTATAATTCTTCCTTGTCAAGAGTGAGTTGTTTGCTTCGGGTTGTTTATTGGCACGTGAATAATTCTGCCTGGACCTTTGATGAGTTCTTTTTCGATTATGTATGCCTTTTGGCTGTTATGCATTTTCCTATTGTTCCTTTTAGTTGCTGTGCGTCTTCAACTATTACTTATATACCTTTTGACCGTCATACTTTTTGACCGTCATGCATTTCTTATATACGTTTTATTCGTTATACTCTCTCATCTATGCCTTTTAATGTTATCTTCTTCTTCTTCTACTATACTCTCTTCCATTATACGTCTTTTCTATCATACATCTATTCTATCCCGCCTCTCTTCTATCCCGCCTCTCTTCTATCACAACTTTTAGTTCTTTTCCTCTTCAGCTACCCCATACCCTTCTATCATACTTTTCTGTAAAGCCTCTCTACTATCACTTGTTTTCCATCTTACTTCCTTCATTTATCGAGGATGTATTTCACCCTTCATTTAATGGCTTGTTACTTTCACCTTGCAGTTGCTTCGTTACTGACACAAAATAATAGTCTGCCTATGATTCCTCTATGTAATCCTGATACTCTCACTAAGCCAAATGGCGAAACCCCTTTATCAGAAACCCTTCTTCACCAAAAAGCCCGGGGATAACCATAGGTTCCTATCAAAATTGTCATCACATCTCTAGTGGTGTTTTCAAGTCTATATAGGTGTGATACCGATGAGGGTTCCTATGCATTAAAAGTCATCACAGAAACACATAACATGAACCACATTCTCCTACTCGTGAAATTGCTATTCTCAAAAGGCTCTCACACCCTTCCATAATTTCACTTCACACAACAATTTATGATCAAGAATCCAGATTGGTTCTGCTGTTACCATATATGCCATACACTTTATCAGATCTGCTATCAAAAAGTAGAAATGGCCTTGACATGCGTGCAAACCAAAAAGATTTTCCAAGGTTATTATCCGGACTTGCATATCTTCACGCGGAACAAATAATTCATCGTGATATATCACCATCCAATATTCTTCTGCCCCAAGATATCAATGGATCAGACCCTATCGTCATTACAGATTTCGGCACTGCATGGCACCCAAGCATCTCCTCATCCACTGAACCTGTCGATCAAAATGCCTTGAAGTTGGTACTACATGCTATCGTGGACCTGAAACACTCTTCTCCAACACATCATACACAACATCTCTCGATCTCTGGTCAACCGGTGTTCTTCTCGCCGAATGTCTCCGCTCACCACCAACCCCACTACTCGAAAGTCGACGAGGCGATGAAGATGGAAATCAATTAGGATTAATCTTAAGCATGTTCAAGACTCTGGGAACACCAACCGAGAAAACATGGCCCGAGGCATTGAAGTGGAAAACCAATCCATTTCAGTGGTGGAAAATCTTCCCGAGTCAATCATGGGAAGAATTATTACCAAATGTCGAAGAGGATGGAAAGGATTTGGTTTCAAGGTTGGTCGTTTACGAGAGTGGTAATAGATTGACTGCGGATCAGGTGAGTCGATCAACTTCTGTAGAAGCAGGGATGAATGGCGCTTCGCTAACCCTGAACGTTTAGGCATTAAACCATGCATTCTTTGTCGAGAAACCCAATTCACATAATTAACTACAATCAAAGAAATATCTATCGAGTTTCAGTGATATTGAGTTATTATCTTGTATCATATTGTGTTGGGATGTATTTCGGTGATATCCATTTCCATCTCCCTTTCCCTTTTTTTGCTTTTCACCTCCCACCACATTTCCACCACATTCCTCGGGATATGTAGTTAGTGGTCCCACGGTCACTGCGCGAAATGTAAGATACAATCACGGTACTGGTACTGGTACCCGTGGTGTTTTGTTTGCGGGGTTAGACGTGTTTGGATCGAGACAAGGGAGGAAATAGATCGTATATAGCGTATCGAGTGCCCTCGCATCATTTCGTATCAACGCACATCATCACCATCAATCCTCATCCAAGTTTTCACTCTCACTCTCACCACCATCACCATCACCATCACACCCTCCACCACGGAAACAAAAAACACCCTCCGCCCCCTCCACCCCAAAAATGCATCTCCTCCTCCCCACCACCCTCTCCTTCCCAAACCCAACCCCCCAAGGTGTCCCCCCCCACAGTGCCACTGAACCTGCTGCGAATACGACGACCTAACCGCGGGCACCCTCTGCGTTAATAATCCGTTCCCTGCGTTTCCACATGACGTCGATTGCGAGGTTGCTTTGCAGTATGCGGCTAATGTTACTTGTTGTCGAGTGGAAGATTGTGGGGATCAGGTGGGGTTGGAGGCGCCGGTTAGGGTTGTTTAGATGGGGGGTGTTGGAGGGGGAGGGGATGTAGTTAGAGTTATTTAAGGGGGTTAGAGGGATGGGATGGGGGAGGGATGTAGCTAGAGTTAAGTCTAGGTTCAAGACTGAGTTTACATTTGAATTGTTAACTAAATGAATGAATGAATCAATCAATCAGTCAGTCATCTTATTTTATCTTATCTTATATTATAAATTGAATGGTTTTGAGATGGGGTGGGGTGATGGGTGTGCTGGTGGTAGGTGGGTGAAGATTGAATGGGTTGTTGATTGATTGATGGATGGATGGATGGATGGATGGATGGATGGATGGATGGATGGGTTACTAAGGATATGGAGAGGGGTTTGAAAGTAAGCGAACTGGGCTGGGTGAGTTGTGGGGGGTAGGGATAGGGGATGGAGAGTGATCATGTGAGAAGGTATATCTATTTGAGTAGATCTGGACTTTGGATTTTATTGTATATTTTGATTTATAGATTTATAGATCTTGGACTTAGGGGACCGTGTATGGGATAGAGAGATGGAGGGATAGAGGGATAGAAGTATATAGAGAATCAAGGTGTATCTTAATGTACCCGTGGATTGTATAGTGATACTTTGGACGGAGGGGGCCGTCATTTTGGGTTTGGTTTGGTTTGGTTATGCTTGTGGTTGGAGGATATGGAGTATTTATATACATAAGGGGTGATATAATTTTATGTTTTGGTGTTTTGGTGACTTTATGTTTTACTGTTTGGTCTGGATTATCCGAATCGTTTGAATCATTTGATCTAACTATTGAAACATCAAATCAAATCAAATCAAATCAAAATAAGGGAGAAGGGGATAGATGAATCAAGTAAATCAAGAAAGTAAAGCAAACATGGTAGTAAAGATATAATGTAAGTTTTAGTTTTCTAGATTCGAATTCTAGAAGTTGTTCTAAATACCTACTTACCTACTGGTACAAATACAAATACAAATACAAAATGCAAGTCATTCGATGGGACTAGATATGACTTGGTATGATGAAGTAAAGTGATGTGATGTACCTCATCTTCTAGATTTCCAGATATCTATCTACAGAATCTGTCTAAATGAAAATGAGAATGAAAATGAAAACCAAAATGAAGCGTGTGATGGCTTTGATATGACAATATACCAAATGGTTCACATTCACCAAATCCTATCTTATCCTATGAATTCCTCTAATCTTGAAGTTCTGGAAAATACATGCCATCGTATGATACTGCACTGCTGCACTACATCTTGTGTATTTTGATTTTGCCGTTTTTAATTTTTGGGCTTTCGTTATGTTATGTTAGGTATGTTGTGTTATGTCATTTTGTGTCTGGTCAAGGAATGTGAATTTCTCTTTTCTACATCTTCATGCGCAGCTAGGTTCAGAGTTCGAGTTCAAATAAAGTTCATATTTTACGGTTCAAGATTCATGGCTCTTGGTTTTCATGGTTCTCAGTTCGTATGCATAAGATACTTTGTTTAGAATTTGAGAATTGAGATCCTGGATTGGGAGCTCATTTTCAGATTGTAGATTTAGATTTTGGTATCTAGATTCTAAGAAAGAGTGTTATTATCATTTATATACTCAGTGCATATACATATGCATATCTATACAAACATGATTTCTCACCTTGCCAACTTCGCAACCTCGCAACTTCTGGACTTTTTGAATAGGTAATAGATGGATATATAGGTCGCTATGATATGCTTAATGTTAAAATCAGCAGTTAAAATCAGCATCTAGCCCCGGCTAGGTGACTTTCATCTTGTTCGAGATATGGTTGTTTATATACAGGATGGAGGATATAAGATATCATAGAATCATTACATCAACCGGATTCCATGCATGCATTTAGATGAACAAGTAAGCATAGATATCCAACTTTTATCAATTTCATACATATACACATACATACACACATACAAATCCATTTACAAGCATTCACATTCACAAGCAAACAAGCACCCAAATGATTCAGAAACCATCTAATTTCCCATTTCCATATTCTAATTCTAGAATATCACCATATTAAAGTCTAGGCCCTGCCTATTCATCTCTAAGATACATTCTTGATATCTATCCCAATGCTGAATTCTCAATGTCAAAGTACCATGTCCTCAATGCGCAACACACCATCGACTCTAGAAAAAAGTATCGTAAGCGAAAAATCTGAACCATTGCCCATTGCCCATTGCCCATTGTCTATTGTCTATTGTCCATTATCCATTATCCATTATCCATTATCCATTATCCATTATCCATTGTCCATTATCCATTATCCATTATCCATTATCCATTGTCCATTCCTATCATCTATTGCATTATTGAATAATCATCATGATGAATTGTTCATCAAAGAGAAAATAATCTTCCAGTGATTGTCTGTCATCCTGCCCGTAAAAAACCAAAGTCGCACCGCCTTATCCCCGAAATCCTGAGTGATGAAAGAAAAGAAAAAGAAGAAAGAAGAAAGAAACGTTTGATGATATGAATTATTGAGTTTGTGTTGGTACAGGAATGGCCTGCCATATGTATTCGTGTCCCCTCTCGTAAGTGATATGGTTCGAGCTCAAACACTGTCAAAGTCGTATCCGAAGACGTTATCAGATTCATGCTCATTGATGAAGAGATTGACCTCATCAAGGAGATCATCGGCCCATTCCAATCCTGATGAATCAGCCAATTCATCATTATCATCCATCATCATTTGTTCGGTGATGTCTCCAAGCTCAAGGTCTACCAAAGCTTGAGCGTGCATTTCAGCGAGCCAGGTCTCTTCGTTGATGGCATCGGTGTCTGATGGATCTTCAGTCAATTGATTGTCGCCTTGATCGTTGTCTTGATCCAGGCTTTGTTCCTCCTCGATAACAGAGAAGGTGTCGGAAGTGGCTGAATGTCCTTTATAGGGGAGACGTCAGCGCGAACAGAGGAACTGATATAACCGCTATCATAGCTAGTTCCCAGAGTTGGAGTACTCATGTTTGAAGCGGGGCCAACATTGTTAGGATCTTCGAATAGCTTTTCCAAAATGCTGACTTGCCAAATATCTCCATGATTCTTGCACTTCCAAGTACTGAATCTACCAGCACCAACTGCCTTGTTTGTGATTAGATCAATCCATCCCAGTTGATCCACTGCTCCTCCACGAAATAGCTCCCAATACTTCTTTTCGTGGGTGACGTCACAGACGAAAAGACGAACAATTGGATTCTCTCCCAACTTTTCAACCTTGTAGATCCTAGCATTAGTTAAAATAAGCATTGGGGCACGTTGGTCAGGGTTGTCGGCCTGAGGTACGATCGATTTCTTGACATCGTACAATGGGGCGGCGACAGTGGGCTTCGAGTAATGCTTGATGAAATCGACAAGGGAGTGTTTGTAAACCTTGTCTGCATTGTGAGTACAAACAGGAATCTGGCAGCAGAAGACTGCGATGTACGGAAGATGAGCATGTGGATGCATTGGATCAACAAAAGTCACCTTTGGGCTTGGTTTGTTGGCCTTGGTTCGACCATTGGTGTACCCAGCCTGGGCAGATGTGGAAGCTTCGGCATGATGATGATGCTGACGGGTGGCCTTTGAAACCTGGAATTGTGGGAAAGGTTGTCGATGGTTGACTTGAGCATATTTTTGTTCAAATGATGCCAAGTTTGATTTGAGATCCAAGGAAGAATCTATGCCTAAAGAATAGGAGTCATTGAAAGCTGGAGGTGGAGATGGGGATGGATGGCTGATGCTGATCTCCATGAGGTCAGGATCAATCAAGTTATCTGACTCTTGAAGGTTATGGTCAATTTTATTGAACTCATGGTCAAAAGATGAGTCAAGGGTGGGATCTTGAACGAAAGTGGTAGAAGTGGAGGTATGGGGAACGGGAAAAACGTCAACGTGGTGATCATATACCCCTTGATCATTTGCCAAATCGGTAGTCTGGAAGGTATTCGATGCCATTGTTGTCGATAGTTGAATATTGCTTTGTTATTATTGTTATTGATGGTAGTTTACACAATAAGAAAGAGAAGCGAAGTCCTTCTGAAGGAGTCTGGGGATATGGGTCGATCGCTTAATTCTTAGCGATAGCTTGAACTGCACCTGCACCGCCTCCCAGAGTGAATCGTCGAGATGTCCCCAGTTCCAACGTCAAACCAGTTTTAACATATCCACAATACGGCTTCTGCCGAACATTTTCTTATTCTAGAATGCCAGAGCTTTGAATCCTCAAGCAGGATGAAGGACTTTTCATGGGAAAGTCTTTATCTCGATTGTCTAGATAAATGTCTCCAGCATGTTTGAGACCTCTAGAAGACTGGATACTTTGGAGGAAGGTAAGCGACAGTCCCCTAAACAGGATAAAAAAAAACTAGACATTTTTTGAGAAATCTGAGAAGGAGAAAGTTGACATCAAACTCAGACTTCTCAAAGCCCAAAGCATGCAAGGCTCTGTAGAATGATGAGGCTCCTGAAAAAACGTGTTATGAGTATCCATAAACGTGCCCATTTTCATTGGTAAATATTGTATTGATCGGTGGATGCCTTGCTGGGAGGGAGACGTAATGGGTTACTAATAAGTAGGCAACCTTAGAATTTCTAGTTGTCATCAAGTGAATACAAGAAGCGGTCAAGTTTCTATTGGCAACTTATGATAGGTATTCTGGTCTCTCGTCCTTTCTTTCACTTTGTTGCCCTTCCAAGTTTGAAATCTCTCTTCCAAGAACAAAAGTCAACTTACCCCATCACCTCCCCGTGCCTGCGTTATTGGATATCAGCTCTCGATAAATACCTCAATACTAGGTAAATATCGTTTCTGCTTCTTTGGTAGCCTCAGCTTTGATGGTTGATATTGATAATGCAGGTATCTTACTTTATACTAGTCATAAAGTGAAAGCAGTAGGATAAATAGAAGTGAAAGCAGAGTTTACGGATGCAGCAGAAGAGGTAAAAGATATATGAGAGATTCCTGAATATATAATAAGTGAAGTGCTTGATATAGAATTATTTTGATTCCCTAGAAGTTCTCCATGGTTGCTTGAAATTATGTGCCACCCATCAGAGTACTTTTCACTATATTAACCTTCCCACAGTGCACCATAAATCTTTACCACCAAGCCAAGCCCACAGCTTTCCTCAAGAAAACAGTACATCTGAAGCTTTTGTCGTGATTCCTGCACTTCCACTCCAATAACCCTCCAGTAGCAGCAGCAAAGATTCCCTGAAGCCATTCTGGTAAATCCTTATCAAATCCCCAGCGACTTTGTCGGTCAATTTCTACAAATACAATACCACCATCTTTATCCAATGATTGGACTAAAAACACGACAATGAATGGAGATTCTACTCGAATGATGAAGTCTGTTTGGCGCATAAGGGGTCCAAGACTTTCCAGAGCATGAGGTGGTTCATGGAGAATTTTTCCTTGAGCGATTGCGTATAGAAACGAAAACCAAGGACTGTCAAATTTGGTGAGGAGATCACCATGACAGCAGAAAAGCTTAGGAGGTGGTTCTATGATTCTCGAAGTTGTAATATTGAGAACATCTGGCTGTTGTGGGCGGTAGCTGATGGACTTTGGGGAAGGCTGATAAATTCATTAGACACTGTACTGATAGATTATAAAGAATCAGGTAATGCATACCTCATATTGCTTTAGTAACTTTGTAATATCTTGCCAGTTTGAGAGAGGATCAAGCGTAGTATATTTAACATCCATTATGCGTAGCAGGTTGTGTGATAGTTGTAAGTGTACTCGAAAATTAATCGAAAGACGAGCAACTACAGATAATGATCTAGTATATAATGAGATGATGGAGCCGTATCTGAATAGACTGCTGTATATGTGAATCACTTATTATATATGAAGCAAATAGCGATGAGTACAAGCAAGCGAATGAATCATTGATTGGAAGGGGCACTGACTCACTTACTCGCCGTAGCCTAGAGACAATCCAATATGAGAAGTTTCTCTACTGGAGTATCATAAATCTATATTTGGGTTCAAATTGCCTTTTACTTGTGAAGTATGAGTTGTTCTTTCCCGAAGCATTAGCAGTCGGTAGGTACGGTGGATCACGTGGATTAAATTCCGATTGACAGTTAGATAGGTAGTTTTTGCTTCTGATATTAGGTGGGTGAAGGAAAGAAGGAGGACAGAAGGAGAAAAAGAGGAGATCTTACACTAACTGTGCGAGAGATAGCTTATGGGATAGATACAACAGGATATCTAGACAGTCGTTTTAGTAGTCAATCAAGACTTGGTTCATAGAGCGTTTTGACTATCATCTTCAAGAGCCTCTCACACCAAGTAGATTAGCCAACTGACCGTTCCAAAGAATTGATCAAACACTTATGAGCTTCATCAAAACGTTAGAATATAACGAGAAGTATAATACGGTTTTTGAAAGTGCCAAGTCTTCGCCACATCATGACCTCTTTACAGCAACATAAGATCATTTAGTCATTGAACAACGTGCTTGTAAATAAACAGAAGATTGAAAGTATAACTTGCAGTAAACACCAAGATGTTCATGGAACATATCATCATGAAGAATGCTGTATTGTATCTTAGCCAGGGCTGGATATATTAAAACACGCTACATTCAATTACACCTCATGTTTCCGCATCGATGTCCTGGTTTCGTTGAGAATCGGTCTTCGAGATGTCTTTGTCTTCCAGAAATTCAGAATTGATACCTTTCAGTTTCGCGCTGAGTATTCGGATCGCTGTCTTGGTCTTTTCAGTTGCTGCATCAACTTCTTCCTTGTTGGCTGCTGAAATATCTCCATCTATTGCAGACTGAGACTCCTTTCTGTCTAATTCCAATTGAAGATGCCGAATCGCCTCTTCAAGATCCTGCACCTCTGTCGCTTCTTCTTCGATATTGGGTGAAATATCCTCGCTTTCGAAAGGTTGAGACTCATTATTGTCCAATTCTATTTCGTCTTTCGGGATATCTGTCTCCGTTTCTTCCACAGTACTCTCTGGAATATTCTTACCTTTAAGACTGGACGTTCCCCCTATACTACCGATAATTTCCATCAGATCATCATCCTCGGCTACATTCTCTGATCTTTCACGCTTGCATTCATGACGTATACGCTCATACAGATGTACTTCCCACTTCTGAAATGACAGTGCTTTTCCCCCGGAATCCCCTAGAAAACGACCTTTACACTCGCATTTCATTGTAAAAACGATCTTTTCGGCATCCTTAACCGGTCTGAAGTTTTTGAAGAAACCTATAGTACCAGTATCCCGGCACTGAGGGCTACAATTCTGGTTACCTTCTAATGGACATAACACATGCGCTGCCCATTTTCTGAAAGACTGAGAGACTTTCCAGCCTAGCGTCTTATGTTTCCCATAACCCATACCGTCTTTCGTTGGATCCCACCATTTTGGTACCCAGAAGTTTGTTGTCCATTTTGTTTTAGCGTTTTCATCATCAAACTCGGCAATTCGAATCTCGAAGATATAATCCTTGGCTTCCTCTCTCTTTTTCCACCTATTAAGGAGTTCATGGGCCTCTTTCAGAAGTTCACGGCCCTCATTAAGGATTTTATATCTGGGACCATTTATGACACTGTTATCATTAACGTGCTTGTTATTAACATCCATTTCCATAAATTTGAGGCACTTCTTTAGCCTTTTATCACAACCTTGGGTAGGAGACTCAATCACGAGTGTGGTTTTAAAACAGGCATGGCATTTCTTCAGACTTATTACGTTCTCTGTCTTCTTTCTTTTTGGTTTTACTTTTGGGGAGGCAATATTATTAGTCTCGACATCAGAGTCGGAATCCTTGCCGACTTTGAGTTTGGGTTTGAATGATATGGAGTCCATGCTTTCTATGGAACCCGCGCTATCTTTTCGCTCCTTGACTGCATCCAAATTCTTGGATGCTATGTTACCTTCGGGAGTGATGATATCTTCGGTTTTCAAAATACGAGATAGACTTGATTCTTTTTCTTTTTTGAGAAATACATCGCGGAAGTACATGGCTTTAGCTCCAACGCAATGAAGATGACTGACTGGTACGAAGTATCCGAGGATGTAAGTGAAGAATTCCTATTTTTTAAACATCAATTAGTAAGTTGAGGATGTATTATGAACAGGTGATTCTAACCTATCTTAAAAGTACTATCAACGAATGTAATTTGCTAGTAAATGATAAATATGGCCGGCTCGTGATGAATGAACTGAATGTATGTTATGATGGGATGGAAATTATGAAAGAGAGATGACGAGATATATAAACTCAATTAGTTATATTGCTCAAAACGGAAAGCCCAATCAGTTGGCCATATAAATTGAGCAGCTACAATCAGCATTGCCCGTGTAGAGATGGTACATACCTTTTCCAACATAATTCGCAAGTGCTATTTCAAGCCCAAAATTTACATGCAGTCTTTTAGTAGATGGTCCATATTGAGTGTCCGTATAACTACATCTCAGCTCAATGATACCAATCGTAGAGGAATATCAGAAGAAGAGTTATTCAGTTTCCACAACTATGAATGGGACAAATTTGCTTCTCCAGCTTTTACACAACTCCCCAATTGGAAAAGTGTGGAAAATATACACTTCATGCTCCTGAGTTTACCTCCGGCTTGACCGAACAACACACCCCTATACAAACAAGCGATCTTATTAAACGCCAGCATATTCAACCTTCTACAAACAATATCACCTCCATGTTTAATAAGTTTCCCTTTCACAAATAATTGTATCATAAATATCAGTGCCAATCAAGTTTCAATCATGAAAATTCAATTGTTGGAGTCCAAACAGCAAATACGTTCTCAGCAAATACACGAGTAATCTTCACTTCTTGGCTGCGTGTAAAAAGTGTGTGAGATATGATATTTGATGATTAGTTTTAACCTTTACTTTTACTCATATTTTTCCTGAAACTTATGGAGGTTTTCTCTTTGCAGTGTAAAGATAGCAAATGTCCCAAAGAATCATTATTCTGTTTTCCATTTTTGGAGTCGGCATTCATGGTCATCAATAATACTATGATCCGCTCATTACATACTCATGTCTGTGCCACTCTTTGAAGTTTGCATACATATGAAGGTCTAATTGTGCGTGCCCCATTTCCACTTGTTGCTTTGCAAACTCACGCTTTAGCACCTATGTTCTTACTGATCATATCTATGATCTCCAATTTGTTTGTTCTTAAGAACTTGGCTTTTAACTGTGATTTGATTTACTTCCTTACGGCATGTAGTGATCGGGCGTACCATATTGACCCTCACATGGGAGCAATCCTGCAGAACTTCTTCCATGCTCTCTATTATCACAGTGTTGCTTAGGTGCTGGAGTATATGAAATGGATATTTGGATTCCAGCAGCTCTGGTGGATCTATTAAAAGATGGCAGTGTGAGCTATCGGTCACCTGGAGAACCCATTTAAAAACCTACTGGAGGAACAGCATGTACTAGAGGTGTTCCATGGTATGATAGCCATAGCCCCGCTGGGTGAAGATGGAGGTGGTATATATCTTTCTGCAAGAGTTGCATGTCAACCAGAAAAAAACTTGAATACTTTGAATAACTCCTCCCACAAATTAGCGAATCATCTTGACAATGCGGCTGTTGAAAGTATTGATCATCAAAAGTTGTTTCAGAAAAATGTTCCAACAGACCTTGCTATTACATTCATATTGGTCCATATGAAGACTACTCCGTACATATAACACCATTCAATCAAGGTTCTCAGAAATAAAGGGCCGTCGTGTTCTCAAGGGCTGCATGGAAACTAAGTACGACTGGAGAATGGAAGTTTCTACAGCTTAGGCAGATGATGTATCTCTCACCTAAAGTCACTCGTTTCAGGCCCCGTTGTTCTTTTTGTTAACAGAGGAATAAACCTGAGTTGACCTGAGTATGAGCTGAGAAAATGATTAAAGAATCAGAGTAGTACAGTAAGGAAATATGGAAGATTCCTTAGCTTCATGAATGATGAGAAAGGAGAACATGGAGAGCACTACATCGAGTATCCGGGTTTAAAAAGAATTGACTCCTGGGAAGATGCTGATTTCTAATAAAAGCTTTTATGGGTACATAGCTTAGAGAAGTAAAAGTTACTACTTGCTTGAAGGGACTGATTAATGCTTGCTTTTGTGTAAGCTGTGTTCAGCAGATTTACTTTGTGCTTCTATGCTTCGTTCAGTATATAATAGCCATTGTTGAATTGCATTTATTGTATGAAATGGTGGTATCTTGTTATGTTTTTGGTGATGGAAACAAGGCTTTATGAGATTGTTGTCTATTTCTTGTATCATAATGTTGGAATGAGTTTTCTTGGAATTAATATAGAAGCCCCTCGTCTATTGTTTGACTTATATCGTAACTCATTTTTGATTTAGGTGAGATGAGCCTTATTCATCAGATTAGGTTAAATTCTCTTCACAAATATCATCATGTGCGGACACTCGTCTTTGAAGGTAATCCCAAAGTCTAGCGATCATTGACTTATTCTATGTACAGTAATGCTAACGTTTCAAAAGAAAAACGAAAGTTCCAACAAAATGCCCACATTACAATTCAGCAATTCCTGGCTTTTATGTATTTGTTAGAGAAATCACCAAGGTTCTCGATGAGGTTTGAAGTTCATAGACTCTTGATAAAAGTATTAGGGCTTGTTAAGTTTCCTACCCCACATTATGTCGCCTACCCCCCTATTCTACATTCCAGCCACGCCTATCATTTTATACAAAAACAGCAATTCTCAAGTATCAATAACTTTTTTAACATTATATATTATTGCTATCAGTTTACATACTTGTTAACAATAGAGGCCTTGTATCTGTTGTACAGTTGGCGGATGAATAAAGGGAGGCTAAATGTCCAATATTTCAGTATCAGCAATCGCAAATTAATGCAGCCGCCTGGTTGTAATATGAATGTTTTATGGATGCCAAGCTAATTCGAATCTCTCTCGAACCTTCTTTAGAACAATCTCAAACTCTCATTCCTGATCCTCAACAAACCAAGGATCATTTTTATCTTTCCATCTCCAACTATCACCAGCTGCAGGAAATGTAGTATTATATCTTCCAGTTTTTCTATATCATGAATGCAGCACCACATGAATTTAAAACTTCTATGCGCGTAAAATTTTCAGTCTTTTGTAGATGGTGAAAGTTAGATGGCCTGGAGAGGATTAGACTAGGGAATTCTATAGGGATAGATTTGATACTGTTGTTATGACGCTGATGCTGTCACATCACTCTTCTCTACTTGCACACGTGCAGTTTGTTCCTCGCAAGTATTTGAATTTAAACTGCTGTCTCTTCATTTTTTTGGTTCACAATTGATAGATACAGAATTGCTCTACTACAGTGAGCAAGTGGACTGTGTTGCGCACAGCAGGCTTGCATGCAATGTGGCCATGGCCTTGATGGCAGAACTACATGTATCTGAGTAGTTAGAAAAGGTAGACCATATTTCTACTGCCTGGCAACTCCCATTGAATCTGATCTGTCTTATTGTGAACAGAGATGTGACAAAGTTGGTTGAAATGATTACCTGGAGTTTTATTGAATCCTAAAAGTATCTCTTGACCGCCTTTACCAGAAAATGATTACTAAGTAGCCTGGAGTTCATTGATGCCGGCAAAACAAAAGCGGTGAAAGAAATGGTAACTTTGGAAGGCTATATTCATCTACTTATGGTTGGATCATAAAATGATCCAGCGGGGTGGAAGAGTTTAATAGAGCGATCTTTGCAATATTATTGGATAATATCAAGTTGAACTCCGTCATCGTGGGAAACATTGAATTTTCTCCACTACTGGATTATATCTTCAATAAACCCAGTACCCAGTTGATTTATCCACAAACACTTACCGCCTCCTCAAACTTATTGAAAGTCTGGATACGATGGGAAAGCGACAATTCACATCTCAGGCTTCTAGTGCTCGTGCTGCCACTGCCACTACGGGCTTTGGCTTTGGCTTTTCTACAACATCCACCAGACTATCATACCTCACCGAACCATCAAATCTCTCTTCCATAAGTGACGCCAATGTCGTTGTATCATTCAAGAATCTTTCAAAGAAAGATGGTACAACCAAGTCGAAAGCTTTGGAGGACCTGCGGACATTCATTCAAACCCAACCAAACGAGCAAGGTGGCGCGGAGGAGGCAATCTTGGAAGCTTGGGTAAGACGATGCGCCTTGAAGAACTTTATAGCATATCTTCTAACATAACATGCAGGTCAATGTATATCCTCGTGTCGCTATAGATAATTCACGTCGGGTTCGCGAGCTATCTCATAGCATACAGTATGAGCTTTTGAAATCGGCCCGGAAAAGAATGGAAAAATATATACCAAAAATTGTTGGAAGCTGGCTGGCAGGAACATATGATAGAGACCGGGCGGTGGCGCGATCTGCAATTGATGGTCTTACATCTTTCCTCGATACGGTTGCCAAAATGAATCTGTTCTGGAAACGTTGTCAGAACGAGATACTCGACTATGCCGAAGAAGCCTTGAATGAAACCCCTCATACTTTAAGCGACGAAAGATCCGTTCCGATAGAAGATGCAAATGAAAAGTACTTCCGGGTGAACAGCGCGAGTGTTTCACTTCTTGTCAACCTGCTGGCTAAGCTAAGCAATGATGATATATTAAAGTATCAAGAGAGGTACGAGAAGGTTATTTTCGGCAATAAAAAACTATGGACATTGTCGTCATGTGAAGATGCTTCTGCAAGAAAAAGTACTGATAGACTACTGGTGCTTTGCCTTGAGAAGCAAACCCAGCTGGTCGAAAACAATCTTGAGACTATCAGTCGTGCCTTTATATCTAAAGCCCTGAGATCATCTCAATCAACATCTGCTTTGCAATTACTACAGACTTTACAAGAATTAACGACAAAATTTCCGGAAGTATGGACTTCTGCATATAAAAGTAAACACTCCGCTACAGATGATTTAAAGTCTTTCATTCGGAAGGGTTCACAAGGCTCTTCCCCTGCGTATTGGCAGACATTGCGAGCTCTCGTGGCGATTTTACCAATATCTGTCTTGCCCCAAGAACCTGATTCTATTTTGGAGTTTCTGGAAGTATTTCGTAAGAGCATCAATCAGAGAGAGGAAAATAAGGCCAACGCTTCTGAAGCATGGCTTGCTTATGAAGAGACATCCAAAATTTGTATTGGGTATCTGTCAAGCTCTCAACAAACAGAAGTTGTGCAGAAATCCATATATCCTGTATTCGAACATTATCTTCACCCTTCCTCAAATACTTCCGAGTGGCTCATCAGGAGTAATACTCCGTCTTCGACTTTATCTTCTTTCATCTCTACTCTAGGAAAGAATGCCAATTTCAGACAGTCTCTCGACGGTGAATGGCAAAGGCTTGCTCAAGAGTTTATTACAAGAATTCAAACATCCATGCCAGAGCAATCTAAAGATTATTCATCATCTCAAGATGCAGTCATTGCTGAAGGCCATCGATGGTTCTCACTTTTGTCTGCTATTTTTAAGTTAAAAGACTTGACAGTCGATCAAAACCCGCTGCTTCAACCGTCCAGCAATATTATTGATACTTCTCTTCAAGTAATTGTTAATAGGAATGGAAAACCATACTCTGCAGCGGCACTATTGGAAGCCGCTCTGAGATACTCTCCGCAGCTACTGGAAACATCTCTCTCGACTTTAGAAGCCATAAAATCATTCATGGAAACCCATCTTCCCAAGTTGGTTTTGTCTCCATCGTCTTCGTACTTGGTTTCAGCTTTGGATCAATTTCGTTCAGTTCCCGGACAGCAAAGTTCTTACAAGAGCACCTGGCAAGAAGCTATCGATGGTCTGTTGTCGGCTCCCAAGGGCTCGCAGCAACAAAAGGCCATCACAGCGTTAATTTCTACTGAAGATGTGGCGGATTTAGTTCGTGATGACCAGGCTCTTCAAGATTATATTCTGGAAACTTCATCCAAGGTGATCAAAGGGAACAATGAGGGGTGGCCGCTATTTGAGGCGGCAGTAGGTTTCAATGGATTCTCTAAATCAACGGAACGATTATTACTGCAAAATCTTATTTCTGCATTGAGTGTTTCTAATCCTAGCATTAACCTGGTCTTTCAAGCACTCGAATTACTATCCAAAGCCCGACCTGAAGTTATTCGGGAAGGAGATGCGCACGTGAACTTGATTACAAAATTATTGGCATTGACAGAACTATCAGATCCCGAACTTGACAAGCGAGCTACGAGTTTACGGTCACTGGTCGATTCTACAGACAATCAAAATGGTGTTACCACTTCTTCTGTCGTCCACATCCTCAAGGAAAACCTGGAAAATGCAGGTCCTCAATCATTGACGTGAGTACAGTCCTCTGCAACAATTCTTACCTGCCTGAAAAGTAGTGGCTGACATTAAATTCTAGCATCAATACGCTTGTTCAACAGGCAGAAGCAGTCATTGCTGCGTCAGATGACAATTCGCTCCACCCCGAGCTTTTCCCAGATGTCACAAAATGGTCTCAATCCTTGGCTCCTTTGTTGGTTCAAGCACCAAATTCTACTTTAGGAGTTATGAGGCCATTTGCGGGAGCTGTGTTCTTGGTTCGTTCACAAGAAAACAGTGAAATCCCCCGATCTAGCAGAGACGTGGATGGTTATTCTATAGCTCTGAGAATGGCAATGTATTCGGCACATTTGGTTCGAGATCATCCTGATCGCTTATCAAAGATACCTTGGTCGAAGTTTTATACCTGATGTGCTTGACTGTTGAATTATCGAATGATCAATTAGATTTGTTAGAGATCAACAAGCTCTTCGCAGTACCTTCCGAGGAAGCTGTTTCTGGGGTACGTGCATTTGTGGATAGGATATACCAAGAGACGTTGCCCTTCATTCTACTGCACTCGAAAGCTTGGCGAGAGGGATTAGAGTCTGGCTTACCGCTTGAATTTTCGGGTGCCGTTCATACCCTTGTTATGAAACTTCTGGACGCTTCTTGTGGCAATACATCTACTTCGTTCTACTCTGCTCGTGTATTAAGCCATCTATTACCTAAGCTTGTTGACCAGCATGGGTGGCAAGCGGTGGGAAGTGAGGAATGGATTTCCAAACTTGAGATCCTCAAGTCCTCTACACCAAACATTCTTGGGGCTGTTGCTATTCTAACAGGACTTCACGAGACTCTTAGCACCAGTCAGCTCGTTAGTAACCTTTGCAATCGAATCATTAGTGATGTCGCTGGTTCTACTGCCCAATCAGAAAAAACTCTTGGTTTGATTGTTCTCTTGAACGCAACTTTATCCATATATGACGACGATGACCTTCCAGTGGCACAGAATCGATTAGTATTTGCAGTGAAACAGATTCTCTCATGGACTCCAGAAATTGCAAGTACCGACTATCAGCTCTCTTCCGAGGCTTGTTTTGCCCTGCAAAGGTTGCTTCCGGCAATCAAGTCAGTGTATGGGTCTTATTGGGAGGGCACACTTGAGTTTTGTATCAAAATCTGGGAAACAATGGAAAACGAAGAATACTACGACCAGAAACTTTCCATGATGGGGATGTCTTTGAAACTCTTCTCAAATATACGAAGCTTACAAGATGCTAATGATGACCTGGAAGATGCGTTAACTCAATATGGAGAGACTGCATCTCAATGTTTTATCAAACTTATGAAGCTACCCAGGTTGAAACCAACGCAGCCACTTGAGTTTGTTGAGAATCTTTTATCGCGATTGGTCGTCAAAATACCTTCGAGCCACATTAAGGATGTATCTGAGTTTTATCCGTTGGTAGCTTTAGAGAATAGAATGGTTCAATCTGCAGCGTTTGATGTCCTTCATCGAGCTATTCCTGCAGAGCAAGAGGAAATTTCAGTGAATACCCTCCTCGAGAAAAAAGGTACGCAAATTATATCATCATTCTCTGTCGTCTTTGAGATATCTCATACTGACTAGCATACAGACGCTCAATTACCAGAAGAATTGTTATCTCTCCTCCTAGACGCACCATCTATTCGCAACTTTGATGACGAAGAGCTTGCACAATTTCCTCCTTCAATTCGATGCTATTTGCTTTCGTGGCATTTAGTTTATGACTCATTTAGCACTGCTTCATGGAAAGTTCGTAAAGACTATTGTAACCACCTCCAGTCAGAGAACTGTATTGTACCATTCTTGACATTCCTCTTCGATGTCCTAGGTCATGCAGATGGCAGACCTCTCAACCTCGAGAAAGCACATTTTGATGAATCATATATTCGCTCATATGATACAGCATTGGCTGATGCTGAAACAAACGAGCGAAACTTGCAATGGCTTCTTATTCATCTATACCATCTATGTCTGAAACATACTGGTGATCTTGCCAAGAACTGGTTTTCTGACTGTCAATCCAAACAAACCCGTCAAGCAGTCGAAGCATGGACCGAGAAATATTTTACTCCAATTTTAATATCTGACAAGCTCGATGAAATCGAAGAGTGGGCAAGTTCAAAGGAAGCAAGAGAAGGAGGCGAGAAAGAGCTGGAAATTAAAGCTTCAAGGGGTACACGTTCCGTCTTTGCTAGCTACGAAGTCGACGAAACTAGCATACAAATCGCCATCCGTTTCCCATCCAACTACCCCTTCTACAACGTCAAAGTAGAAGGCCTCAACCGTGTTGCGGTGCCGGAGAAGAAATGGAGAAGTTGGCTACTTATCGTTCAGGGTGCCGTCACTTTCTCGAACGGCAGCTTGATCGATGGTCTAACGACTTTCCGTCGTAATGTTGAGGGCAGTCTCAAGGGGCATACTGAGTGTGCTATTTGTTATAGTATTATATCGAGCGACAAGAAAACACCAGATAAGAGGTGTGGAACTTGTAAGAATTTGTTTCATGGGAACTGTTTGTTTAAGTGGTTTGCGAGTAGTAATCAAAGTACATGTCCGTTGTGTCGGTGTGCTTTTAACTATGGTCGTTGAGATGGATTGGAATGTGTGCAGGGTTGGTTTGAGTGGAAGAGAGGGTTGGAAGTCAAGGTTAGGAAGGGGGGAGGGGAGAGGGGAGAGGGGAGAAGGGAGAAGGGAGAAGCGGGAGGGTAAAAGAGAGAAGGGTGTCGGGAGTCAGGAGTCGAATTCCATTAAAAGAATCAACAGAAGAAAGAAGAAATATTTACCCTTTTTGGTTGGAATGGTAAAAAATACCCTAAGGTAGATGCCTAGCATGGAGCATCAATATCCATGGACCCCCGAAATACCATAACCATACAGTCTAAGCATTTTGAGCACTCCACCCTCTTCAAAAAAGCAGAAATCCAGATTATATATATAAGACCTCACATATATATACTGTGCCCAACTACCTCCCTAACAAAAACCAAGCAAATAAACATCCCAGCCATCTCCCCCTCTATTACTACCCCAAACCTTGGAATCATACCTACCTAACCGCTAGATACCTAGGTAGCTACTAGTAAGTATCCAAGCAGCAACAAGATCACATAAAATAATTCCCTTCGACACTGTCCTCTGTCCGGATAATTAATTATATTAGCAAAACCCCGCCCTCAGCATCGGACCGACGGCCGCGGTATTAACCGCTCTTCATTATTAGGTACGAGCTTGGGGTTCTATTATTAATAAGCTTTTCTTTTGTTTGCCTAATTGGAATACCGTAGTGTTTACATCTAACCTTATGTATATACCCTAGCTACCAATGATATCATGACTCTGTCTGGGTCTAGGTAGAGAGAGAAAGATAGAGAGAGAGAGAAGAGAGAGAGAGAACTAGAGAGAGAGAGAACTAGAGAGAGAGAGAGAACTAGAGAGAGAGAGAGAGAACTAGAGAGAGAGAGAACGAGAGAGAGAGAGTATTTATGGTTCATCTAAGCTCAGACCTCACATGCTTACATACATACATATCTACCCATCTACTGAAAACCAACCTACCTAGTAGGTACATTCCAAGTTGGACACAACGGACACAACGGAGTAAGCTAACCTCCAAACAAGTAGCACATGCCCACTCCCCCACCACCGTTCCTTCTACCCTTCCCCCACCCAAGCCCAAGCCCAACCCAACCCAAAAAAACGCCTCTAACCGCATCCCGTAATCCGCCGCACAGCCCCCCCTCCATCGGAAAACCTCGGGCTAATCAATCTACCCACAAACCAACCAATCATACCGAGACGTTCCAGCACAGTGGATCCCCTTTCCCCCTCCTCCTCATCCAGTATCTAATCCATCAATCATCAGTCAATCAATCGTACCATTCCGTTCGTTCCACCACTTCCTACGTAGTATTGGCTCCGTCCATCGTATTACCCCGCAAAGCAAATCATCACGCTGCGTATCGTGCAGTAGTTTGATTAGTACTGGACGGAGTACGTACGTATGGTCTCCGCATATAGCTTATGTTTATGTTTATGGATATGGATATGGATATGGATATATGATATATAGAGATATATAGAGATATATAGAGAGATATATAGAGATATATATGTCGACTTCATCCCACTATTTGACTACGTGACTGATTGACTGATGGACGGACTGATTAATCAATTATTAATCATCCATCCCATCCATCTATCTATCCCACCTTCTCTCCAAGTTTCCTTGGCTGCAATATTGGTCTAAATACCTAGGTAGGTAGTTGGTTGGTTGTGTTTATTGATTGATTCTCTCGTCTCGATTGTCTCTTCTTACTTTACATTACATTGCCACCTACATACATACATACATACATACATACATACATACATACATACATACATACATACATACATACATACATACATACATACATACATACATACATACATACATACATATCTACCTACCTACTTATATCAACAATCTACTCCATCCCATCCCTTCCCTTCCAATCCCAACTCCAACCCGTTAAACATCAATTTCCATCCATCCATCAGATAACCACCCAACCAATCACTTCCCTAAGTGATATATTACGATTTTCGCCTTTACAATCAATAACTTCTCCATTCATTATCAATTGCCTATTGCCTATTGCCTAGGTACGAGGTGCAAGGTAAATATCATTCATTCACTGTGTTCACTTGTATCTCTATCTAATCAGCTCAGCCTATTATTATTCTACGGAAAGAAGCAAGCAAGCAAGCTAGCAAAGTGACGCCCAAACACCAAAAGAGATAAAGCGACAGGATTCTCAAACAACAACCAAATATCAACCAGGCACACTTCACAGAGATTCGAAGGGTAAAGCGTTGTGCAATAAAGGATATTGAAAATTGCATTGCTGGATTGTCATACTTTCTTGTGAGTGTTGATCCCGTGTGAGTAGCTTGTCGCTCTTTGTTTTTCCTTTGCATAGCTCGCCATTCTAACTGGATTAGCATCATAGTTCATACATATCTGATTTCACCATCTCCACTTGATTCCTGTCGATTAGTCGATTTGGAAGGCTAGTTTGAATGAAACTTCATTTGTAGGCATGATTGTTCCGGGTCTTGATTCTTGTCTGATACTTTGATTAGGCTACCGAGCATGATACGATCGAAATAAGTCTTCGAAATGCTTTCCTCACAACTCACTTCGGTCTCGCAGACCACGACCTCTCCTTTGATTTTATATGGTTTCTATTTCTGCCTCTACAAACATGCTTCGATCTGCCGGATCTGTCTCAAACGGAAGTCGGCAAAATCAACAAACTCGAGCATTTCGATTGGGTGGCTATTGGTCTTCATATCTTGACCTGGTATTTAGAAAGGAAATCAAACATTTGCCACCGAATATTGAAATATAAATATCTTGAGACCTTGGATCGCAAATTTGGATGGGATCATAAGCCTTCGAGCTTTATGAGGCATTTTGGCAAGAATTTCGGGTACAGCGCATGGATGGCACGCGATAAAAGACCCGGAGGGAGATGGGTTAATATGGATCAAATCGTCAAGACTCGTGACGACGCAGAGCCAGCCCCTAGAGAAGTTGAACGTGATGAACGTGTTCCGAATTGCAAACGAGCCACGAATAACTTCATGCGCAGTAAGACAATTTACTTCTCTCCTGCTCGCTCCAAGTATACCTTCAAAGCCGATGTAGAGAACATGGGAAGTGGGTGAATCGATTCGATTATCGCAGGCCGATGAATCTTATTGGAAAGATCTGAGCTCGAAAAACGAGTCAGACAAACAGGCCAATGAAGATTATGAGATAGATCCCATCACAAATCGAAAGGTGTTGAGAAAGGAAGAGTCTGTAAATATTCCTGTAAAAGACATTCACAGGCTATCGTCACCGGTTTCAAAACTTAGTCCCACCTGATATCAACAACGCCACTCAGGCTGATATTAACAACTACAATAAGCCCTTCATGTACAATGAACCAGATGGAAAGCTTCCAGAGAAACCTGATTCGACAAGACAAGGGTTGAATGATTATGACTCTGCCTCCGAAGGATACAAAGCATTTCGTTTTCGGGAACCTGATGGACAATTACCTGAGCAGCCTGACTCTGTACAAGAATCTCTGAAGGAATACGATGGTCAAGGTTACAAACCATTCTTTCACAATGAGCCTGATGGACAACCACCACAAAAATCGGACCCAGTACAAGAAGGATTGAGAGATTACGATGGTTGTGCATCATATAACGCATTTCGATATAGAGAACCTGATGGAAAGCTGCCAGAGAAACCAGATCCTGTTCAGGAGTCATTGAAAGACTACGATGCAACCACAACTTATGGCTTCTTCCGCCATAATGAACCTGATGGAAAGTTGCCTGAGAAGCCGGATCCAGTACAAGAGGCATTAAAAGACTATGACGCGACCACCTCGTATGGGTCATTTCGTTATAATGAGCCTGATGGGAAATTTCCAGAAAAGCCAGATTCGGTCCGAGAAAGTTTGAAGGACTACGATGCAAACACCTCCTATGGATCTTTTTGTTACAATGAGCCAGATGGAAAGTTTCCAGGAAAGCCAGACCCAGTACAGGAGTCATTGAAAGATTATGACACGACCACTTCCTATGGGTCCTTTCGTTATAATGAGCCTGATGGGAAATTTCCAGAAAAGCCAGATCAGGCACGCGAAGCTTTAAAGGAATATGACCAAAAGCAGGCGAGACTGACCCAATTTTCTGGCTCTAACTCCAAGGTGGATTCTACAAAGCCGTTCAAGAACGATACTGTTGATCAAGCTCTTCGAGAATATGATAACCGTGCGCCATATGGCCCTATCAAAAATTCCGAGACCTCACAATCTCAGATATTTTCGCACAGATACCCTGATCCAGATACCAGAGAAGATCTTGACCTACTTCGAGCAAGTGACGTTCGCGCCGCTTCTGGCATTATCAAGAATCTTAAGAAAGAATCTCCAGAAGAAATGGCCACTAAGAGAGCGCAATTAGAGGAGGCGTTCAAGGAAGCTCATCAAAATGTGGTTCAGGATGCCAAAGAAATCGCCGCGGAGCAGAAGTTAAAAGGACAAACAGAAACTAAATCCCGTGAGATAATTGGAGAAGGAGTTCCTACTATTGAGAAAGAGGACCAAAAGGCATGTGTAGAAGAGAATGAGAAGCGAAAGGTAACTGGAAATTTTGTTCGGGATTTTCCAGAAGAGTTCCAAAAGTCCTGGGCATCACAAAAGAATGATACTGGGTCATTAGTTCCCAAAGATTTCAAAGACTCAAAAGACGCTTGGGGCTATGATAAATCTCCCAAAGGGCTGGAGCTTTCTTATTCGTCAGAAGTCGAACAAGCTGTTCAGAAAGCCGAAAAGGAATACATTGACGGTCTTGGCTTGAAAGCTTCTTTTGCTCGGAACCCCAATACACAAAGACTTCAAACATCCTTAGATCAAACTAACACAAAATCAACATCCTCTCAACCAGATTTGACTAAAGCAAAAGCAGAAGTTGACCCGTACTCAAAGGTACCTCGAGGCTTAGAAACCTCATATAAAGAGGAATGCGCAAACCAAGGCGAAGGGGACTTATCTGTATTTGTTTCATCTTATGGGAAGCCCAGAAAACAATTCGGTAAGGACAAAGATCTAGTTCGGGAGATAAGAGGTATCTATGAAGATGATTATGGCAAGCTTGACTCCAATCATCGCCAAGTACCAGCAAATGATGCCAAAGCTAGAGAAATTCTGGGAGAAAGTTTCATGGAAGGCCCTGAGCCAACCACGTACAAAGTTCTTGCTTATGACTCGACAATGCAGTCTATCAACATTGCTGAAACAACATCTATTGTGACTGACACTGCATCCGCTTTGACTCCTGCTGAAGTTCTTCTCCGATTATCCAATCCGGCCAAGTTCTTCCCACACTTCCAACCATTACAGGCTGAAGGATATGAAATCGTCTCTGGAGGTGGGGATGTACTTGTGTTTCGCAAAGTTCGATCAGCAAAACGCTTGTCATCACAGGCTGACTTGAAGAATAATGCAACAAATCCAATAGATGGCATGCAGGTAGCAACAGGTAGATTTGCCAGCCCTACTGGTTTTGTAAACCATGATTTGCCAGGATCATCAGAACCACCATTCAAATCGAATATTGATGTTCGACGCGAGGAACCTGTATTTAGTGGAAAACCGGCCTGGAAAGATAATACCCAGACCAAGCGTAAGAAGCCTAGCAAAGTCAAGAGGGTATTACTAGGTGGAGCAATTGTTGGCAGTGGCTGTTACGCGATTGGTGTAGTAACAGAGTTTTTCAGGACTGGTGGTGTAGATGGAACGGGACCGCAGGGATTCTAAGTTTTGAGAGGATGACGGAGTTTATGAAGGACGTGAAATGACCTGGAAGTAATATTTTAGCTTGATATTCTCTGTTATTTATATGATGAAGGGAAAGGATTGGAGTTTCGGCAACTGGGTTATCGATGATGTTTGAGTTAACAAGCATTGGTGTTATCAGGAGGATGGATGGATGGATGGATGGATATGCATTGCAGATCATTGGCCAGGTTGTTCTTTTTTTTCGTTCAATTGCATAAGTTTTCTTCTCTATTCGAGCTGTACCTTTAGATCATATCATATGCTATTCGATCTGATCTTGATGAAATTCTCATATGCATGTTAAATATACCTATATGCCTGGCAATATCTTTCCCGTCTTGTGTTGAATATTTGATAGAGCATCAGGTCAACCAGTTTGTAGATATCTGATAGTAGGAATAGTATCATCAATTTTAGGAGTGAAGAGGGATATAAAAGTCTTTTTTTGATATACAGAAAATAAAAAAACCCCGCTACTCCACAAAGTTCACACTAGATATGCATGTGATATTATTCTGCCTCTGCTTAAAGAAGTAAAGCCAATTTGACCGCCTTAGATTTCCTTAGTCATGATCGGTGATCGGTTACTCCAAACATTCACCAACTCTTTCTTGGCCATATGTATTTAGATTCACCATTCACCGATCAATTTATATCCAAATCACCATACACTACTTAGATTCATAATAAGAACAACATCAATCCAACTCTTCTTTCAAAATCTAAATTGTGCTTTCAGGTACGATTGCTCCTTTGACAAGTAGGGGTTGTCAGAAAGAGACTTCAAATTTAGCCTTTGAGCAGTGAAAGGTTGTCAATATGACGGACAAAACGGCGAAGTACAAGACGGAGATTCAGCAGGTCAGTTACCCCTTTGTTTTGAACAATCAAGTTTGATTTCTTTGATAGCCATGCTTTATGAACTGGCTATGAGCTTGAGATATGAGGATTCATGAGAGGTTATATCAAGTGATTGCTGGCGATGATGTGTTTTTACTATTATCCCTCCAGTCATGGTGAATATGAATTTACAAAAATTCTTATGGCCTTGCTCAATCTTTGATCTTTCTCGTAGCTTGGGAAGAATTACAAAGAAGGGTTAATATCAAGCAAATAAGATCGAATATGACTAACCCTAAGGTTCTTTCGTTGGTTTTCACAGATGATGTATGTCTCTGGAGAGACAGCTGAAGCATCATCAGAAACTACTGGTATGATTGAAGAAATAGTCAGACAGCAAGTTATTGAAATGGTTAGTATAAGCCCTCAAGCCCCTAAGTCCTCTCGTAAAAGAGGCTTTACCTCCCATCAATCACATGACACTAACTGCTTCAGCTCCGCCAATGTACTGAGCAAGCTTCTCGCCGTGGTAGTCGTTCAATATCAACTGATGACCTTATCTTCCTTATCCGACATGATCAAGCCAAGGTTTCTCGTCTTCGAACCTTCCTCTCCTGGAAAGATGTTCGAAAAAACGTCAAAGACTCTGATGAGAAAGGTGGTGATGCAGATATTGGAGCCGGTGATGAACCTGTTGGAGCAAATGCCCCCATCCCAGATACTACAAAAAAGAACAAGAAAGCCAAAGTCGGTCTCCCATGGGAAGTTCCCTCATTATATAGCCAAGAAGTCCCCGAACGCGAAGACGAAGAGGATGAAGATGAAGAGGAGATGAACTATGCAACTCTGCAACGACTCAAAAAAGCCGATGAGCGCACCAAGGCTATGACCAAAGAAGAATACGTCACCTGGTCCGAATACCGTCAAGCTTCATTCACCTTCCGTAAAGGAAAGCGATTCAAGGAATGGGCTGGATTTGGTGTCGTCACAGATTCCAAGCCCAACGATGATATTGTCGATATCCTCGGTTTCCTTACCTTCGAGATCGTACAAACATTGACCGAAGAAGCGTTAAAGATCAAGGAGCAAGAAGATTTGGGTAAGGAGAAGAGCGGTGGAGAACAAACAGGCAAGAAGAGAAAGGTGCAGGGATTATTTGATCCGCCAAGTGAAGGGAGAACTCCGGTCGAGACGAGACATATTCAAGAGGCGTTTAGGAGATTACAACAGAGACCAACTAAGCAGAGAGCAATGTGTAATTTCACTAGGGGTTTGAATAGAACTCCTTTGAAATTGGTAAGTTCTAATGGACAAGTCTTCGTCGTGTGATATTGGTTTACTGATTATTGATAGTTTTAAATGTTTATAAAAAAACTTATACTGCTACTGCTTTGACAAGCGAGGCGTATGGAGACTTTAGAGGTTTATGGGAGTTGCGCATGCATATGGGAAACGATCTTTATATATGGCATAATTGGAATGTCGTATAGTACTAAAGCACAGATAATGGCCGATCCGAATTAAACTCGGAATTTTATATCAACACTATCTACTTTAATCTTAATTATTAAATTATTTTATAATTATTTTTGTTATAAAAATTGAATCAATAAAAGTTTTAGTAATGTATTTAAATAAAATAAAATTTAAATCTATATATCGTATTATAATCATTCAATATTTTATATGCCATTTATTAGTTACAATATACCCTCTCCTCCCCCTCTTCCCCCCCTCTCCTCCCCCCTTCCCTCTTTACCCCCCCCCCCTTCTCCCGCTTCACCTCGGAGCCTAATCTGAGGCGCGACCCATAGAGCGCGGCACAACACTCTATACGACGATACAAAGGCTGCATCCTAAACGTAACAACTGCCCTTTTAGCACTCCCTACCAATGCGATGCGATTGCCATACAGCCCGACATTCACTCTTTTTAGATATAACAAGCAAAGGCTAATCCCTTCAATGCAGGACGCTCCCTCAAACGGCGGAAGGAGGCTGCCAACAGAGCTAGAGTTTGTGAGAGACCGCCGGGAGGAGGCGGCCTCAGTGCTTCAACCTAGCGACGTCGTACGACACGTACCTAAGTGGTGAGCTCTTGGGTCTTCGATCCACTAGTGTATCACCCGTCTCTAGTACCCCTCGGGAGGTCAAGAGCCTAGCTAGCTCATATAGACGTTAAACATAATAAATAAATAAATAAATAAATAAATAAATAAATAAATAAATAAATAAATAAATAAATAAATAAATAAATAAATAAATAAATAAATAAATAAATAAATAAATAAATAAATAAATAAATAAATAAATAAATAAATAAATAAATAAATAAATAAATAAATAAATAAATAAATAAATAAATAAATAAATAAATAAATAAATAAATAAATAAATAAATAAATAAATAAATAAATAAATAAATAAATAAATAAATAAATAAATAAATAAATAAATAAATAAATAAATAAATAAATAAATATTAAACATATATAATGGCATCTAAAAGTAAAAGTATTTAAAATATTTCTTAACGTTACTATTAATCAAAATGATTCGAATTATATATAGTAGAGGTTAAAGTCTTATTTATAGGTTGTTTGAAATATATTTAAACAAAGAATTATTATTTATGTTTTGAGAGCTAATATATTAAGGAGAATAAAGGCTTATATTGTATTGTAAACTATTTATTTATTTATTTATTTATTTATTTATTTATTTATTTATTTATTTATTTATTTATTTATTTATTTATTTATTTATTTTTATTTATTTATTTATTTATTTATTTATTTATTTATTTATTTATTTATTTATTTATTTATTTATTTATTTTTATTTATTATTTATTTATTTATTTATTTATGTTTTAACGTCTATATGAGCTAGCTAGGCTCTTGACTCCCGAGGGTACTAGAGACGGGTGATACACTAGTGGATCGAAGACCCAAGAGCTCACACTTAGGTACGTGTCGTACGACGTCGCTAGGTTGAAGCACTGAGGCCGCCTCTCCCGGCGGTCTCTCACAACTTAGCTCTGTTGGGCAGCCTCCTTCCGCCGTTTGAGGAGCGTCCTGCATTGAAGGGATTAGCCTTTGCTTGTTATTATCTAAAAAGAGTGAATGTCGGGCTGTATGGCAATCGCATTGGTAGGGAGTGCTAAAAGGGCAGTTGTTACGTTAGGATGCAGCCTTTGTATCGTCGTATAGAGTGTTGTGCCGCGCTCTATGGGTCGCGCCTCAGATTAGGGCTCCGAGGTGAAGCGGGAGAAGGGGGGGGGGGGTAAAGAGGGAAGGGGGAAGGGGAAGAGGGAAGGGGAGGAGAGGGGGGAGGGGGGGAAGAGGGGGAGGGTCTGGGGCGCTGGTCGAGCGCTTGTTTTGGGATGCGTTAGGGCTCTCGGTTGCAAACGTAAAGTATGCGGCGTTGTGACAAAGCGCTCGAAACTTGTGGGGAGCAAGAAGCCGTTGTATATAGTCATGCCCTTCCCGGGCGGTTGTCGTAGGCGAACAGGTTTTAGCGGCCACGAGTGGAACCTCCTAACCGAGATCTCACAGAAGACAAGGTGCTCCGGGTCTTAGCTTTAACCGCATGGACAGTGAGTCTCTGCGTCTTCATGCTTGAAACGTTTATGGTAAGCTCGAAGTCGCCATGCCTGGATCGCAGCGCAAGTAGTCGATGCAGAGTTGGCCTAGAGAGTTTGAGTTCCATAGGCTCCTTCAAAGCATAGTCTAGTTGCCATTTGCGATACCCCCCTGACAACGTTGGCTCGTTTTTGCGCCACCACGCCACTTGTAAACGTTGTGAGCCAGGCTTCGTGCTATCGATCCTATACCACTGATCGTAGGTTGCCACAGTAGGCCCTGGATCCACTGTATCGCTCTTGGCTCCTGCGTCTGCTAGGCTATCCGCTGCCTCGTTGCCGGTTATACCTGGTGCCAGGGGACCACCGTATATTGACCGCATGCCGATCGATTAGTCGATGGCTTTCTAGGAACGCCCATTGAGAAGTGTCCGAAGCATTCGCGCGTTTACACCATATCACAGAGGTCTATCGATACATAGCCATCGTTGTGTATCCGCATTGGATGGTAGCGTAAGCGCTTTCTGAAGCCCTTTCAGAGCCCCTATCGCTTCTGCGTCAAAGACATGCGAAAGCGTGTTAATCGCACCTTTTCCGGTAGCTACAAGCGCTTGTCCCTGGTAGATCGCGTAGCCGTAGCCCACGTGCTTACCAGCGTCGTCATACGATTCGGATCCATCGGAGAAGATGGTAACCGTGTTGGGAGGCAAAGCATTCCACCAATCATTGAAGCTAGCCGCCGCCGTTTCTTTGTCTATCCCCTGTGTAGGGTCCGTTCTACACCCGGGGGTGTAGTGCGGGGGGGATAGGATCGGGCGTGGCTCCCGGTAAGGTCCGCTGATCGCAGTCTCGTACCGTTCTGCGTACGGGTGGCCCGGTGCGGTCAGTCGCATGGTCAGCGGATGGCGTACGTCAAGTCTTCGGAGTCGAAGAGCCATATTGATGCGGATATGCTCTAGAGCCACTTCGCAGGGAGGGAGGCCCGCGTCCCGTAGGTTGGCTACAATGGGCGTGGTCCTCCAGACCGGCAGTACCCCCTTTGTTGCGAGGGTTGATCACTTTGTCAGCCTTCGCTATGCGTGACCCCATTCGGAGTGCTCACCATGGTGCCTCGTAGATGGCCTCCGCCTGTACTTAGCCGCGTTCGTCCCGGATACCACGCTTCTGCCCCGTAAAGTAGCGAGGGCATTACGCATGTGATCGTGGCTTTCCGTAGGGAGGCCGCAGGGGGGCCATGCACGGTATTGGCAAGGTGCTTGATGTGCAATGCCACTTTCCGTGCCTTCTCTACTCGTTCAGCGATATGTCTTTTGAAAGTAAGTTTGCGATCGAGCCATACTCCCAACCATCGAAGCGCCGGCTGCTTTGTGTCACCTGGTGCGCTTGTTGTAGGTTTGTATGGTTAGTGTAGGGGAGATGACAGCTTCCGGGGCATGTGCGTGACGCCTACGAGTGAAGTGCATCATCTCTAGCTTCTCTGGTGCGAAAGCGACTTTATTGGCTAGTCCCCATGCTTCTATCCGTCGGACGTCCTGCGTGATCGCTGTAACGTTCTCCTCCAGTGTTTACCTATTCTGTAAAGCGCAATATCGTCCGCGTACCCAAATCGAAGGGCTTGATCTTGATTCAGAAGCTCCGCCAAGTAAAGCATGTAAAGCACCGGGATAGAGGTGAGCCTTGAGGGGTGCCGCATTGTACCCGCGACTCGTCCGTATAGGCGTCCTCGAGCCTGAGCGGTGCCTTTGTATAATATATGTTTAATAGGATTGAAATTAGAAATAAAAAGGCCAATTTTCTACTAATAGAATTCCCTTTTTTCGAAACCATGCCTAACCTTATTATATATAATATATAAAAGAATTATTTTATATAAATTGATACTTAGGATTTAATCTTTTAAAAAAGGGAGCTACTTTGTTATCGAGGATCTTAATATACAAATTTGTATTATATTTATACTTTTCGATTCGAAATCTCTATTTATAATATAAAAATTGCTTCTTTTAGTATTACAAAAACCTTTTCAAATTATAAATATATCCCTATTAAAAGTATATCGAACTTTTAATCGAGCTATTTAAAGATTATTCGAAATTGGAATAGGATTAGCTCCTTTTTCGGTTTTTTTTATAATTTTATTACGGTTATATAAATTAAAAATACTTTTAAGGAATATTAATTATAGTTAATTGATCTTAAAGAGATATATGATAATGGTATAATTATAATGATAATATAAAAAGTATAAATTTCTATATGTTAAAAAACGCGTTTTTGTGGATTTCGGCCATTATCAGTGTACGGTTACTGTACCTATTAGAGGTTGTTCTGGTTTAATGGTTAATAGGCTGCATATTTTGTTATACATTACATACCTAAACCTAGGTACCATAGGGTAGCATCACGATGATAGAGAGCATGTACCACAAAATCAAAAGCATCAAACATCATACATTCAAACGAAAACACTTATAATTTCATATCCCTCTCCCCCCCCCAAAAACTCTCCCTCATCTTTCCACCTAGACCTACTTCCACCAACCCTGACTAGTCCTCCACGTCTCAAACTCCGCCTCGTTAATCTCCCTCAACTTATTCACGCTTGCCGCCTGCCCTGTCACAACGCCTTGCGCGAACTCCGCTCCCGTGCCAACAAACTCTTGCGCACAATGGCGTACGTCGCCGTCTTAGCATCGACTCTGATAATGCCGATGCGAGGATCTTTGGGGCCTCCATCGTGGACGCCGTCGCCGAGGTCACCGAGCCAGGCTTTGAGCGTGGGGCTGTAGTATTTTTCGATTGTCAAGCGAGAGGTTTCGAGACTAGAGAGGCCTGGAGGTGGCAGGGGGGGTTAGTGGGGGTTTGAGTGAAGGGGAGAAGGGGGGGGGAGGGACGGGGGTGGAAATACCGGAGATAGAGGCCCATTCTCCTGAGGAGTTGAGGAAGGAGGATGTTGGTGTGGGAGTCGGTGGATAGGTCGTCGGTTTTGCCGGATTCGGTGTTGGTGTGGAAGAGGAGGGTTGTCCCTCCGTTTTCCTGGTTGGTGGAAGGATGGTTAGTTTGGGGTGTTGGGTTTGGGGAGGGGGGTGAGGGGGAATGGTGGGAAGTTTGGATGGTGGGTGGTTGGGGGCTGTGGATGGATGAATGGGTGGATGGATGGATGGGTTGAGATGTGTTGATTGTTCAGAGGAATTAGAATTCTCCCAACAGTCACAATCCCATATACCATATATATCTTTTGACCCCCCCAACAACGATCCACGCAACTCAAACAAAAAGACCAAATTCCCGAAGAAGAAAAACATCACATACCTTAGCAGCAACAGCCATACACCTACTAAACAACTCCCCCGTCTTCCCATCTCTTGTCGTCATCATCCCAAACTTCGAAGCATCGATAAAAGCATTCAAATCCTCGACCTTTTCCTTCAACGAAGGAGTATCGATGTTCTTGGCTTTATATGGATCGGCATCTTGGGAGCCGGTGTTGGCGTTTGAAAAGGACATTTTTGATGATGTGTGAGTTGGGTGAGATGGAGAATTGGTAATTAGTTTTGGGATTGCGTTGGTGTGGGAGATGAGGTTTTCTGAATAGCGAGGGGGGATTAGTTTGTGGGTTTTGATTTGGGTTCTCGAGAGGAGGGTTAAGGGTGAGTGGGGGGGTCGCATTTTGAGGGGGCGTGCTGGCGTGGTGTGGTGTAGTGGTGGTATTGTGTGTATGAATTGGGATGAGATGGGATGAGGTACTTACAGATGATTTATTTAATAAAATAGAATTTGTTGTAGATGGGAAGAAGAAAGGAATTAGTAGAAAGAGCTTGGGTAGATAGATATGTATTAAAACAGCTCAGCTAGACCACTAGACTACTAGAGCACTGGATAGACATCGTCATTGAAGCTAAACATAAACAGGTACTCAGCTTTCTTTAGCTTGCTTTAACCTGCTTTCTTCCTTTACCCATCCATGGATACATAACCTACTTACCTACTTACCTCCTATAGCTTCCATAATTTCCCTACCTAAGTGGCTTACAAGTTACAAGTTACAAACCCCATAATAAGTAAAAAGATCGCTTCGGCAATCCCAAGTTGAGGGGATCAACAAAGGAACGAAAAGGTCGCTACGTCATCAAAAATGGCATTGGCCTTACTTAAACCTTACTTGACTAATCGATTTGTTGAGATTGCCATGTCAAGCGGATCGCGAATGTTGTATCTACATCGGACACGTGAAATGGTGGATCGATAGCATGATTGTCTTTGGTCTTGCCATACATACAGTAGCAGGTTTCATCTATTATTTGTCGAGAATGAAAAGGGTTAAGGGGCGGACCGGAAAATTTGAGCTTTATCCGTGTCTAATGGTGCGGGTGGTGAGTTGGTACAGTATTTACTAATATCCGCCTAATTTGGTGCTGTTTTCGTATGTCTCTAGCTACTTTTAAGATTCTGAATAAATAATCAACCTTCACCTGAGAATACTTATTAGAAATTCAAACAAACTCCCATTTCTCATTATGGGACAAAAGGTCTGCCATTAGGAAGTCGTAAGGCTTGAGTAATGGTATAAAGTGTAGAAAGCTTAGCTCAATTAAGGAAGCACTTCACTCTTTCTTCGAGTTACCAATGCACTAAAGTTGAAAATAACATTGTTCATAAGACTTTTGTAAACAACCATATACTCTAATCTTCCTCCTCGGCATTCTCCTCAATTACATCACCTTCGCCATCATCCTCAAAACTAACCAGCTGGGACTTGGTACAATCTCAAAATTGGCTTGTTAGGATCTTTTCACGAGGACGTATTTGCCCTCTTCACGCTTCAAGCACATATCAACAATGGTACGAACGATACCCCAACCATTTGAGAGGGACAAGTTCATTTGTTGAGCAAAATCGCGAGGCTTCCATCCAATAACGCCAAGAATTACATGACGATCGTTGAGCTTTGGATTTGCACGGGAAACAAATCTGTAAACAATTAGTATGAGAACTTGATCACGAAAGTAGAGAATACATACCCAAGCTTCATAACATCAGCCTTGGCAATGATACTTTGAACGGTCCATCTCTTGCAAGCTTGCAACTGTTGTTCTTCATTTCGGTTGCAACAACGGCACCACGTTGACTGACCAACTTCGTCCTCCAATCCAATGCACCTCCACTTCCTTGTGCTTTGGAATCAAACTCGTTAAGAGCCTTAACTGTCAAGTATTGATCTTCCCCACTGATGGCGTTCTTTGAAACGGCATCAAGTTCAGTACGCACAAACCAAGTGAACTGGGTCTTCGTCGTTCAAAGAAAGATCGAATTTGCGGTATTTATAGGCTTTGCTGGCTGGTGGGTCTGTCTCTTCTGAGGAGTTGTAGAATGGGTTCTCATTTTCCATTTCTACCTTTGGCTCTCGCTCTCCTTCATGACTTGGTTTGCGAAGTTATGGTTAATGTATGTAGCTTCCTCAGCCAAAGCACTTGGCTGGTTGATAGCATCCTTGCTACCTTCTGAAGCATCCATGGGAGCATCAGCAGCATTCTCATTAACTGTAACCATATCGCGAGTTGTCGCCTTGTCGAACGATGACGATGTAAACTTGTAACATCAAAGCTGTCTGGTTCTTGGTAGAATCGATCGAGTTGAGCTTGCAGCCTTGACAGCAACGGTCAGAAAGGAAGGCTAGGTATCGAGGTCAGCTTAGCCTCGGCGAGTTGTGACGCAAAATAAAATGTAGGACCAGTTCCACGCCTCCACCTTTGTAACCACTCTGCTGATCTATTGTACAAAAAATAGAGTTAGCACACAAAAAACCAAATCATGACTACATTTCGCTGATAAATGGCAAGTAAATAGTAGATTAATAGATTTAGAGGTATAGATCGCACCTCTGTAGTTTCGGTTATACTGCTGTCTCCCACCTCTGCCATCTCTTCCATCTTTACCCTCAGCAGTCCAATCTGCCATGCGACCTAATTTATCTCCTTTAGAGTATGGTGCGTAAGGGACGCCATTTAATGTGGTTTCCGATGTGGTTGGGGGTCCCCATGAATCTTCTGATGGGAGCGCAGTGATGATATCTGAGAGTGAGATGGGCGCCATGATTGCGACGAAGGGTTAACGTTATTGGCGTTGAGATATGGGAGAGGAAAGCTTCAAATCTACTACACAACAATGGATTCGTAAATAATTTCGATTTGTGGAGGAAAATCTTAGCGGGGCAAAAGTTCACGGCAGCAATTGATGCCTTGAATTCCAGTCCATCAGTATATATGCCTTGCACGTGACGAGAAGAAGAAGAAGAGAAGTATCATCTTGCAGCAGATTCTCACCTGGTTTGTCAAGTGTCATGATCTTAGATGTAAAGGCTCAAATCTGTAGTACAGACTCTCTCATACACTCGTCTTATCTTGTCAGTGAAATGTCAGATCAGCTCATAGCATAAGTTCAAGTGCACATTCATGTATTTTTCCTTCATTATTCTCTCATCATATCCATAGATATTCAAATATGCATTTTTGGAATTGCAGGAATCCCATTTGGGCTGCTAATTGCAAGATGTTTCGATGCTTACAACTATTTCTATTTTGTTTCTGGTGCTTGGAATCCTTCTCGAGTTTGAGAAAGAGTTCAGACACATGTGGTGTCCAAAGATGTAAATAAATCGACTCTCATAATTTGGAATTAGTCAACCCCGACTTGCATAGTCTGGTATGAATAGTTCGATTCATCAATGTATTTTTACCCCTATGGCTTCGGCGGAATGCCTCTCTGCTTTATATCTCTCTTGCCCGGTCTTGAGGTGTTGACGTTTACCTCGTGTCCAATTGGCATCCTACTTGAGCAAAAATGGATAATCTTGTTGTGAAAGTTGTTAGACACAGCTGTACTTCCGAATTACTACAGCACGTAGCGAGATAGGAAAAATATGAGGGATGCTTCTCTGTCCCTTTTCTACGTTTTCACGAGCCATGATTGGATGCAGAATGTGGATGCATGTGTCTACAAGAAATTTTTCCAAGAACAAAGTTGCTCTTCGATGGATGATATCGATGTTTCGGGCCTTTTTGGGATATTGTCAAGCCTGCGAAGCAACCCATTCTCTACACAAGGCTGATTATCATTGAAGCCTTACTCAATATCTAACACATGAAAAACTATGAGACATCGAGGACCATTCAGCCCTAAAATCCAATATGCTAACGTAAGAAAACGGAATATAAGGTGTGGAATGGATTTCACCAAAGAACTCTGGCATTTCAATCTATCAAGAAGAGACAGAACTTGTGACTTATACAAGCTGAGTAAACACGTCTCCAAAAAGAGTACAACCATTTCTTGAATGGGAAAACATTGTGTCATGCTCATTCGCTTTTTTCCAATTCTCTTTGTTCGTACTTCGATCGGTGACAGCCAACAATTTCAATTATAATATAACTTCGAATATTGTCACTTTTTGATGCCAAAGCTAATCGGATGGCCCAGGTGGATATGTTATTTTACCTTAAAGCTTAATAGCCGAACAGGGTCCGAGCCAATGGCGAGTTTATTATAAGAATTACATTGCGATATCAATATCAAGGTTCAATCTCCTCGAGAAAAATAATTAAATTCCAAAAGATTCGACTATGGCGACCATGACCACCACTTCCAGTACAGCCACTGCAACTGATCAGGATTCTAATGCGGCAAAGGAAAAACTCACCATTACCTCAGAAATATCCCGCCTCTTGCCTTCAGCCTTATTTTTGCGTGGTAGCGATTGGGTATTCCTCATCTCTAAACCCCACCTCTCATCTGCAAACACATTCAATCTAACATTTCACAGAACGCCTTAAACTTCACTCCTTACGAATCCAAAGCCTGCAAGGCCGCATTCGATAAGCTCTGCCTCCTTGCCTGGGAGTCTTTCAATCTCTCTTCATGGCGAATTGAAAGTGAATTGGGAATAATCTCATCGGAGTGGGCGGTGAAGAAGAAAGCTCCTGGTAAAGCCATTATGCGCGATGCTTTACCTGAGGCTATGAAATTTGGTTGGCAGGTTCCGCTTTAGGCACCGAAGGCTTGGCGAGCTTTGGAGATATTGTGTTGTTGGGCCTGGCTGGTGGAGAGAGACAAAGCAATCGAAACTTGTGAAGCCCAGAATATTACAGGGTGTATGAGCAGTTACGAGACAATTACTTGATGCTAATTCGTATGCTATCTGATAGCTCGAAAAGTCAGCTATTCAATCTTCGTTCAGCTCTCGGCATGGCTTTCGTCGAGTGCTTCACAATTTGAATCATATTACACTTATCTGTCTTTCAAAACCAACTCTCTCGGGTCTTTCATGTCGTATGTGGTTGAGAAATCGGTGACTAACCTAAGCTTTGTCACCAGATGGCGTAATCAAAGTAAATATGTAGGCACGAAGCCTTCTTCCCATTACATAACCACTTAACTTGATGAAGTCATATGACTTTTCGATCCTTCAGCAAAGCACAGACATCCACTCTAGAATAAGCTTCTATCAATAAGAGTATACATAAATTCAGACTCATTACGTTACATTCAGTCCGACTCCGATCTAACTTTGCGTCACCACAATCTATCATCTCAAAAAAGCCACACTTGGATCCTTACAACTGCTCCTTTATTTATTTATTTATTTATTTATATACAATTTAATGTCTCCGTGTAGAATAGCTAATTCTAACCTCCCGAAGGGTATTAGCGACGGGCCCGCAATGGAGGCAAGGCCTCCCTATATTCCTTCTGTGTATAACCTATTACTATACTTAATGGTACTTCTAACGCTTTATTCTTCAATCTTTACACCCAAACAATACCGTTTCCCTTCATTTCTATAGTTCTTTTTCCTTTATTTAAAAAAAGCGCTTCTGCTTTTTCTCTTCTTTATCCTACACATCTGTAGGTTAGTGTTTATGTAAACGAACTTATCTTCTAATTGTAGCAGATTATATATAAAATATAAACGCTATACTAGAAAGCATATATGCATATAGAGGGCACTTTATTTCTGCTGGTTCTTACATTAGGGCGGTGCTTTACAACTGCTCCTTTGCATAGTAGCTCAGCAAAACGCAGCTACTGATCTGCTGTTACATGAGTAACTATCAGCGCTTCACATACATGATGTAGTTCCTCGGTAAGTTTGGTAACAACGTCCAATGCTCCTTTTACGAACTTTGAAATACTTTATGTAGACGGAGTAGGAATGCAATAATTGCCAAATATCATACAGACCGAAGGAATGCTTACATCACATCAAGTACAAGCATTATCAGGTCTCGTTGGCTATCGAAAACATCGGTAAAGTGCAGACAAATAGTTTAATGTTAATTCATCGATTGCCTCCTAATTGTTCGTGATCTTTTTACCAATAATAACATGGGTAAAGTAAAAATGGTCTTCCTCTCTATTGTCTTACGTTGTATACTATCATTTCTATATCTGTAATGGCAAGCCAGGTACAGCGAAGGATAGCACGCCGTCACTTCCCTCCGATCAACGGTGGATAGATATACAACACCAACAGATATATCCAGAGTAAGATCCAATCAGAAAATTTGGAGTATTCTAGTCTCCATATTCTTATGAAAATTTGGTTTCCTGAAATACTCAATGAATCTCGGATTAAGCAGTACGGAAGCAGCCATAACCTTCTGACTACCAAGGTCAACTATAGCACCAGAAACTAGACATGAGAATGAGACGATTGAATTACATGCCAAGATCTAAGTTCTTTCGATCCCGAACCGGTAAGTCCCCAAATATCAATTCCTTGGACAGGGTGTCGAATATCCTGGCACGTAAAGTATTAAGCGCAACCCTTTCAAAACATCTCTCTAGTTCTTGCTAACATATTAGTACTCAGATAAAGTGCGATGAGTATCCAAAAGTATGTAATAACTGCTAAATAATCAAAATATTATGCCCGGGCTATGCATCGACTATGCATCGACTATGTATCGACTGGTCCTCTTACCTGCACTGAACGAGCAGCGCTTCAAAGCAAGATTTCAGAGAATCGAACAAAGGCCGACACAAAGAGGCTGAGGACTTTTAATTCTTGTAACCATTGCAGAAAATCTAGGCACAAATGCTCGGGTCATCGACCAAAATGCTCGAGATGTATCGCTAGAGAACCTGAGTGCAGTTACGATGCATCGGCGTCAGACTTTGATCCATCTGTTCGTACTTCGCAACCGAAACCTCATAATTCAATTGATATTAATGTCTCAGATGCAAATATTTGCAGATTTTCTGGCAAAGACTTAAATGAAAGATACACACCGGAGCAAATTTCTCCAATGCCAAGTTCTGAAACACCATCAATTCCAGAATCAATAAACGCTATCCCTACAGGCATACCCTTCGAGCCTAGAATTATTCGACAACCCGCTACGTATATCCTGACCCAAGATCACCTTCAGCTGTTCCCACCAGCTCATACACTCAACCTCTATATCTTTCTCTATATAGCCAATTAGCTAGCATCGCCGATCCCACTTCTCACTTGATTATTCACCCTACTCCCAGTGAGCTTTTAGAGTCTAAATATACCTTCATACCCTTGGCGAAGGAATACAATAAATTTCCTTTGACGATCAATTTTCGGTACAACATGGCAGCTTTTCTGAAAACTTACACGCAAGATTGGCAGCAAGCCAGAATGACTGTTTTCATTTGGGTGCCTCCAGCACTATTCTAGATTCAGAGATACTTAATTCAAGGCTATCAAGTTTTTCCATCCTCGATGGTCGCCTGTAACAAAACTAATCTTGCTTTCTGCAAGTCTTGTATCAGAATTCCTTATGTGATATATCAAACCGGAGATATTCTACAGTAGAAAGGAGAGGTGCGCTTTTTTGGATGATTTGGTTTGCAATCAAATCTTGGCCTTGGTGATGGCAGTCTTGAACCGTTGACAGTTTGACTGGAACTGGTTTTGTGCATTGGATTTATATGCATCGTACTGTTTGAATATGTATCGATTAGATTGTTTTTAATTTACTCCTAATATCCGTCAATGGTGTGAGATTTTATGGACACCATCTCTAGCTGTGAGGACGGGTAATGTTTGAATTGTTGGAGGGAGATCAGATGTCGCACTTTCAGTATCTACCATCGTTCATGTTAATGTCTTTTCTTGCTGTGCAGATTCGTGGTAGGAGCTCAAGTGACTGAATTTCTGGTGTGCATAACACTTATCCATTTGTAGTACCAACTATTATCAACGAAAAACCCCCTGTTATAATCCTGCCCTTGTGAATGAAATTGGTAAATAGTTCTTTTGGGATATTTTTATTGTCTGTGTCATCTAAGAAATTCTTCGAGTGATATGGCAAAATAGAGGCTTGCTGTAATCATTGCAGGCAATTGGGGGATATTGAAGTAGATTCAATTGCAAATGAGCCCAAGGAGATAGATAATCCTGAAGCAGAAATGCAATATTTACTCAGGCTCTTATCACACCAGATTGAAAAGAAAAAAATATGTAAAAGAAATATAATGTGAAAGTTCCATGTGTTGACAACCATGGGAAGGTAGGTGTATGGGACAAGCACATCTACTCTAACGGGCATGATTGTATCACGGTCAATTGACTAGCATGGTAGTCTCAGTTATGAGCCTTGAATATCACATGCCAGCGTTCCATCATAATAAAAAACATTTTCCATTCCCGAAAGTCGAACCAATTACATGAGATACCTCTGGTGGATCACACATGTCATGTGTTAGACACGCTCGTGTACTAGCCTGTGCACTAGTCACGTACGCTCTCTTGTACACATCCATATTTTAATGTTACATACACATACAATACCATATACACTTCCTCTGCTTCTGACAATCTGAAAATGCTTTTGAAACCCTGGACGTTGATCTTCTAGTAGTTCCGATGTTTTTTTAGCGTCTCTTAGTTTAGGGTTAGCGAGGTCCAGCTATTGCTCACCATAAATTACCAGGGTCTAACAATCACTTATGGACTTGAGGCGTACAAACTGGAGAGGATACATTGAGATTTGAAAAGAACCTGTAGATTGGCTGTGTTAGGTTATTTCCCTAAGCTCAACAGCGTGGTCTGTTATAGTTCGTGAATACTTGGAAGACGGAAATTTCCTGAAGTGTATTAGCATGAGTGTGTCATTACCTTCTCAATGCCTATCAATAGCTTGAGTTGGCTTATTATGAAATTGATAAGTTCCCTTTTAAGAACTTATCAAAGGATTTACTGCGCTCAGGTAGATTCTCGCAATGTCTCGCACTGTTGATGGCTATATTTGGAAACGGATACCAATACAGCTTGACTGGCACACTAAAGGTTATCTTGCAATGCATGAGATAACAGAACAGATTTGTTGTAACGGAGACTAAATTCGTGAATTTGTGACTCCTGATGACTGCCTTATTCTAATTTCCTCAGACTTTCAACTGAATTATTGTGAATTGCAAAGTAGGCAGATGAGAGAAAGTTCTCGAATTAAAGGTCTATTTTTAAGTCGACGTACGCATGCCATATAAGGAATGAATGGCATACTGGTTATATAAGATACAAACGGTAACAATGTCGCCAAAGAACTGATCAGAAAAGCAATATTTACAGCCTCATGCCCTCTCCTACTTCTCCTCCTACTCCTCCATCATGCCTCGAACTGTCGCAATGATTTAAGAGTACTCGTAAGCGGAAGCGCCCTCCTGATTGTATGGGACAGTAGCGACGGCAATGCCAGTGCAGTTACCGGTAGCAGATCCACCTGGGGTAGCGAAGATTTGGTAGATACCGGCACCCTCAGTGCTGGCACAAGCAATGAATCCGTAGTCGGGAAGGACAATGAACCGAAAGCATTGTTCTTTCCGGCAGTGTAGGTCCATCCTTGAGCCTTACCACCATGGGTGTCAGCGGAGTGTGGTTGGGTGAAGGAAACAGCAAAGCTTGGAGCGATGTAGACTTGTTGGCCACCTGGGACATCGACGTTCAAGCCGAGACTACCGCTGCCAGCGTGGAAGGTAGTGGCGGTGCCAGCTATATTACTGTTAGTTATGGAATGTTAAAAGGTCATGCGAGGATATTAAAACTTACCAGGGCAGCCACTTTCCAATGGGCAGGTGGAAGAGGTCTCCTTTCCGATCCAGAGAGCACCACCGTTGGCGGTGATGACTTGGTTTTGAAGATCAGTTCCGGATCTGATGGAAAGAAGGCTGAAGGCATCACCGCCAGCGCGGGCGACGACTGGGGATGCAGCAACAGTGCTAGCAAGGAGGGTAGCGATGAAGGCCTTGGAAAACATTTTGATTATTTTTTGAAGTGGTGTTACTTTAAAAAAAGGTGTAAAGTGAGTGATTGTAAGAGTTGATTGGATTGGTTGATTGTTTGTTTGATGTGATGTTGTGTTGATGATGGATTATTTTCGAGAACTTCCTCGACGTTTATATACTCATGTTCCCTCTCCCAATTGCCCCTTTCAATATACAGGAAACTCAATGACTTCATCGACAACACACTTTAAGGTTACCCGCAGTCGAAGAAATCTGGAGAATGCCTAACTAACTTGCAACACTCCGATTGGTATGGAACATCTCACCACCAATTCCTCCTTTCTTTTTGACTCCACAATGAGGTTGTTACAACTCGTATTTTAGACTTGGCGACGGCTGTTTATACAGTATCCACAGAAAGTAGGACTTCTATTGTTGAGCGGCACACCCTGATTTAAAGTGGAGCTATCCACAATATTAGTTGTCGATGAATGGATGAAAAGGGGTTTGAACTGTAAACTAAATTTCGGTAGATAGTATTCATACCTTGTCGAATTTCGACCGAATGATGTGCACTTCGAGAAATATCGATGGAACAAATAGAAGGACTCTAATTCATTTTTCATTACAGTACACTACTATACGTATAAGAAAAGCTCTATTTACACAGCCACTCCTTGAATTCAAGTCTCAGGTTCATGTTGTCGTCTCAACTATAGCACAATTAACTTAGTTTGTACAAAGTACAAATCTTCAACGTAAGTAGCATCGGCTATAATTACTTACTGATGGATGGTTTCGTAATTGCCAAGTTCTATACAAATCGTCAGGCTGACAGGCTGGAGTGGTACCACTATGCCAGGCGCCGCCGAAGTATCAAAGCACACTCACTGCCGATCACTTGTTGTCAACGGATCGGCAACCTTGCTCGTATTCTGAAAAATAGATACCTTCATCATTGTTTATCATTCGATCAAAAAATTCATTCTTTGCTTTAGTCTCACTTCAAGACGTATAAACTAGGTAATAGGTATGCACAGAGGGATACATTTGATTGATTGATTTCATTAACGTCGTCGTTTTCAGTCCACGACTATATAGGACGGCTAGGCCCTCGGGCCTAGCAGGTAACTTTTTAATTTACAAAATTGGGAGATGGTCTATTTGGGGAAGTGAAAACAAATGTTGGGGACCAGTGCCCGAGAGGGATACATTTGTAACTCAGGAACCGCCTTTTTTTGACAGGTAAGAGTAACCCACCGGTGGTTGAATTATATTAAAATGTCCGAAGTATTTGCTTTGACTTGATTTAAGCGGTGGTTGACTCCTCAACCCATGATTCATGACGGCATTCTTACGTTAGTCAGTTGGTAGCGACCTTGATGAATTGGATGAAACATGAAAACGTTGAAAACAGCAAAATATCTGGAGATGCTCGTATTCTCAACTTGCACATTAAATCGACACCGGATGTCTCTCGTGTTGTGTCTGTTGGCACGGAATCTATGTCGGTGTAGCTGCAAAAGTTGAGTCGTAGTTTACAATATCCACTAGCGCTGGGCGCTTGTAGTCGGAAATTCGGTGGCACAGGTGACAGAATGTGTGTTGTGGCCATGTGGACTGAGTTCGAGGGTTTGGTCGAGCCTTGGTGATTTCTTCATCTTCTTTTGATTGTATGAGTTGAATTCGTATCGCTCCTGGGTTCAGTGGCTCAAGACATATCAGATCTGCAAGTGCGGTAAGATGTTTTCTTTCACCAAGCGGCAGGAAGCTCGTTACTTGATTTCTATGATTGAAATTCGTATCGGCAGGTACACGAGAACAATATTCCCAGGTTACAAAAATATACGGTCCACAAGGTACCTGGAGGGAATGGCAGCAGACAGGAGTGACGACCATCTTTCAAAATTAAGTTTCATTATTGGATCCTCGAGTCCTTCCTCAAATATTCCAGCGGTATCATTTCGGGCATGGCAATGGATTTTCATTATGTTGTTTCAACAAATTTTTGATCGTCATTCGGCCATCTAACGACTGGCATCCTTCATTTTCCAATTTTCCATAGCTAAAAGCTCTCATACTCAATACTTTCTCAACTTGCTGGCTTAAATTCACACAAAATCTCCTTGTTTCTGGAATTTGCGAGCTAATCATTTGCTTAGTTCTTCTAGGGAGGAGGATGAAAGTATTGGCAAGACGATCGTTACAGATGCAGCTGATCCAAGCCTCAAACAAATCAACAATTTCATCACCGGAAACCCCATTTTCTCTCAGAAGGTCTTCACGAAATCAGTCACGATAAACTGATACCGGCCATCGATAACAGTCGATGGGCCTCCAGGTTCAAAATAGCATAAACAAAGTATTCCACGTATTCCTTTGACGTAAAACGAAGGAGCGCCGTGAACGACTCGAATACTAGTGCTTTTGGCGTCGGCGACAGGTTGAACGAATTACAGCTTAGATGTTTACACACCTTGCCTGAGTGTGCTAATACCTTGTGGAGTATGAAGGTTATCATTATAGTTCTCCATCAAAAAGGCTCCTAGCATGATTACCCAATACGAAGAATAATTCACTCGATCTCATTCCTTTCCGTAGAGTACATCTCAGATTACCTACTGGAAATTTTCTACTCGGAATGAGCAATTTATCAAAAGATGCTAAAGCTCCTTAGGATTTACAAATCAGGCAAGATAAATTTCGAAAAATAGCCCTTAATCTGACAATCCTTCATTGATTGATTGATTGATTTCATTAACGTCCGTTTTCAGTCCACGACCATATAGGACGGCTAGGCCCACAGCCCTTCATTCATTAACTCTATTTTATACTGTTTCTTTTCGCCATTCGATAACTCAATCTCGCTCCCCACTGCTCTTTGTATCATTATCTTCTCTAGATCGACAGGTAACCTACCTTTGGGCAAAGTTAATTAAAACCAGATTCCTAATGTTGCCACATGATTACCTGGGTTTGAATTATGACTTCTGTATTAATGCTATGGAGCGACCTTAAAGTTCTTGACATTGCGGACTTTAAAGATCAAGGGAGGGTTTTCTTTGCCGTCTCTTTTAACTTCAACATTATATATTATGCTCTCAATGGAACATCTGAAAAGCCTATTCCCAGTCTAACATCTAAAATCTCAATTGGAACCACAGGCTTTAACTCAGAATTCTAATACTGGGTTCAAAGACTCGATATTGGAAAGTAGACAGGAGATGGATGGCCTTGTTACATTTAACCATAAACCGAGAAGAATTGATCCATGTCTCTACTATGTCCTCTTTAACACTTAAACAATGGCTTTATTTTTATGTCTGATTTTTTATTATTTTTATAGCTGTAAATAGCGGTAAATATATGTCATGGGTATGGGTAAAGACTTATATTGTACCATAAGGGTGGAAGGTTTATGGAAGAGTGAGGCCCTACTTATAAGAAGCAGAGCACGCTAATGGTCTATGCCTGAGGCACGAAGGCAACTACAGATCATGTAGTTGGCGCCGTGACAATAATATAGTTTTTATATATTTCTAATACAACTTCAGAAAAACTGAATATAATTATTTAAAATTAATAATTATATAAGAATAAATCAAAAATTATAAAAAAAATCTTAATATATATTAAGTATATCAAATAATTATTTTCTAATAAATTTTAAAAGTTTTTGATTTATAATATAATTTCAATAAATTTTGAAAAAACGCGTTTTATAAATCTATATTGTTTATTAATAAATCACTTTTATTAACTAAAATGGCTATTTTTTATAACGTTTTTAAAGAATTTATTAAAGAATAAAGTCCTTAATTTCTCATTTATATATAAATCCTAATATCTAGTAGCCTCCTTCGTATATAACGCGGAGTCGGCTCTCGCCTAGGATAAGGAAGTGACGTTGGTTACACTGGACGTGCAGGGCGCATTTGACAAACTGATGCCCAATAGGCTGCTGGAACGGATGAGGAAACAGGGCTGGTCTATGAAGCTACTTCGGCTAATTGGCTCGTTCCTGGCGGATCGCAGGGTTAAAGTCCGCCTGAAGGGCACATACACTGCGGAGTCGAGAAATGCAAATGCGGAACTCCACGGGTTCGCCGCTATCCCCGATCCTGTACGTACTATATCTGGCTGAACTGCTGAAACCAAGATTGCTCGCTGCGCTTCGGATATGCGGACAATATTGCAATTTGTAGGGCTTAAAAGTTTGTAGAAAGTAATGTGGCTATTAAAATACAATATACATTAAATTATGAAATGGGGAACCGAAAATAAGGTTACCTTTGTATCGGGAAAGCTGAAAATAAATCCATCTTTTTTGCAAAGACAGAATGCAAATGCCCGCAGTATTAATATATTATCGAAACTTACAATCAGACTAATGATTGCAGTAGGCAACAAACAGCCGGTTCTACACTGGCTTGGCGTCTAGATAAACTGCAAGCTCTCCTTTAAGAGATATATAGTCAAACGTGTAACGAAAGTATTAAAGGTTGTCTATTATATTAAGGCATTAGCCGATGTTAAATTTAGATTATTTATTGAATTATTAAAAAAGAGACTATAATTATATATGTAAGAGTTCTGGGCCTTATTCGTCGCACCCCACGTATTTTTCTATCATTTTATTCAAAAATTAATATTAAATCAATAATACATTATAATTTTGTAAAATCTTGAATATATATTAATGAATAAATAATCATTCCTTATACTTTAATTACATCTTCATTTTTATGGTCAATCTTTTAATATATAGCCTATAATCCAGGGGGTCTACCTTGTTCTATAATACTTGTTGAATTCTAATAGATCTACTAATTCACGTAACGACGATAAACGTGATATGGAATATAAGATGGTGGAACGTGCGTGACAAGTAACGTGATCCGCAACGATGTGGAACCTTGAGTAATGCAGAATTTTCGCATATATTCGATTAAGTTTTGTTCTTTCGGCGATTACTACAGATCGTAAGATTCGGTTTAAACTGATCTTACAAATACAATGGGAAACTACTAGAATGCTATCAAGGGTGTATAAATATGAGGATATTCTTCCAAGAAAACCTCAAGTGAATCAAGTGAATCAAGTGAATCAAGTGAATCAAGTGAATCAAGTGAATCAAGTGAATCATCTGAATCTGTATCTTAAAATATACATTGAACTGAATCTCAGATTAATATCTTATTAATTCGAATTATTATAATTTTTTAAAGTGGTCATACATAATAGTTAAAAAAACGTACAAGATTCAGGGACGTGTACGATACAGGGAGCTCGTTTATAAGATACAGCAAAGTAAGCGATAATAAAGGTTATAAATTGATGCTTTTATATAGAAAGGTAGACATAGATGATTACAACGGATTGAATAGGAGAGTAGATATATACTATATTAGTTTATATGCTATATAAAATCTTAAATGCTATTCACATTTTCATAAAACGTTGCGCTGTGTATTTACAAAAAAATGACAAGCCGCCATATTTTCACAGCAATATGCTATATTTGCCGTATAGCATATTGCCATACTTCTGGTACCCTAAGGGAACCCATACTAATGCATGCAAGCAAATCCGCCCCATCAAAGCCACGCCCTTAAACTTGAGAGACAAACCCGAACTTCTCTCCTTATAAAATATTTTTGTCGAAAAAGCAACAATAGAAGAAACAACACTCGCGGCAAACAGTATGCTACCAATAGTAAACCCAGCAATTGCAGCACCGTTGAGTGAAGGGCCTGAGTCACCTTTCGAGCCAGTTGGTGATGAAGTCGGGGTTGCAGTTGCTGTGGATGTAGCTATGCTAGAACTGGAGGAGAAAGTACTTGGATTAAGACCAGCTGTAGTAGTAGGAGCTGTTGTTGGTGTTGCAGTTGGCAGCTCTGTTCCAAATATAGCACTGGCTAGAGATGCTAAAGGTGCTGATGGTTGTTGATACAGGCCAAGCGCAGGCACTTTTCGCATTGGGATCCTATGAGCATTTTAGCCAAGTAAAAGAGTTTTTACTTTACAAATCAAAAATTACCGAATTGGACAAACATATTGAAAGTAAACTCAATTGATTTTGCCTCCGTAGATTGCTTATTTGCAGTTTCGCCTACGAGATATGCTAGAACTGAGAACGTCCCAAACACGACTGCGAAAATGATGGCAATGGATTGGAGGGCAGCATTCCAAACAAACTCGAATTTGGAATCGTTGGATGTCGATTGTACAAGTAGTGCTCGGAGAATCTCCGTCTGCTCGCTTGTTTTCTTTTGTAATGTCATTGGGGTAAGGGAGTTTCTCGCAGATTTGGCGTAGTATATCTTCAGGTATGTTCCCATCTTGCGACGGCATGGGATTTTGGAAAGTCCCTTGGGACATTTTCGTATTTTCTAACCGAAAAGATTTTCCCGTATGGATAGCATGCCTAAATTTTGAATGAGGAGGTCTACTTTATGAATTTGGAGAATGACGGCTGAAGCATAAGCTGAGTGGCGGCAATGCAAGCCACAAGCCATCAAGACACGATTGAAACAAATCGGCAAAACATGCAATCACTTCACGGATTTCGTTCAATTATATTGGAAGATCAAACGGATCAACAGAAGCCTCACTGTAATCTTACTTCAGCAAAAGCAGCACTTCGTCATTTTCATCAGATGCCAGACAATTTCTGCCACTAATGGAACCCATTCTTTTCACTCTCGACGATGCCAATTTGTGACTTGACATTCAAAGGAAAAAGCATAAGTGTGCATTTTGCAAGATTGTTATATTTCAGCGCAGTGGTCTCATCGTGATCGTACTACTTTCTGATTCTCCATAGAATTCCGATATTTTCTGCCTTCGGAAACAAGCTCTTGTGATTACTGTAAATCTCCATTGCCCTCGCCAACACCATCAATGACTCTTGATTCCATCAAGTAAAGGCAAATTTAACCCCATTACGGTTCTCCACCTGTATCCTATGTTGTTCAACAAAACCCTCCTCCTTATCTCTATTCACAATCTTCCCTCTCCCAAATTCTGTCAAAAATCTCACCAGAATATACAGACTGATTGACCACCATTTTCTGCGCAGGACAAATTCTTGCCCCAGCTGAAGATGGTATATATGCACGACTGTGTTTTGAATTGGGTTCTATTGACTCCCATCATCCCCGGTTTGAATTCATCTCCATCAGGCCCCCCATATGTCTTTGTCAATATGCATTGATTTAAAGACAAACCAGATTTCGGTACCTTTGCGGATAAATATTGGTTCGGTTTGAGAAGGACCCCCACCGGTAGGAAAAATTGTATCGACAGCGGCTATGCGATTACTTCGACCTGGTGGGGCGAGCAGACGAAGGCATTTCAATGTCAACTCCTTCAAGAACACGTAGAATTGGAGGATGTATTGTTAGACTTACTTTCATCAACCACAAACCTAACGCACTTCGACTGTTTTCAACGAATCAGAACTTAAATCCCCATTATGCACTTCATGACAAGCCAAGTTCCAACTTCGATCCAAACCTTGCAAGAATGCGTAGCTTCCTAAAATTACTCTCACTCCTACGCCCTTCAGAGCTCTATCAAAGGCAGTAGGGAATCTTTCTGCGTCAAAACTACTTCTCCTGGTTCCAAAGTGTTCGCAGACTGGCCGAAAATGAATTCAGTTGACGTGTCGAGAAACTAACACCATCACTTTAGATTGACGGCTTTGCTGCTAGGGGGTATTACCAATCGCTTGAATAGAGGCGATAAGTCACTGTGCTACCATCTTTCGGTATCATTCCGAATATAAGATCCACTCTCTTCCCCAAGAACTCAGTATTTGGCATTTGAGCCCGTGAGAAAATATGTTTTTGTCAGAGTTCTTGTCTGTTACCAGACATTTCCACCGGCGTTAAATATCCCATGTCCCATAAACCTTTCAGTAGCAGGTAGACGAGCAGGTTCCACTATAAAAACTTCTTCTAGTCAGTTACAAGAATAGTGTGCATATTTTCCGAGTCCATTGTCATGAGAGTTCTTTGGCCAAACTTGTTATATTCAAAAGTTTTGCCATATCTGTTGAACAGACTTTGAAGATGTGCAGAGGATTGGCCCTTGGTAATCCCATGAATTATTTTTATAAATAAATCGATACCCCATATTGGATCCTTGTGCTGGTATTTTGCGACTTTAGAGAAGCCTCTCATGTGCAAAGTGTTCTCTTCCCTTCTATTCAGAAGTACCTTTTTGCAAAAGTATATAGTGATAATTCTAAATGAAAGTATAGAGAGCAATATATCCTCGTTGTATTGTAAACTCCGTTGCTTGTATATCCTAGCCACCTTAAACTCGTCCCTTAATTAATTTATTGAGTCCAGAGTTTTAATCGAGGGTGCTACTGCATTGAAGTAAGGCGAGATATGCAGTGGGTACCAGTTTGTTCTGTTGTCATGTTGTGTCATGTTGGAATTGGAACCAACTGCAGATGGATATTAAGCTATTCTAAGAAGGTGGTTCGTTGAAAGTGGTCAGATCATTTTCTTTCGCGCCGCAAAGTTCGACTCATAGTTAATAATCACAGAAGATATGTGACAGAATGCGGCAGTTGAAACCGGAGACAGTCTTTAGATATGATTCCAACTTCAAGGAACTGTGGCTACCAAAGTGACAACTCTTGAGAACTATCGTGATTGAAAGCCCGACCCATCGCATCTCCAAAATCGTACTGAGCATCTCTGTCATCTAATAAAACTGTAAGCAGTTGCATAATATCATGGCGATCTCTTGTTTTAACTTACCATGAAATCCCAATCTTCCATCAATTCGGGCGGAGTTGCCGGTGAAATTTGACTCAGCTTATCCGCCGCCACAGCTCCCTCCTTTTGAATTTCCGCAGCTCTCTATTCAAGTATTTTTGCACACTCCTCCAAAGCCCCTTCCGCAGCACTCACCAATGATGCAGCCAGTTCTTCTCCAATCTGACCCTTCCAGAGGGCATCGATATACGCAATGGCTAAGCAGATAAACAAGTATCCTTTCATATTCACTTCCCCGGCCTCAATGCATCTCAAATTCCATGTTTTTGGAATCTTTTATGGCATCAAGAAGATCTGGGCGTAAAGAAACAAGCCCAAGACTTGTTTCTTCTTGGAGTTGTATCTTTAGTTCCATGGCCATAATGAAACCCGCTTGTAGGGCAACTGTACGAAGTAACCCTGAGCCACAGCTCGTAAGTCTTGGTAGCAAATATTCGTCCTTTGCTGTGGAATCTTTGTGAGATGGAGAATCTGACGTTGATATGGGTGGGTATACTAGATACCAAAGTTTGAGCGAAGTCTCCAGAACCACCTTTCTAGAGAATGAATAAGCTGAAGATTGTAAATATGAAATAAAAAAGGCATGTGGAGGGACGAGAAGTATCGGAGCATGATGACATTCAGTATCTATATCCCGAAATGAGAGGGCAAAAGTTCATTGGTTGAGTTCAAGTGATGAATATTATGACATAAGATCTTATAGGTAGATCTTAGCTCTATGTCGAGTACAATGGCATCCTTAAATAATTGCGGTGTGCTTATCACATATAAGAACTTCGCAATGGCGAGACGAAGGGGAAAGGTCTTGCGAAGTATTATTGCAAGAGAAGTTTGACCAAACTCTTGTTCAGGTCGAGGGATAGCATCAGCGGCAAAAAGTTTGCCATCGTTAAAAATTACTAGGAAATTTGGTGTCCTAGTCCGTAAGAGATATGAGGGGTCTGCTAGAATCTATACTTGATTGTAATACTAGCTCTAAAATTGTATTCCATAATCTTCTTCGTATCTCTGCAGCAAATATAGATCTTTCTGGAAGGTTAGAGGGGTCTCGATGCAACCCCGTGTATACTGTGTTCCTGAATAAAGTTCCAGTTGAAGTCCAAATCAATCTTCCACTAACGCCAACTGTTTCACGAGCAAAAAGTAGCAAAAGCTCAGTCTGGAAAGACTTTATCGTCAGTCATGATTTAAATTCCGGTTCTGAAATCCAAGTTTGCGCTTCATAAATCCATCGGACAGCTAAAGCCCGGAGAGAAAATTGATCATCATACGTGGCAGTGATTGCGAATATCAATTTGAGTTGAACCAAAAACTTTGTATCTGGTTTCCCACTTGATGTCCACATAGCCTCATGGTTGTTTGAGAAAGTAGGAATATGTATTACTCGATAGATTGTTTCAATTGTTTGAAGGTAACAGTCAACCAGTATGTCAGCAATCTCCTTCGAAGGTAAATCGGGCCAAGTTGGTGGTGAAGGCCATAACGGTGCTCGCCGGGTTTTAATGAGCCTTCCTAAAATTTTGCATTTATGTAAACCAGAGGCAGCCTTTGAACCTTCCTGTATATATGGTTCAAGTATCTCCACAAGGTCATGATCCTGTTGATCGTTAATTCATTTCATTGCCGTCACTGAATACTATAGGTAGAGAAAAATGACTTACTTCACTGACGCCATTATTCCAATGGCTTTGGCGGAGCAATCGTGTCTTGTGGAAACTCCAGAAGTCACAACCACAGGATGACCTTCGCCAAATGGACGACTTATCTCACACAATTGCTACACGGAAATTCTCGATTGCCTCTGATCTTTAGTCGTCTACAGAAAGTGCATGAACTCACCCCCTTTACGGATCAGCTAGGTAACATTAACAGGGATAGCTCAATCTTCACTTACACAGTAGGCCTTCTCCGTCGACGCTCTTGGTCCACGGCCGGTTCAGAATCTGGCATGGTGATATCCACCACTGAGCCTTAAGTTGCTGTCGATAGAAGAAGAAGCCCATTAGATGGGCTTGTTGAATCATCCTATTATAAAGAGAAATAAGGAACCCCAAAGAAGACGGTAGATGTATTGATATTTGATCCCTCTCTGCACGTTTGGTCTGGCCTTCTCCCCATTCTCCGAGGCATCTCATCCATCCATTTGCTTATTTCCTCCGTCCACGTGATGTATTGCTCCATCTCCGCGAACATCTCCGCATTCTTGTCGAACAACAACGAACTGCCTACTTCTCATTCAGATGTCAGTCTTGTCTATCCCATGAGAATTTCAACTTCATTACTTCACCATACTTCTAACCTTATATATCCCAATCTCTTACTGTATTGAGAATCTCGAACGATTAATCATGCCGATCTTAATTTCGGAGCTTTAATGTTTCACGCCTATTGTAACGACTAGTGTACCTATAAGTTACAAGTATATGAAATGTCTAACTTCAGACCGTTGAATGATTCATCTGATTTCTTGTCATTTGCTTCCAGCTTTGATTTTCATCTATGGTTTCTTGCAAGAATACAATTCCCTTTCAAACGCAGTCAGTGGACCGGTGGATCAAAGCTTATTTGTGGCATCTGGAAGAGGTTGATGCAGCCATATATGTAATATACTGGACATTTTTGATTACACGACCTCGGTCTGAAGTAGAACCTATATCTTCTAATTTTCAAGAATTCTAATAACGATTTCACTGTGTCCAAGTGCTCACATGAGATTGCAAATTAGAGATCAATTACTGTATCATTCCAGTCAGTCGCTGACTGACTTCTGTCATCTTTCCGATTTTCTTTCATACTGTATATAGTTAGGCAGCATGGGCAGCAAACAATCAATATATAAGTTCTTGTCGACTGACTATTTGATTGTTTTGATTGAATTGGTATCTCCATTAATCCGATACATCTTCACCTCCACATGGTGATCTATATACTTGAATATTCATCTATTGCCAACCTACCAGTTTTGGCCACAACTCCGAGGATGAAGAACGCGGGACCTGAATACGGATTTTCTCAATCATGGTAATCTGGGGTGCATGCCGCTACACATATGCGTTTAGCCAAAAATCGAGAACTGCCAGGCCGGATAATTCCTGCCTTGATGACCAGTTCCCTGCTAGCACTACGTGATTGCTATACCACTGTACTCATCGTTATAAGTTTCTTTTGTATTAACTTGGATCGTCTGGACATCAAGTTCGCTTTATGCGTTCCCCTCTTCCATAAGTTTCACTCTACTCTTTTAGGTTCGCATAACTCTTAGCCTGAAATCTCAAAGGGACTTGGCAATCCACATGAGTGCTCGGGCCGGCTGTCAGAATAAGTACCAGCTCAAAAACATAACATGGATATGAGATATGCCACTGGGATCACACCAATATGGAGTCAATATACGGTCAATATAGGGTTAACAAAAGTAAACGGGATGGGTAATATAAGTCGGAAGAAGGGAGCCAGTGTCAATTTGTCATATCGTATGAGGAGTCTAATTGCCTTTAAATAGAGCCATATTTGCACGTTGGATCAATTGACTTTTCAGTTTTCATCTGAAGTATCATTACTCATCAGCATCAGCAAAACCATTCTCGAGACGAATTAAAACAACCTCCATTGAATCCTCAATATGTCTTCACGCACGATTCTCCAGGCGGTCTTCTTCTCCCTTCTTGCTTACGCCTCTGCTCTTCCATCTGAAATTGACGCCCGTGCAACTTGTCCTGATATCCACGTCTTTGGTGCGAGGGAAACCACTGCACCGGCTGGATACGGAACTGCAGGTGTCGTTGTCAACCTCATTCTCAATGCACACCCTGGTGCCACTTCCGAAGCTATAGTCTACCCAGCATGTGGTGGTCAGTCTTCATGTGGCGGGGTTAGCTACGCAAACAGTGTTATTCAAGGCGTTGCAGCTGTTGCAGCTGCTGTGAATTCATTCAACACACAATGCCCAAGCACTAAATTGGTATTGGTGGGGTATTCTCAGGTACATTATTTTCTTCTGCCTATCATATTTTGCTAGTCAATCAACATTCATAGACATTTTAAAGCTGATTCAAAAAAATAGGGTGGCCAAATAATGGATGATGCGTTCTGCGGAGGCGGAGACACCAACGAAGGACTTACAGATACGAGAATCCCAATTCAGGCTAGCGCTGTCAATATGATCAAGGCTGCAATCTTTATGGGTAATCCAAGATATATCTATGGATTCTCTTATGAAGTTGGTACCTGCAGAGCTCAAGGAGTAAGTCGTCCATGTATCTTCTAATCCATCTTTACCAGCCAGCCCGCACAAGAAATCTGTGAAAAATATTTTAACATCCCTTCAGTTCGCACCCCGTCCCTCCGGTTTCTCTTGCCCCTCTGGCTCCAAGATAAAGTCTTATTGTGATGCTGCCGACCCATACTGCTGCAATGGTTCAGACGCCAACACCCATCAAGGCTACGGCACCGAATATGGTCAACAAGCCCTAGCATTTGTGAATGCACAACTCGCCGCTTCTGGTACGTCCCCAACTACTACCCCATCCAGCCCTGGCACTACCACCACCACCACTACTTCCCCCGGAACCACTGGAGTCGCGCATTGGGGACAATGTGGCGGGATTGGATACACGGGGAGTACAATCTGTGCAAGTCCATATACGTGCACTTATACAAGTGCTTATTATTCTCAATGTCTTTAGGTTGATTTCTTTGTCGCTCTCTTTCTCTCTTCCTTTCTTCCTTCTTTCTTCTCTTTTTTTGATTGGGGATGAAATGGAAATGGAAATGGATGATACGAACATGATAGGAAATATCCCGACTTCTTCATCTACATTTGTTCATCATTTTTTATCATGTATATATAGGAACGCGGAATGAACCTTTTTCCATTGATAATCCCTATACTGTATCGTTGTATTAAGAACAAATTCAAACATGTTACTGATCTTCCTTCCTTATTCGGTTGATTTCTCCTTTCATTTTCTCCCGATCTGGATTAGACGTAATGATCTGTTTCCATACGTACAATTAGCCACGGTGGTACCACATCTTTGATATAGTATTCCTCAGGCCCTTTTATGATAGTACAATAGCTATATGGTCTGGTTCTGGGGCCGGTTTGCCGGATATATGAGATGATCGTGACAAGCTTTGGAGTCATACTATGTATTGAATTGAAGAAATAAACTATCTTCATCGGTAATCATTTTTGTCTTGGAAAGTTGTATTTTTTTGGTATATACTACTTAGGTAAGTAAAGAGGTACCGAACGCAAAAGTTCCATCACATGCCGGTGGTCTAGGATATATGTACATCATGCGAGTCTTCCCATTCTTCTTCAAGGTTCCTGATCCATAAATACATATGTATAGCAAGGTTCATTTCTTCTACACTATTAGTATCACCTCTTCCAACGATATGCTATAGATCGATGCAAAACCCCTATAAGGGTCTGGCAAAGTCTTACAGACGTGGCACTACCCGGTGGCTTCGTTCCCTATTGGTACAGGCGCATAGCCTGTACTACTAGTACAGGCTATTCAGAGGTGCAACAAAACTCTGGAAAAAATTAATCAATTTGCCAAAAATAGGATAAATATGGGATAATGACGAGAAACATATATCCATGGGAAATAGCATTTTAGTTGGAAACTAACCCTAAGAAGTACTATGCTTTTCATTCCCTACCCCCCAGGAAAACAGAATCTACTAGATAATTTATACAGTATCAAGAAAAGAGTGTTTTCATAACCCCATTACCAGCCCTCCGTCCAAAGACGACACATTCCAATAACGAACTACCACCCAACCTATTATCCCCATGAATTCCTCCTGTAACCTCACCAGCCGCCCATATACCCCGAATCACCTTCCCCTCAGCATTTAAAACTCTGGCTTCTTCATCAATCCTCACACCACCCATCGTGAAATGAACCGCCGGCGTAACACTGCCTACATATATCACCGAATCAGACCTCACCTGATCCAACTTCCAAGATCCAAATGCCTTCCTACCAAACTCATCATCCTTTCTCCCTGCCACAATATCCGCATATGCCTGCAAAATCCCCACCGCTTCTTCTCCCAAACCTGCTTCCGCAATAGTACATTTCCTCATAAGCCCCTTCCACAAGTAAAAGTCCATATGCGATTTGGTTTTCTCGTACACGCCTTCATCAATCACAAGTTTGACATCCCACTGTCTGGGTTTACCCTTTTCGCTTTTCACTCCCTCGAACTCCATAATTTTCTCCGTGACAACCTTCCTCGTCTCCAACTCGTCTACGAACCTCTTTCCACCCACCAAAAGCACACCGCCCTCCCCCCTCAACATTTCTGCTGCAAGGAATTTCGTCGGATTATTGATATCCTTTGCATCCACAAATGCAGTAGGATGAACTTGCACCTTTTCCATATCAGTAAGCCCAGCTCCTATATCCGTAAGGAGTTTCTGAGATCCTGGACGCGGGTCATTGTAGAAGGGAATCCAGATAAATCCGGTCGATATTGTGATAGTGCACCATATGCATCGCCTGCAAATCCACCAGTTGCGAATATCAAAGGACCTGTTAGTTGTTTGATTTCAGGTGGTTCGTTGATACCTTCATGAAGATACTCAACGCCGATGACATCTCCACTCTCATTGTCCGTAAGTACCTTCGTCACTTTGCATGAAGTTCTGAGAATGGAACTTCTCATTCTTTTTCAATTCCTCCAGAAGTGTTCCTATGATCGCCGCACCGGGTGGCTTAGATTTTGCTCCTCCCCTATGCGTCCTGGCAATACTGTGTCCTCCCAATTGCGCGACAACATTGAAATCCACACCCTTGCTTCCCAGCCACTGAACTGACTCCTTCGATTCCTTACTCAGTACCTTGATTAATGTCTCTCTTTCTTTGGTCTCTTTTCCATTACCACTGGCTCTCATAACCTCCCCGGCTGATTTCACTAAATCCTCATAAAATCTCTCAGCGCTGTCTGCAATAGATGGTGAGGATGCAAGTTGATATGATGTTTCCGCGCCATTTATCCCGGAAGAAGCTTTTATGCTATTTCCTCCTGTCCGAGCAGCTTGCTCAAGAAGGTATACTTCAATACCTCGATTTTGAGAGAGGAGTTGGAAGAGGCAGCGAGACCGGCCAGACCGGATCCGATCACTACTGCTCTTTTTTGCTTATCTTGCTGAGGTGAAGATGGCATGTTGAAAGTTTGAGGATGGAGTTTTAGAGGAGGAGAGCAGATGTTTTAGGAGTAGAGAAGTTATGATTATGAGAAAGATGGTGGGGAGTGTATGGAATGATTTGTGGTTCATGGATAGGGTGATAGAGATGGATTTGGCTGGCAGAGAAATTGATCTGGAGATGAGATGTATTATATGAATGAGTGAGATGTCAGACCATTTATTCCTGTATCATACGATCTTTGGATCATGTTAGATCAGGTGATTTGCCATAGATTTGTAAAAGTGCATTAAGTTGCTAACTCATTTATATGACAGAGTATGTGCGTAGGAAATTGGAATACAGTATGTAAAAATGCCGATAATATATCGTTGGCCAGATTGATATTGTTATTTGTTCCAATGATGATCACCCAGTGGAGAGTGTTCTTTGCTTTGGTGATTGAAAGGAACTGTTCAACAAAATAGTAAGGCGGCAAACAGTTTCCACGGCTGACGTGAAGGGCATGCTTTCAGACAGAAGCCATTGGATTTACAGGTAGAATCCGTGATACTACGGCTGGGACTGGTCACAGGCATGCCTGCATCAAAACCATGTTAGAAACAAGTTCAGACAACAAAACAACAAAATGGCACTTCTTGTTGCCTCATTCAATTCCGAAAGCTATTAGTTCTATGAGAAAGAGTTAGATGAAAGAAGGGTGAGAATCAATATACTCCATTTTGTACGACACACTTATTCATATATCCGTCAATTCCCCAGCCTGGGGAAGATATCCAACCTTTCTCTTCCGAGCCTGCCATGCAGTAATCCGATCATGAGATATTGAAGATATTCATGAAGTACCTAGATCAACCTACATCCAGTTCATGAATGTTCAATCATCCACCCCCAATAGTGTACATAAAGATATTCTTCTCCCTAAATTCCAATCTCCATGATAGAAAACCGCGGTATATACCCATATCCATCCTTTAACACCATTATTTCCGCCAGCCTAAATCCTATAAGTGTATCCAAAAGCCCCCATGGTATCGTGACAACCGCTGAATCGACAAGCTCGAAGTATGCAGTAGGAACAATACACTATCCTTCTGCAATCGACTTGATCTTAAATGTACGGAGGAGTGCGAGAGTAGCTTGTGGTTCTATAGTTCTGTTTTCGAAATCGAAATTGAGGGGTGTTGTAAAAAAGAAACTTTTTTTTTGTTCGCCTTGGTATTTGCACCTTAGACAGGAATATTAGGGCCAGTCTTCTTCGTTCCCGTATTAATCAAATGCAGCAAGACCGATGAGGATGATGACTGCAACAATGCAGATGAGAACGATTACGAGGGTCTGAAGCATTTTTGCGTGGATTTGTGTGATAGGATAAAGAGCGATGATCGGAACTTGATAGGACTTTGGAGTATAGTAGATTCGATTAATCAAGTACTGGTAGTCTTGACGAAAGTTTTGTAGTTTCCGGAAAAGACTGTAGAGGAACAGTAATTTGTAGATGTTCTAGATGGATCGTTAGTCATTTGTCGTTGTGTTCATTGACTTTGAAGCGTTGGAGTTTATCAATCACCCCGCTAGCACAAACAAAAATCAATGGGAACCACAAAATAAGTTGAATGTAGAAGAGTAGAACTCATACTATGTATGTACTTCCCAACTAATAGCCAACTATTGCAAGAGCGAAGTTTGGTCTGATACCTGATATAACTGGAAAGAATGAATGAGGATGACGAAAAGGAAAGGAAAGCAAGGTTTTTTGTATTAATTTACGTAGATCCTTTGAGAGTGTCCACGAATGCTTATTCAAACCTTCCAGCTGCCAACTGCCAATAGTTTCAACTTGCTGGGCTGGGGGTTCGTCTGATACCCGGAGACCGAGTCTGATACGAGGTTGTGGCTTGCTGTCAGGGCAAGGGGCCCATCAACCTTTCAGAGAAGCTTTGGAAAAAGAGTTTGCCAATGTATATACCCGGGATGGTAGTTGGCCTAGGTTGATGCAAATGCCGGGAACGGAAGTCTTTGGTATTGGATCGAGAGGTACGTCCTAAATAAGAGTTCACTCACAATGAATTGATTCTACACGTATGGAAACTAGATACACGAATCAACCAACCAACTGATCCTCCCAGCGTTAGCAACATCAGCAGAAGGTTTCTCACAGCGGTAAAGTTGTGGCGATGCATTAAGCAAAAAATTAAGAGAATTGAGACAATTTGACGAATCGAACGCATTGGGCGCGTTGATTCGTTAGATTCATCACATTTTTTCCGTTGCGCTCTTCCACTACCACCTGTTTTAGAGCAAGGTCGTTGCCATATAGCGTTAAATCCATTGATGCTAGCGGGTATGTATGCCAAATGTGTAATTGTGGTGTGTTTTCTCACGTACAAGGGACTTTTGGTAAACAACACGGAATCAAACTTCCGGTATAAATTTGGAAATATTCAACCAAAATATGGATTACGCGCGTTTTGATGGCATCGAAACATGAATTGCGTGTATATACATGATGATCGTTTTTTTCCCTTTGCTACAAAAAGTCATCAAACTCGAACTTCCTTACTAGCATGATGTCAACGTGAGACATTGGAGGATCAACACGGGCGGGAATCCTTAATAAGCTGCTCTATTTTCAGAGTTGCGTAAATTTGCATCTGTAGGGAATATCGAAAGCATTGTTTTGAACTTCGAAATGTTCACTATACAGACAGAGTAGCAGCCCAGGGGATTCCTTCTTTACTTATTCTTCATCATTCGTATCTTTTGCACCTGCTAACGTTGTATGTAATAGTCTGAAGGAAATTTCGGGTGTTATCATAGCGCCTACCCTGATAACTATATAGAAATCCTGCGGGTTTTGTCTTTTTGTTTGGAATGACCGCGACCTAGAATCAATTTTTGTAAGATCTTACCATCAGGATTACTGGTTACAGATCAACTCTGGATCAATCGTCAGGTGAAACTCTTTCTATCAAGTCCTATAGTTTGAGCTCAAGGAAGTACCTTATACTTGATCACGCCTATTTTAGATTTAAATTCATCTAAGCGGGCTAAATGAAGGGGCAAGGAAACGGGGAAATAGCTTTCACGGGTTCTTATGTTTAGCCTTACTTCAAAGTTCGGCCCCCATGTGATAGTTCATGTTAGAAGTACTTTCAGCAAAGTTTAATAAGTAGCAGTTGATCGCTATCTGCTGTGAATTCATTTACATGAAGAATTAAACCCAACCATTTAGCTAATCAGTATCTCCTATCTCGAGCTCTCAGAGATCTATCTCTCACCATTTCTACAGTTTTCTCTTCTCATTTGATCAGCCCTCTCTACGTCACAAACTCCTCAGATCAAAACATTGAACAGTCTCTACATTCCTTGCCTTGTTAACATTGATTTTTGGCACATCTTTTAATGCGTACAAGAAGGCTAGCATCCAAACTACCGAGTTCTGTCTCACCCTACTCAATTTCCCTTTTGAATTCCACAACTTTCACATCGACAACTGTACTATTTGAAACACTACATCCCGTACGGAGACATCTTCTGTCCAGCAATCTGTTGCTTGTCTAACTATAGTGGTTGGTATATTTTCCATCACAACAGAGGAGCGAAATAGAAACAAAGGAGGCATCAACCACAGGGTCTGAGGCAATAATTCGATGAGAAACGGGAAAACTGACAGCAAATTTGTGAATATTTGAGGATTTAAGGATTTAAGGAAACTAAGAGAGTGAGATGGAGCATTGAAATTACAGTCGATCTGAAAGACATGATAGGCGAAGAAGGAACCTAGTGCGACACCATTGCCTTTGACGGAGGCTAGAAGGGTGGTTTGAAAAGGTTGAAAAAGACGTCTGTGGTTAGTCCCACAGGGCCGAGGGATGAGATCGCTCTATGGAACTGAATTGCATGAGCGAGAGGAGAGGAATGATACATACTGCTTTAGGCCTTTGGATCATTGATGTTCAACGGGCGATATATCTTTGATGAAAAAGGCTGAGAAACAAGATAAATAAGCCACGTCACCGCCATTGAGTACACAAGGTAGAGTGTTTTTAACAACTAATATTTAAAGATTATCGTTTATGTTTGTCAAAACATAGCTGTGACTATTGACCTCTAGCTCTGGCCAGTATGCAATTGCAACTGGAGATTCTAACATGATATCGACGAGGCTAAAGATCATAAACCGGAACAATAAATCATCTGGATCAATTCAGAACATAGTCGCGGCCTTTGCCCTTGCTTTCAGTATTGATGGCGAAGAGTTCTTAATTCCATTAGCAATGGTTCTCGGTCCACTTCTCGGGGGTCTGGAGGTCGACTTACATTTTCTAATCAAAGGATGGAGAGTCGAAACAGAGTATCTACGGCAGAGGGCGGGTATGAAAGTTATGTAGAATTCCTCGTCCAATTTAATAAGTTTTTTGTAAGATGCAAGGGCTGCAATTAGATTCACTGCTGAGTGACTCAAGCAAAAAACAGTCACTTGCCTCTGGTAGGAGTATGGAAAGCTGATGAAAGTTCCATAATCAGGAACTATTCTCAGGACAATGATGCTTGGACTACTAGGATACCAAGAAATCACTCTGCTATTTCTTGGTAATCTTTTGAGTAATGATTGCAACTGAATTGATGAGGGGGGTTGAGCGACCGAGCAGTAGGTCCGTCCTTCCAGATTAGCTGACTTGAAGTTATTCAAAGAATGGCTAATGCACTTGCAGGAATACAAGAGAAACATCGTACGATGTTTGGTTGAAAGCCCGGTATAGCAAATTATGAATGAACTGAGAGCTGAGAATGAAAATTAATAGGGCAATACCAAGGACAGGAGGTGCATCGGCTCGAAATATAAAGCCGACCAATCTCCACCTCATATAAAAGTGGCATGAATGACCTCAAAATTCGATGCCGAATACTAAGGCTACTCTTGACCAAACCCACACGGAACGCATGTCCACCTTTCTCTGGCAAGTGCACTCATAATGTGAAATGAATAATGATTTCACCCAACAGACATGTCAAGCTAAACTCTCGGCATCAACCGGTAGTCATGGAAATCCACCTCATCAATACAGACTTTCTCCCTTTAGGCTCGATAAAATATGGGGTTTGGGCGAGAATTTTTCTTCTCGGTATCATCCTTCCTGATAGCCTTCCTTCATGGCCCTCTATATTGTTCTTCTGTTGGTTTCTGAATGCAAATCACTATAGTGGCAATAGAAAAGCCACGATTGCGTGTGGGATACAGCCATTACCGGCATATATTAAACCTCCGTCAGGATGCAAGGGCATGTCTTGGTGGTGATCATTGAATCAATGGTTCCAGAAATATCTGAAATTGTTCCACGCCTAGCGGTACATGAGAGAGTGAATTGTTAAGATTGAATTATGGTCTAATTGGGTTACACGGGCTCTTTATACTTGTGCTACTGCTGGGTTTTTAGAGCTTGAGGATAGTAACATTGATACAGATAGGATTCAATTACGATGTCTAGCATTTTCGTCTCGATTTTAGCTTATGACGCATCTGACAGGTGTTTTTTGTTTTCCAACCTCCAGAAGCTAGAGGGGTACTTGTTTTAAGGTTTACCTTAAGAAGAAACCGCTCTCAAGTGTTTGGAGAGATCGACTCAACTTTGTTATGTTATCATCAGCTGAGTGGCTCAATTCTAATTCTGAATTGTGGCACAGAACAGGGGTTATGGTCTTTGCGAGGCCGATGACTCCTTCAGTTCGCATTCGTGAGAGAATTGTTGTGCGGGAAAGAGAAAAGAGAAAGAGAAAGAGAAAGAGAAAGAGAAAGACAAGTTCCATCATTTCCAGAATCTTCAAAGGTAATTAGAGTTTCATCATGTAACAGAAAGAAATCCTTCGCTAGATTCTATACTCCCACAACAAAGAGAACTCGATTGTCCCAAAAGATTCATGTTTTAAGAATTCAAGCTCTAGATAGTTTATGCAGATGGTGCGTCATAACTTGATTGACTTTCGACAATGTCGATACTTTCTGCGCCAGACCGGCATTATGTCTTACATAGAGCATGCCATCCATCATTTACGTCGGAAGCTTGTTTGGATATCTGTCTTAATTGGTATTGAGAGAAAGCGATACTTTTTAATCAATACTTTTTAAATGTCATTGACCCAGAAGTTGTTATTCCAAGCGCGAACTATCACGCCTGGAATATCAATCTCCATCAAGCATTCATGGATATTGTGAAGAATACATTTACTCAAGACAAATACGAAAGTCGTGAGGATGGATGAGCTCTTGATTTGGAAGCAATGTTTTGACCTGATATCGGAAATTATATAGCCGGGCTACAGAGCCTGGGAAAGGGAATTTATTAGTCGATTCTGACAGATATGGGTTGAAGAAGGGTTGAAGAACAGAGCTTTACGCACAGATTTATATTGCAAGGATGGAGGGTGGGCGTAGCTTCAAGGCCCGAGCCATTGAGATTGAACGGTGAATGTGAGACGGCAATAGTACCGTTAGTGGCTCGAAGGGTTAGGGCTAGAATTCGAGGGTAGCAATCCTTAACAAAATGATGGCAGGCAACCAGTTGTTCATCGTTAACGTTGTGTCATTGAGGGAATAAGAGACATTCAGCTTGAGGTTCGAGGTTCGAAGTATTGACAAGAAACAGCCTGCACGTATAGAAAGCTTGGTGCTGGGATATAGCAAGGTGCTTTGCTCAAACCATATCCTCTTTCCATCTGTCTTCTAATGTTTTTCATACCATCTACTCATGATCATGTATATGAATTATCCCCCTCAGCAGTCTGTCCATAATCGGCGACGTGGAAGCTAAAGCTGAGGCCGACGGGATAGGGGAAGGGGAAGGGGAGGGGAGGGACCGTCTAACCCAAGGCCAGCTAAGGCTCAGTCCAGTCCAGTCCAGCCCGATTTGCTTGATCCTCACTTGATGCTCAATTCTTGAAGATGATTGGAGAGATTATAAGATGGAGAGCTCTGTATCCGCTTTTATCCGTTTTTATGATGTTTTACGTATCCATCTTCCTTTAATCTTCGCTTATATTTCCGGTACTCCCGCGCGCAACGATCGAAAATGAGACCATATATGGTTAAGCCGAATCTCAGCTTGCCCAGACAAGATGTTGGGTACCAATCTCTAGCACCTACTTAATCCCCGACTCAATCTAATATAGGCACATTTTAGCCTCAGAACCATTCGCAAGATTCTCCCCGTGATTCTCGAGAATTTCCTAAATACTCATACGAATATATATACGGAACGCGGAGAATTCATTTGAAAGACGCACCGGACTGTTGAACTTCTCAGATTGGAGGGGAGAGGCGAGAGATCCCCCTCGCTCTTCCCACCGGCGTCGCCACTGACAAGCTGTGCTTGCATGTAAGCACTACTTCGTACAAAAGCTGTACAGCACGACAGTGCTACAGTATTGTAAGGACCTTGTCTCAAAGGATGATCTTTAAACGATAGCTCCCACTCGAGTATGCGAGTTTCAGCTTAATGTCATTGCGACGGTTAATTTCCCCCGGGAAGGACCATAGCGTTCGGTCGCACGGTCGCACTGTCAAAGCACCATCAAGCATAACTTGGTTGATTACACAATGCAGTCAACTACCCGACAGCAACGAGCTTGGCTATATCAGTGGATAATAATACATCGGATCTAATTGACACAATTCCACTCTTCTGCAATCCCAAAAAAGGTTTACCAGCTTTTAGCTCCGAAAGAAGGATTCTTCTGATATGGCACCTCTTTAACTTGATTTGATTCGAGTACAGACTATGCATGTCTCGAATTCGAACGATATGACGGAGGACCACCTGTATCTGGAACTTGACAATCAATCAAACTCCCACAAAATACATAGAAAAGTGTCGGAGAACTCGAATCAACTATTTCAGGCGCCTATTGACCCCGACCGACCTTTATCTTCTACTCAATTGCAAGATTAAGGTACCCTTCGTCGAATCAGCGATCAATAATCTTTCCAGCCCCTCAATCTGTCAATCTGTCAATCTGTCAATTTGTCAGCCTTTCATCCGTGACGCAAATCAGATAGATCTTCAAGCGATAACACGGCCGCGCACAAACGTTTATACAATCGCGAATGATCATGACAAGGGGGACACCAACGGACACCACTGTGTAAAGGAAGAATGATGGTAACGCACCGAAGACCGGAAAATTATCCTGAAAGAGAGCGTACGGGAAATAGTACGAGATACAGTAACACCACCACCACCACCAACAACAACAATAACAATAACAACAACAATAACAACAACAACGGAGCAATGAGATCAGACATAGTTTTGGCAGAGTTTGGAAGCAGTTGACCTACTTCGTCAAGACAGCAGGCCTTCCTTCATTGTTGATCTTATGGTAGATAGTGAGAACTCCGAACTTCCTATAGTCTTCACGAATGACGCCTTCAAGACCTACACTGGATTCAGAGACACATCATCATGGCTTTTAGGAAACTCGAGTCAGCGTCAAGAAGCTTTTTGTCAGATGGATATATACTCGGCCCAACTTTGCAGTTAATCAATATTGGTTCCAGCAACAAAGGTGGTCCAAAGTTTTGTTGGGAAATCGATGGTGTGTTGTTTCTGGGCATGAAATGGCATTTTCAAAATCTGCGGCCAAGGATCGCCATATCCTCGATTTCGAGTCCTCGCAATCCAAATATTTCTCTCAACGCGGAAATAGAGACGGAAACGTGACTCTCCGCAATTCAAGGGATTATAGTATAACAAAATCACCCGGCTCACATAATCCTGCAGTGGCTGCTCGCGCGTACTTTAGGCCTCCCTCTCTATCTTTCGAGACGCCTTTTGCCGAATTCTTCTCCAGCAAAGATTGGTCTTCTACAGCTGTGGAGTCTATCTCAGAACAGCTCTTAGAAATGACCAGTCTAATCTCTAGCTTCACTCAACTATCTCCTATAGCCATGTTTATAATGGATGCAAAGGACGGTAGTTTGATATTTTGCTAATGAGGCCTGGTACGTCCCGTTTCTCCATTTGCATGGCTCTGAATTTTGTAGAGAAGACATACAGATCATTATGATCTCAAGAGTCTTGGCTAATAGCGTATTATGCAGGACAAGAATTACTGGTGGAACAATGGAGGGGTGTAAAGATTTGAAATGGCTCGATTGTTTGATCGACGAAGACAGGCCTTTTGTCGCGAAACAATGGTCCATTCTCGTAGACGAAAGGCATCCTGTTCATTTTCAAGGAAGACTCAAGACACTCTGGAAACCTCCGGTTCCAGACCCTGCCTTGTTTGGAGAGAACGAAGTTTACTACACATGGGGTGAATGTAGTGCTGTTCCCCGATTCAATGAGAAAGGGCAGTTGGAACATGTTGTCGGGTGTCTCAGTGATGTTACTCATTTGAAATGGGCTGCTAGAATGCAGGAAAAAAGGGCCAATCAAGCAATGGAGGAGGCAAGGAAAAGGGAAGAGTTCATGAACATGACGAGTCATGAGTTGATGAATCCACTATCAGCAGTCATTCAATGTGCTGATATCATGATCTCCAGTCTTGATGCAATTAATGAATCTCTTTCTGCGGCACATCATAAAGTTTTCCATGACGACGGCTCAACAGGTTATGCAGAGATCAAGACGATTTTGACCCGTAACATTGAAATGGCGAAGATTATTTTAGGTTGCGGCGAACATCAGAAAAGAATCATGAATGATGCCCGTACGATGTCGAAACTAGACATTAATATGTTGGAAATTTCACCAATCAGAGCAGAGCCAATACGTGTGGTTGAAACAGCTGTGGCCATGCTCTCGGGAGAGATATCCAAGTCAGATATTAATCTTCAATTGGAGTTAGACCCTTCCATACAGGCTTTGGGTGTGGATTGGCTTTTATTCGACCCTTCAAGATTCTTACAACTCCTTCTCAATTTAATCATGAATGCGAATAAGTTCACAACATCATCAGAAGTTCGAAAGGTAACTGTTTGTCTGGGGGCAACAACTGGAACTCCTTACCACAGAGAAATAGGACGGGAGATACAATACATACCTCTTCGCACGGCACGCAATGACCCAACTTCAAAAAGCGCATCAGGTACAGGTGAGGTAGTTTATCTTCATTGCTCGGTTACGGATACCGGTAAAGGATTGAGCGAAATAGAGAGACGAGACCTCTTTAAAAAATTATCTCAACCATCTACAAGCACTCACACGCAATTTTGGTGATCCAGGTCTGGGATTTTTCATATGTCGGGAGCTTGCAGAATTACAGGGAGGTGCCATTGGGATCGGATACGCAGATTCACAAGGAATTGGTAGCAGTTTTGCCTTTTATATCAAAACTCGACGGTCGAAACTTCACACCGTGGAATCACTTTTGCAGACGCCTGTGTAATTGGCACATTAAAGATGCAAAACTTCTAGAGCTAATTCCAATACCAGATTTGAATTAGATGTCGTCATTTCATTATCTGGACTAGATCTCTCAGAGCCCGAGATGACAAGTTCGAACTTGTCAAGTTACGCATGCAAATTAACGAAAGGGGGGAATTTAGTGGAGATATCAATTAAGGACACAGGGGCGAATCCTTGGGGAGCTTGAAGTGGAAGCGTTGATAAGAAGGAATAGATTACCAGAATATAATGGGAAAGAGGCATAAGTCGCGTTGCGGCGTGGAACGTTCTCTCAATAATTAGCGCGGGCAAACGTGGATTTTTATGACTTCGTATATGAGGGTATGTGTCAGAGGAGCAATGAGGAGTGGAATTTGTCAATTTTAGCTAATTTAGATAATGGCAATCAGAAATGGGTTGGAAATTCAGAGATTGAAAAGAATGACAGGAGGCACACAATTTAAGTTTGTATGATCAGAGGTACTGTCTCAACTCTATTTTCTTCATCAAAATGCCTAAATTCAGAATCCGGTTCTCAAAACTTGGAATCGAAGACGTTAGGCATGCTCTGCGAATGCTATACATGATGTCACTCTACACGTCAACTTACTTCTCGAATCAGATGCGCGACAGAGTTTGCACTGTAGGGGGGCTAACTAAAGGGGGCTTAATTCGAAACACTATTAAGTAGCTACAGTTGAAGGGGGAGAATATTCACAACAAGTATAAAATATTCGTGCAACTACTAACAAGCAGAAAATTCCGCAATTGGCGACTCTCCTATACCATCAAGTTCTGTAAGATCAATCATGTGTTTGAATGCCTATATTCCTTCCTCTTTCTCTACCCGTTACTTTTCGCATTCGTTACATCTCTTACCTTCCTCCTCTCAGACAGCTCAATCTTTGCTTGAATACAGAGCACAACCTCGATTAAGAATGCTCTTCATAATCAACATATCAACCAGGTTGTAGGAATTTGCAGGAGTGGAATAAAAAAGAATCTTAAAGGAGAAACGAGACCAGAATCAAGGTCATGCAATAAGAAGCCTGGTTTCTAGTTAGTGGATGAATTTTTTAGATTCTTATACCCGGCTGTCTAGCTGCGTATATGTACAAGCGAGGTTTATCCCCTTTTCTTCTGCAGGTTCACTCCCCAGACATCTCTCTTAAATCAATCTCGATAACATCTTAGAAACTTTGAATCTTTATTTTTACTTCTTCTTGAATTGACTGACTTATTTGTTCGGCAAGTTATACTAATTACTTGAGTACTGATGGATAGATATACTAATATCTTGCAATGCTCCTCAATTGACTCTACAAATTGATCTCAATATACTCGAGTATAAATACTTCAATACAGCGTCCACATCCAATGAAAGCCGGAAAAATTACCACCCCGTCTTATGTCCAAAAAGAGGCACAGCAGGAGTTTCATACGGCAGGAATGAATACGCTCAATGACATTGCCATAGCTAATTTCAAGCTCAGCATAAGGTTGTTGCTTGATTTACACGCTAGAAGATGGGGTTTTAATCGTCGTTGTCGCGAATATCAAAGACTTATTTTGTTGTCCATTGTGCTTTATCTGTTAGAGTTATCTTCTTTCGTCACACGTACATGCTTATGAAGCCACCGAAGTCGAGACTTTTACCGAGGCCGTTATTCCCCATGAAACTCCAGTCACAAACGCTATCAAGACCTTGACTGACACATCAGTCTATGCACACGTTAAAATCATCGAGATTAATCTTACTCCAGGTAGTGGCTATCTTTCAACTGTCACATATGATTACTATGCGACGACCGCTTCCTAGCAAACAAGTTATCTGGTTCCAGTTACGTATACACTATATCCTAGCTGTACAGGTACAGGTCAAAACTGGACATACGTAACCAACATCCCAATCTATCTCCCCAGCAGAATCGCAAACGTTGTTACGACCTCCACGTTAACCACCTCCGCTTCAACATACACTTACAACGATGATAACATCAGCGCTTGAATCATCATCGAAGCAATTTTGAAGCCTTCAGACGTCACTGCAGATTCATCTGCTAGCGCGTCCTCCCTCTACGAACCATATCCTCTAATATATACTGCTACATTCCAATCACAATCTGTACCACCTACCTCGCAACGTCGACATGTGGACCCATATGGTATACCCAGACCCAGCCAGCAGCGACTACAATAACACACGGAACTGCGATGGGTACGGCCACTGCCAAACCTACGCAATGCTTCTCTTCGTCATTCTCGTGCCCGTAGGCTGGATCCTCCTCTGGCTTCTCATTGTCCTTTTCGAATACTGGATCTCGTTCAGGGGTGTCATGTTGAGTAAGAATCGCAAACGTGAGGTTTCGTATGCGTAATGTTGTATTTCGTTCTTCTTTCTCTATTGTAAGGGTCCTAGGTCTAAGGCGGAGAGTGCAGAGGAGCAAGAGAGACTAGCAGCGCAGTGGAAGGAGATGGGGGAGGTCAGGACATTGGCTCTGCGGTTGAAGTGGGGGTTTAGGTGGAAGAATCCGGATATGTTGGGTTATAAACCAGAGAAGAATAAGGGGGGCTTTTGTCCGGGCCTGTTTGTAGGTGTGGAAGATAGGAAGGCTACTGCATGGTGGAAAATGATGGATGGATGATAATGTTATAATGAGGTCGGGTCAATTTGTGCTTGGATAGGTATACTTATTGCATTGAGTAAAGCCAGGTTACATGATTAGGCTCTAGGTCGAATCAGAAAATCATAGAGACTTCCTTAATAATTATAAGGAACCCAATACTCTGCACTTCTACCACTTTAGTCGAAGAACAACACTACGCCGTCTAGCCCTGCTTCCACAATAAGTGACAGAAGACCATGTGATCCTACTAATAAGAATATTCTTAATATATTGTCTAATTTCCACATATCGATGAATTGATAAAATGGTTACTTCCAATAAGGCTGCGAGACCCCCTTCGAAGCGGAGGTATATGCCTGGAAGTATTATGTTGTACTTGTTTCTCTCTAAATGTAACACTTGGACGATGGCTGATAGGTGAAGAGGTTTATATTGAAATCTGCTCGACCCCAAATTTGGGGAGGTAAGTGAAGAGATGACGATGAAGACGATAGAGAGGATGAGACGACAACAAGTCAGATTATGGGTAAGATTGGAACTGGATTGATATTCCTCTTATTTAGGCAGGTACCTCGTAATTAAGGGGTTGCAGTCGTTCAAGTCCACATGATGCGATAAACGGTCGAGCAATCCTCTTAAAGTCAATGTTTACGGTAGGGTTATACCTACTAGGTACATGTGAGCATATTCCAGGAGTCAGAAGAGCGGAAGAAAGTAGCTGCGAGTTTTAATTAGGGTATGTTACATTGTACCCAAGGAGAAATCTCAATATGTGAATCATAGACGATGGGCAAGATACGAAAAAAAGTATAACGGTCATTTGATCTTTAGATTGAAGCTTTACAGAAATCACCCAGTAGAAATTTATTGTGTGAATTATTATTGAATTGATTCGTAAAATAAGATAGCAGCAGCAAGGGGAAACACCAATTGCGGGATACTCACCATGATACATTGGTCCATCGAGTGACTTCAAAGAACCGGGTAATATTTATCGTGAACCATTCCACCGAATAAAGGAAAAGAACTTTTTTTGCAAGATGCCCTCGGGAAGCCCACATGAAGTACAGTCCCCTCTCAAGGTATTCAAGCATACAAGAAAGGATCATACCAACTTCTTTCATGTTCAAAGCCCACAGATCATGATGCCCGACCCAAACGCCCCACTGAATATAATATCAAAAAGTATCAAGCATCAAAACGCGACAGCCACAAGCCCTACGACCACGTAAATCAAAGCCCACAAGTTGTAAGCCTCTCTTCCAATGAAAGAATCCAAGGAAAGAAGAAGCCATGTCTCAAAGCCCACATTCTCCAATAAGGAGTAGAAGTCAAGAGCCCACAACCCACAAAGCCAACGACCCACATATCAACAGAGGTATCCTCAAAGAATACTCAAAGTGCGACAAAGTACGGACGGGCAATGGTCATCTTTAAAAGATACCATCGGCTTACTCGAAAGACATCTTCTTTCCCTTGAAGTCACCAAAGCCACCACGGTTAGTGCTAGCGCCACGTCCACCACCACGGGCACCGCCGCCTCGTCCACCACCTCTTCCACCACGGTCAAATCCTCCACGTCCACCGCCACGTCCACCACCGCGGCCACCGCCACCACGTCCGCCACGTCCACCGAAGCCACCGCCCTCACTGCGCTCTGGGCGAGGAGTAGCATAGTCGAGTCTGACTGGACGACCGGCGATATCGGCACCCATCATAGCATCATAGGCAGCGGTAGCATCTTCGATTGAACCGAAGGTAACATATCCGAAGCCCTTAGGGTTGCCAGTTTCCCTAAAGAGGATTAATATTTAACATCAACGTATTGCATGGGTCAACTTACTGATCGGTAGGAAGTCTAACGTTGACAACAGTGCCGTGAGCACCGAAAGCTTCACCGACAACGTTCTCATCAGCATCGAATGAGAGGTTACCGAGGAAAAGAGTATCGGAAGGAGGGTTCTTAGCATCACCGAATTGAGCAGCACGGTTGTTGGCACGTTCCTTTGGTGCAGTGTTATCACGAGGAGTGGAGAAGTCAACGTTGGCCTCACGACCATCAATGAGAGCACCTTTCTTAGCAGCGAGAGCGGCAGCAGCATCAGATGACTTGGCGAATTCAACGTAACCGAAACCCTTGGAGCGTCCAGTGTTTTTGTCGCTGATGACACGAGCACCAGTGATCTCACCAAATTCTTCGAACTCACGGTAAAGCCACTCATCATCAATGTTCCAACTCAAGTTACCGACGAACAAGTTCTTGACACCAGAGTCCTCTCCAGTAGTCTCTTCAGTCTTAGTCTTCTTAGCAGATGCTTCAGGCTCAGCTTCAGCCTTACGCTTCTTGGATGGAGCTTCGGCTTCGGCCTCGCTGGCAGAGTCGCTATCGGAATCGGAGGAGTCGGAGGAGTCGGATCCAGATGCCTTCTTCTCTTCTTCCTCGGAGGAGTCAGAGCTATCGGAGTCATCAGAGTCCTCCTATACAAGTGTTAGTTGATAAAGACCGATGTAGAATTGATGTAATAGTTGATACTACTTACAGTAGCCTTGGCGACTGCCTTAGCAGCACCATTGATCTTTGCCTTTCCAGCATCGACAACCTTTTGAACCTTCTTGGCAGCAGCAACTACTGGCTTGGCTTCCTCCTCGGATTCGGAGTCGGAGTCGCTAGAGTCGTCACTATCGTCGCTCTCAGAAGCAGCAGCCTTCTTGGCAGGCTTTGCGGCGGGTTTAGAGTCAGTCTCGGATTCAGAAGATTCGGAATCATCGTCGGATTCGGATTCAGATTCAGATGAAGAGGATTCAGAGGATTCTACCTCTTTCTTCTCAGCAGCTTTAGCAGCTTTCCCGTTGGCCTTGATAGCCTTAGCTGGTGCTGGCTTCTCCTCTTCAGATTCGGAGTCTGATCCGGAGTCAGAATCGGAGTCGCTATCGGATGATGGAGTGGCAGCCTTCTTGACTGGCTTTGGAGCTGGCTTAGCCTTGGTGGCAGTAGCCTTTGCGGTCTGTTTAGATTTAGCTTTTGGTTTTTGAGATGATTTGACAAACTGCAGCATTCTTGACAGTCGACAGTGGTTGTTTGACCTCAGTCTTTTTGGTGGAAGCCTTAGCAGCCTTTGGTTCCTTGGTCTTAGCCATTTTGAATAATTTACTTCTCGGAGGAGTGAATTGATGAAATTACGAAGGATTGGAAGAAATGAAGAATCTTGATCAAATCCGATGAATTGATTGATACAAGAAAGAGAGTAAGTAACGTTGAAAAGGATTGAAGAGGGATGAAGAGGATGGTGTGTAGGAGGGAGAGGATGAAAAGTTTAAGTAGCTTTGAAGAAAAAGCTCTTATCGGGAAGCGACTGAAAAAAAATTAAAATTTAATCGGCGCTAATTTGATAAAAGATAAAAAAATGGAATCAAGCAAAGCACGTGCAAGGTTCTCTTCCTAGTACCTAGTAGGTACTGTCGGGTAGTCCACCAGTCTTAATATTGATTAGGTAATCACATCCAGAGTCAGCTGTTGGACCCATAATAAACCGTGACTTCCAATCTTGAGCTTTCGTAAACAATCAAAATAGCTTCAATAGGTATACATGCAAACGTGCTTGTGAGGGAAGTCTATGATCTTGGAGTCTTAGAATTCACCATTGAAGACAGATTATTCATCAGATTATACATTGATTGATCTCATCATCCTTTCATACATTTCCCCTCTTTTCAAAATACAATGGCACCAACTCCAGAGTCCGCCGCATTCCTTGCGAAGAAACCTACTGTTCCCCCAACCTTTGATGGTGTCGATTACGATGATACAGCACGATTGAAGCAAGCACAGGATGCGGTTTATTAGAGAACAATGGGTCAAGAGCATGATGGCGCGCTTAGTGAGAGAGGAATTGGGAAAGTGTTATTACAAGGAGGGGTTAATCATTTGGAGAAATGTGGTGCATTAAGAGGTGAGGATTAATATTTTTAAGCTGGAGGAAGCTATGGATTCTCTGGGAGAGGATATGGTTCCATCATTTCTGAGAGAACTGTAGCACTTCACTCAGAACTTCAAATTATTGATCTTGGGGCTAATCCTTTCCCTTAGATCGATACTTCGAGTTATTAAAGGAGTCTAAGATTAGAGGTTACCTGTTCGAACAACAAAACTACACCAAGAAGCCTGAATAGTAATGTTATGAGGAATAATTGGGTGAGGAGGAGAATGGGGTGGGGGGTAGGGAATACGCATGAACTCAATGCAACTTGGGGCAGAATATCTGGAATGAAATGCTGAAGATATGCAATGAATCCAGCAAGCTTCACAGGATTTATCCAAAAACTAGAGACCTAGGAAAGGTTGACCAACAGGACTGTAAATATGAAACATTGTACAACCAACAACCAACCAGCCAGTCTTTCTGTCCTAAACTTGTGATCTCACAATGTGTTCAGAAAAAACTAAATATCTAGTTTCAAATTACTTGGTTCTCGGCTTACTAGAATAATGAGAGACTGATGTAGAATTGGCGATATCAAGAGAACCTTGATATGCCCACGTGCAATTCTCTCACAGAGCAAATACACAAACCGTTTACTACTTATCCACCAAGCCTCAAAATCCCCACCAAAGAATTTGATATCACCAGCACACTAGGCACATATCGACACCCGTATACATGCCAAAAAAATAAATCTCCATATGCATCAAGCCTCACAATAGCCCACCAAATCACCTCTCCCACAATCCACGACTCTCAAGATGATTTGTTCCCGCTGTCTAAAACGGAGTACCTTCTCTCGACTCCAATCTCAATCCCGTGCCTTCACCAGCACACCCTCCTCTCCTCCACCCCTCCAACTTCCACACCTAGCTCTCCTCGAACCGCCGGTCCACCAACAGCAACATCCACCGGCGTCGCTCAACCTTTTTCTACACCCTTTCCCCTTCCCCCCAGCTGCCCTAGGAATATTTTCACAACCCGCGAAAAAGACAGCCCCGCTACCTACGTCGAGTGTGCCCGCAGGAACTATATTAAGAGGGTTAAACTTTCTAAAAGGAAGAGATGATCCCGTGGCATTGAAAGAGGAGGAGTATCCAGAATGGCTGTGCATTGCTTAGACGTGAAGAAGGCCGTTGACGGAGCCGAAGCAACGGGCGGTGATGAATTTTGTACGTGCTATATATCCATATCCATATTCTTTTTGCACGCACCTAAGGTCCAATGCGCCATCAATCAATTGATGCGCCACGGAACCCTCTTACTTATCTATCCATATCTCAAGCATCTCCTAGAATACTTACTAACATACTATGTGTAGCCAAATCCAAAAAGCTCCGTCGACAAGCAGCCAAAGCCCGTCGTAAGGCGGAAGAACGCGCACTTTTGTCCGGAGACACAAGTATGCTAGAAGTAAAAAGTACCGCTTCAACAACAATCGATTGATTTACCGACGGAAGGAAAAGAGGCTCTTGAACAGCGTGCGGATTTAAGGAAGGCAATGAGGAAAGAGAGGAGGGCGAAGATTAAGGAGGGTAATTACTTGAAGGGAATGTAAAGTGTATGGATCGGGACTTCACTTTGGGAGGCGGGATTGTGGATTGGGCTCAATTAGAGATTCTACACAAGTTTATGAGGGCTATGGTGTTGGTGTCTGCTGTGAGAGATCTTGGTATGGGATGCTGTGCATAGAGCTAAGCGGGACAAGGTTCGACACTAGGATATACACCTACAAGGGAGGAAGCTGGAGCCTCGAAGGCAAACCTTCAAGAAAGAGGGAACTTTGTATCACATTTGTGTATATGCACATTGTAAGGATGCTAGAGACAAAATCTGTACTATATGATTCGCTCAAAACATCCATCATGTTGTCGACGCGTATGGGTATTATAGAGCAACGTAGACAGCTACATAGTAGCCCATGGAATTTTCCCAGCCTTAGAATGCATCAATGCAATACCACGCAACTCCAATCTCAGACACTACCCGTGAGTTGTCATGCTAGCCCATCCATTCCCAGTGTCCCCATTCCAACGCCTCATGCCAAGCCTAGCAAATACCGCCAACCAGTGTTAAATATTGTCGTGGAGTCGACACAAAACCTTTCAAAACTCCTAAGTTTACAAGTTCCCAAGCTCCTGTCCTCCTGATTGTGTCTAATCATCCTCTGCCTCTCCAATAGATGATTTCTTGATTTCCAACTCGGCTTTGAGCTTTCTCGACTTATCTTCAATTCTCCTGCGTAAAATTGGATTGTTCTGAGCTGCCAATTGTGCCTGCAGGCCTTCAATTTGCTTCTCCAAATCCACAATATCTCTTTTGCTTCTTGGAGTTGTGCCAATCTCGCCTTTTCATCTTCATCGACTTCATCTACCTCGCTTCCATCGTCTCCACTCTCCCCATCTTCAATTGATTCATCGCCGCTATCATCTTCTTCATTGGCGGCTGGGGTGTCGCCTTGAATCACAGAAGGAGTGGCTGCCATGCCTGACATGGACATTGGAGTAGCAGCAATATCTTCAAAGCCTGCTCCAGCTTCCAATTCGGCCTCCATTTCTGCTGCCAAATCAGCTTCTAGATCCCTCCCATTTCATCACCAGATGCATGGGCATCGCCATTTAATCTGAGAGAAATAGCCACCATCATCGGCTTCGCCTTCGGCATCTTCATCCTCGGAGTATTGATCTCCATCCTCACCATAACTTCCTGGGCTAAATACTTGGCTACTTTGTTCCCTTTCTGGTGAAATAATTTTGTATTCTGAATGTAACGCTTTTCGATCATCTTCAAGAAGCTTTTCTACAGCTTCTTCTACAGCTTCGATCGCAGTCCTGCTAATACGTTTTCTGAAACGTCGCTTTCGTGCTAAGTGCATTGGAGCAGTAAGACCATGTGGATATTGGAAAGTTTGAGGGTCAATGATTCCAGGTAGGGGAATAGTCTTTGCCTCTTCTTCCTTTTCAACTTTTTGGTAAATCCAAAGCATTTGACAAATATCTGCACTTTTGTACCATCCTCTTTTGTCCAGCTCTTCATCCCTTCAACAATACAGGGCAAGTCGACAAGTGTAGCAGCATATACGTTTTTCGCGAATTATAACAGCAGCTCTTCTACCTTCAGCATGGAAGAACTTCATTTGCACATCCGCGCCCCCAGCTTTTGGATTGACACCCATCTTTTTCTCGCTGATACAGTTTCGTAGATAGTCGCAATCTTCGCCGGGTATCATTCGAAAAATGAATGATTCTTCAATGGAAGGATCTTTCTCCGTATCACTGGCTTCTGAATCATAGCCTTCTCCAAGCGGTCGTTTGGGTGGTTTACCCTTGATCTTAGCCTTTAGTGCAACAGGCGTCTTTTGGAAGTCCAGAGAGGCTACCCAGGGAAGGTGGTTTTGGCGGCGGTCTTGAGACTAATTTTAACTTTTTTCTTCGCAGGCTCATCATTTAAGTTGGGTTTTCGCGGGATTACAGATATAGTCTCCTCCCCGCTGTCAATCCTCTTCTTTGACTCTCTTGCGCGACTCCGTGAGCTTCTTTGTTGGTTTAGGTGCTCGTCCAGCTTTGGTAGGGTTTGGTTGAGGTGGGCCAGATGGAAGAGGTGGTGAAGTCACAGGTTTGCTGCTCAGTTTTTTTTTGTGTTTCGATCCGCCAGGAGTGAGAACTGTTGGTGTGCTAGGAGTAGGCGTAGATGGTCCAGGTGATGAACTCGTTGCTCCATTTGTCTTAGGCTCAACTTCAATTTGAAAGGACCGCTCATTTTTGCGGTTTGATCTTGTTTATTGTGCGATTTGTGGTAAAAGAACCTATTAGAGTCGCAATAATGGTAGGAGTATAGTTTTGCAAAATCGCAAAACGAGATATCATGGGTTTGATGGAAGTCAAGAAGATATTGGACATAATACAATAAGCAACTGTCTACTGGGAGCTACAGATTAAGAAATGTACGGTAACCTTAGCGCACAATCATGCAGTTGTGCTCTCTATTTTATCACTTTTGCGCCAAATTAATAATATTCACCTCATTGCACTTTTATCAGTTGCGGCGATTCGTAACTTGGTTAACTCTAGACGTTTCATGATATAAGACTTTACGACCATGGTATTGTCTATTCTCTTGGCACCTTAAATTCGACTTCTTCGTCATATAGATCAAAAACCTAACATGGCAACACCTCAAGCTCTCCATCATGCCCTTCTCCGACCCTCTATTCTACATATACTCCGTGCAGCTGGTTATCACTCGACTCGCCCTTCAGTTCTTGATACTGTGACCGACTTGGGCTGCTAGATACATGTATATTCTTGCACAGGCAACTGCAGCGCATGCCGACTTAAATCATGCCGATCTCGACATAACAATTCAAGATGTAAGGATGGCTATGCAAGATTGTGGAGCGCTGATGCCAGAGAAGGCAATAGAAGAACAGGAGTTCTATGGTAAGAGGATATGAGGGGTGTAGAAGGATTTTTGGCGTGGCCGAAGGGGGAGGGAAACAAAGAGATTAGGAGGATCGCTCTGGCAGATGGGGGAGAGGACTATCTAACTGGTAATTACTTCCTCTTATCTTCTTTACTTCCATATGAAATGAGAGATGACTGAAGGTAGCTCTGAAAAGAAAACACAATCCACCGATGAAGATTCGCGATATCATGGGACAATGTTAGGGAGACCTTCTGAGCCTCGAATAGTGAAGGTTGAGGGAGGGGAAATTACAAGTGTGAAGGAGTGGGCAGATCGATTGAAACCAGCACCAAAAGTGATTGAGGAAACACCTTCTACAAGGGAAGCATCTTCGGCTTTGAGTTCAGTGGGCGATCAAGTTATGGAAAATATGGAGTTCTGATGCCACAGGTGAATGGCTGTTTTGATTTTCGGGGCATGGCGACGGAGTTTGGATGATTTGAACAGCTATAATACATGGCCATATGGATTGATGGAAGCAACACACGCATAATGAAAGGGAGGTCTGAAATGAGGACCTCATTTCCACCAAACCACAACCTCAAACAGATGCCAACCCTTCGTTCGCAAGCCTTCCACCTGCGCCCCATCTACATCTATGCCTTGCTCTCGTTGACTCTTAATTTTCTCTCTGCGGTCTTTTTGCTCTGCCTTTTGTCTATCCAAATCGCTTGTATAACTTCCCTCCTCTCCCCATCCGGCATTCTTCTGTCGAACTGAGCACCCATCACTTCTCCTTCGCCGGATGCTCTCATTTGTTCTCCGTCTAAATCTTCTTGCTGGGGGCCGACCTTAGAACTTGGTAATCTGGCATTACTATCGTCTGCGTTGTCTTTTGGATGATCCCCACGGCCCATTGCTGTAGCTGATCCTACTGACATCCCAGGAGTTGCTGTTGAGGCTGGTGCACCTGAGTTGGGACCAAAAGTTGTGCCAACGGGGGCGGAGTTGAGGGAGGATTGATTCTGAGATGTAGATGAGGCAGACATGATGAAATTGAGTGAGTGAAATCTGGAGGAAGAAACAACAGGCTCGTATGATATGTGAGAAGTAAATGCCTATCAATTATTTGATGACGTTGTTTCTCGTAAAGGATTCGTTAAGAAATCAATCAATTAATCAATGGATGGATGGATGGATGGATGGATGGATGGATAGATAGATGAACTGATGAATACTTGGCCAGTTTTACCCAAAGTAATAAGTACCTAAAATTATCTACTTCAATACAACACACTCACCTAGGTAGTTCAACAACTTTTCACTAACAAAAATATGACGTAGTTGGATAGATCCTAAATACCTACTAGGTAGATACAAATGATATGGTAGGACAAAAGTGATTGATTAGTACGGTGGCCTGAGAACGCCTTTAATGCAGCTAATATCATTCCAAGAGGTCTTTGAGTTTCATTCCAAACCATAGTCCTACCTTGTACCTCCAATTTCTGTCCTCACTCTTGGCACACACGCACACTAATACACAGACTCTCTCTCTCACTCACTCACTCACTCACTCACTCACTCACTCACTCACTCACTCACTCACTCACTCACTCACTCACTCACTCACTCACTCACTCACTCACTCACTCACTCACTCACTCACCCCCTCTCTTCCTCGAGAAGCTTTCAAATGAAATCATTGAAACTCTCATCTTACAAATTTACTCTAAGCTATACGATACTTATTCTAAGTTTTGAAAAAGCAAGCCCACTTGTGATGATAGTAATCTTTACGCATCAGGGACATCATTTTGCTTCGAATTAAAGATATCCAATCATGCCTTTTCCCTTTGAGCTTCCCACAACATCGTCGTTTCTATTCTCAACATACTTTACTAGCGATTCACACCCTTCACTACCTCTAGCTGCAAGTACTTATAGAGGGTTCTTCGTGATGTGTTGAAGAAGCAAAAACGTCTCTCCCCTTCACAACAAGCTTCAAGCCTTTCATCTATTCTTCAAGCACTCAACAACTACATTCCATATCTCTTAGCCCTCGACTCTGGCATATCTTCCCAGTCTCATCCGGGGGCAGAACACATCGATATCATCCTTACCTCAACACCAACCCTGGAATGGCGTCCAACCCTTTCAGCTCCCCTCATACCTGGAAGAGAGATTCCAAGACTGAAGATTCAAAGTCTGGAATAATGAGATATATTTTGTTCTTTCAACACTAGCCTATACTCACGTTCTCCTCTCCCGATCTTCCTTACATCCCCTCTATTCGTCAGCCTCGGCTTCACCATCACCTGATCAAAGAACTTCCTGTATCAAAATTGCTACAGAACAATTGCTATTAGCTAGTTCGATTCACAACTATCTTTTTACTCGCTCGACAGCTCTGACTTCTCCACCTCCATGTCCCGATATATCAAATCCAGTTTTCCGTGCCTTAAGCAGTCTTGCATTGGCCGAGAGCACATTACTTGCGGTTCTAAAGGATGATCCATACCCGGCAGCAGTACAACAAGATCGCAATAAAAATGACAAAGAATGGATGATTAAAGCTCCTGATATGCCCAAAGTTCGCGCTCATCTCCTTTGCGAGGTTATGCCTTGCTGCCGCCGAACATGCGGGTAATGCCGTGGCAATACTAGATGGAATGGGCAATGGAGGAAAGGGAAAGGTTGAACCTGAATTATTGAAATACGTGGAGGACCTGCGGAGGGTTGGAAGGGGAAAAGCTTGTAGATTCTTTGGTGTAGATGCGGAACTAGGTGGAAAGACAGGTGATGGCATTGGATGGTTAAGGGCTGGATTGAGTGAATTGGGAATGTCTGTGGGGGATAATGGAAAGAAACCCTCTGGAATGGGATTCGGGAGATTAAAAAAAGAATGGACAGAGAAGAGAGAGGACCGTAGAGTTGAAAACGGAAAGGATTGGGGAAGTGATGCAGGGAAAGCGGAGGAGGGTAGGATTCTAGAAATGTTGGAGAAGAAATGGGTGAAGGTGAACGATACGGTATGCCACGAGATCATTATTCTCTTCGTTTTCGGATACTAACAATGGATACAGATCGGTACGCAAATCATACCTTCTATAGGCACACTCATTTCAAATCTCCCATCCGGACGGGAAATGCATACAGTGAAAACGTACAATCCCCCATCTCTAGACGTACAGGTCCTTGAAAGTATGAGAGCACCACCAGACCGAGCGGATACATACGAAGAGAATGAAAGTTCGAACGATGATGAAAATGGAGCACCAGTCGGTGCATTTCCGGATACAAAGGGAGATTATGCTGGAAGTGCAAATTATTTCTAAACTAAACGTCGTCTAGATCTCAATTCCGAGAAATCAAGATATGTTTTAGATGAGGATGGCCAATTGTACAGAGTGAGAGTGTTACACAGGCTCCACCTGATCCATCAACTCCCAGTCAATCCACACCAACACACCGCCAGTTCACTCACTACCCCAGCATTACAAGTTCATCCCATCACTCCGTGCAACAATAAGATGTGCAACAGATCAACTCCATCCTCATTTGTATCTTCCTAGTGGTGAGATGATTTGATCATGGGTGCACTACCTCTTACATATTTACGCCACGTATTCATTTGCACGTGATATGAAGATGAGGTTTATCGATGGAAGTGGTGTGGCTTGCATTGGATGGTAAGTCACTTTGCTTAAGTTTTTGTTGGTTGTGGGTCTAGTGGGAAGCATTGTTTCACTGTTCCCGTGTCAGGCGATGTGGATGTGAGATTTAGGACTGACATCGGTGCTGTGGATCCAGCCTAATTTTATATTCAACATTTTTTCATACACAATTATCTCTTCCTTGTTACTCGTAAGTGTCGTTCGTTCATGTTGTTTTAAATTACATATATATCACCAATTTGAACACCCCAACCTCTCTAAACTGCGTATCAGCAGCTGCATTTCTTCAATACCTGGCATGTTTACTACTGTTGAGTACAAAATGTTCTGTGGCCATTATTGGCAAATATGTTGTGGGAATTCGATATCTTCAACGAACAGTACTCATAGAAGCCAATATTTTCTTGACTCTTTTGGTCGTCATGTCAGGGCAATTACACTTTCAAAGTCCTCCAAATTCATTCATCCCTAGTGGGTCGTACCTTTGCTGCTACTGCTACTGCTCTTATTTTCTATTACCCGAAAAATGTTGCAGCTGACGATCTAGTCTGCCATCTGCTAGTGCTCGTCTGCTACCAAAGCTCTAATCAAGGAGGCACAGACATGGATAGATCTTCGTGAATGTTTTCGGGATTGACGTTAAGGGAAGATGGCGGGCCGTAAGGCGGTTGAACATAGGATATTTGGGTGGGTATTGAGGAGCGGGACACCTGTTTATCAAGTGAGGGATCAAATCATTCATGAAGACAATATTCATTCCTTTTTCGTAAATGAGCTCGTTATAGTTTTGTAGTCTTGTCTCCCTATTGTTCTCTTTTGCTGCGAGGCCAAATGTGAAGCGTTCTTGCATAGAGAGCTAGAAAATATTACTATCGTATTCTGGCGGTGCAAGTTCATCTTGTATGGCATTCCAATCCCAGATTTGTCGGGTATTGTATTCAAATGTGAGATGAAATATTATAAAGCTTTGATAGGAAATGGTCACGCTGCTGGATTTTGGTGAATGATTATGAGTATCATTTCTGACAAAAGTTTGTTCAGATTTGGCTGCCTTCTTTTCATTCTTTGCTTTATGAGCGTGATCAGTTTCGGATGCCAGATGAATACCAGCTGCAATACCATTTACTGCTCATTTTATGTCGAAAGACATTGTCATGTTTGATGAGAAAGACTGGAAAATAGGAAATAAAAGGATGGGTAGGGCGGTAGGTGCAATCAACACGAGAAAAAAAGGACGAGTATATGAAGAGAAAAGTACTCAATGCGAAAGAGAAATTAAGCTACCCCTATAGATACCCAACCTAAACCTCAAGTGCTCCGCCTACGGATCAATGAACGTCGATTCATCTTGAATATCTGGACTTGCTAAGTCTTAAATAAAGCACAATAATAAACCAACTACCCGACACTTTCTCCGCGCACGTCGAGGTTTTCTCAAGCGTTGCGATGTTGGGAATTTTGAAAATGAGATACAGGCTAAGCTCATAGCTTATTAAGGATACCGATGTCCGATTGATTGGCTTTTCCTGAATTTGCCACTTTGCCTTTTCTCGAACGAAGGCGAAATAGTGGTGTGAGTAGCATTAGCAACCATTTGGTAGATCAAAAATATACCAGTATTTGTATGAACACTTTTGAGTCGGTAAAGTTAATTCTGTCAGCTTGCTCATGCTCATTTGTGTAAGGTCCTTCGGCTATGTTACACGTACTCATGTGATAGCAACGTCCCTAGGACCTCAACTTGCACTCTCCATAAGATAAGTCATGCGAGGCTCAACCAAGACTGTTCATATATTGACTATCCTTATTTATGATACAGATTACGACATGAATTTACTTAACCCCCGATTTTTATCACTCTTCGTCACCTGCCCAATTATTTGCGTGATAGATTGTCAATATTAATGCGGCTGAGTCTTGCTTTTGTAGAAACTGTGCTATTCATTACAATGCACCAGCAGAACCTTCGAGTACAATTATAAAGAAATTTGTTATCTACTACAAGAGGATCGGTTCGGGTAAGGGAATGGGCTTGCTGCTGGTGTGGTGAGGTTGGCGTGTATATCTCACGAGGAACAATCACTACTAGTTGCTTTAACTACACTCGTATGCCGTGTGCAAATTGTCATGCCCATGGAGAGGCGACGCCAGGTCATCTACCTCATCCGTGTCCTATTTCTGAATTGTTCTACCACCACCACCGCCTTATTCATATGCGGAATCAGGGGAATGGTCCCTGAAAGGAAACTGCAGTCCCATAAATAGTGTCAAAAAATCCACGAGTGCTCTATTTCACCGTGAGATTAATCAGCAAACATATTCTATTCATGATGACTTGGAAGAGTCATTGCGGCACTGCGGACAGCAAATTCCTTTCTAGGCCCGTGCAATTGGATTCTGTGCCCGTGGATTTGGTTGATATGCTAGATTCTATGACTGATCTGTTGGACAACCCGGAGTCCAATTCGATGTACCAGATTAAAAAGCGAATACCACCTACTCTGGATCATTGATTAAATCCACAAAAACAAGTTACAACGAGAACTCATTCAAATCATATGGCCAGCACAACACCGCTCGATTGCTGATCCGAGACAACCGAGAAGTACGAATATATTACACACCGTTTGTCGGAAGCCGCATCTCGTATTACTGAATATCAGCAGTCAGGCAGCCCCTGTATATCAAATGTAAACTAGACTCCGCCAGTCGAATCATTCATCAACAATCCAGCGCCATATTTCGAAGATGTTTCTTTTCTTGAAGAGCGAGTTCTACATTTGGGAACTTCAACCTTTGAGAAAATTCCGGGGAGTCATGGGCAATCCATACTTCCTTGACCAGCATTCGATCTTGACACGAGGCCGTTCGATCACCATCGGACGCTTAGTGATCCTTTGTCATTCAACTATCATCACCGGCAACAATCTCCATCGTCGCTGGTCGGCATTGAAGAGCTTGTCCATATTCGAATTAGAGCTAGTCTCGAAACTTGATCCGTAATACGTGGCGGTATAAAGCTATTATATGATGAAGAGTTTTGCAGCCACCAGGTATAAAACATCATTGTTGTTGACTTCGATCGCCCGAGTATTCTCAATGTTAGATCGATCAGTGTGCAAAGTTTTGACGTGTTGGATTCACTTCTTTGCGAAGTAAGAACCGCGGAAATCACCCAATTAGACCCGATCCGAGAGGAAATTGCGGAAAATTTATCGCATGTTACTAGAAGACTTGGTCTGAAGATATCTGTTGTGAACGACATGCAGAGGCAACGAGGAAAGTGGGAGGGCATTTGCCAGTCACTAAGCGCGCTTCTGACCGTACTGCATATTGCCCTGATGTCTTTTATAAGGTCACATATTGACATCTCTGGAGCAGTGCCTACCAGAGCGTTAGGTGGCGAGGTACAGATTAAAGCGCCTGGAGGCAAGATATGCCTGACCGCTCGACGTTTGAAATGCTTGCATGGCCTTCTGAAGCAACTAGTTTGGGCCTTTAACTTTGTACCAACGGACTCTTACCCGTTGGAAGTTTATTACGATGGGTTCTACATATCTATAACGGTAGACGATTTTGCAGAGTTATAGGGCTCACTTAGACTTAAATATGCGGAGAATTCGGTGGTGGTAACCGTAGCCTCTATCAAAACCCGTGGTGGCACAATTCTAGTTGTCGATCCAATTGAACACAATGTTAAAACATTGGATGACGAAACCCTTTGCCATTGGTTTAGCTGGTTAGACGTCTCCAAATATCAGAAATACCACGATAAAGTGACTTCAACAGATACTACCAAACGTCTGTTAATAGGAATGCATGGCTTGTACGACCATGGTCAAACACATCAAAAGCGCCGCATACGGCCAAAGCTCGAGATATCTGAGAAGTGCAGTTGTGTTGATACATACTCCTTACAATATGCAGACTTTGAGCTTAGTACAAAATTTTCCTCTTGGACGTTGGATGCAAAATCATTTCAAGTCTCAGGTGGGAAAATATGCCACACCTACCGTGGGTTTTACGTACAAATTTGATGCAGGCTGGACATTAAAAGATGCCATACTGGAAAGTTAGATCTATGCCTCAAAAGACGATCCCTCCAACGTCCCAAATCCTCATCACATGGACTACCCTGTTATTTTAGACATCTGACGTTGCTCTGGATATGCTCGAAGAATTAGCTTATGGAAATTACTTCAGAGCCCCGATTTGCGGGATTTCTTTTTGTCGGAATTTAGAATTTGGTGTTTGTCGGGAAATTGAAACAGCCCTTTTACAGTATTCTACTAATGACTGTTTTACTACGATATTGCCCCACTTGGACACGAATAAAAGGAGTGTCTTGGAGTTCGCATTCAGATCAGTCTTGAGGACATTGAAATACACTGGCGTAGGAGAGGATGGATTATTACAAGTGTGGGATATCGCATCCATGCCGCGTATATATGGTAGGAGAATTGGCCCGCAATGGACGAGGATGGTACAGGATGATATTGGTTGTGCAATCTTTGGCATAATAACAAGAACTTGTAGAAAATACAAGCTTCTATTTCGAGCGCACGACCCGCCACCAAAACCTCTGCCAGTTTTGTACACGCGGGTGTGTATCACATCCAAGAAAAAGTTGAAACAGACGGAAGACACCCAGTAGCAATGGGAAGTGCCATTGCATTTGAATGAATCCAATTTGCGCGGGTTTTCATCCAAGTGGAGTGTTTCCAAGTCAAACTCAATAAATATCAGACCTGGGAACCCCCCAGATGTGGTTCAAGCCAATATGGAAGGAAAATTGCTCGAGCGTATACAAGCACGCCAAAAGGCTAGAAAAAACAGCATCCGGTGCCGCTAAAATTTTCGATTTTGCTGGTCACTCGGTCCTTATGGAGTCTATCCAGTCCAGCAGACATATTAAAACCGACAACACATGGGTATTGTGATGATACGCGACCAATATCTTCGAAAAAAGATTCAAGAATTGGGGCATTGAAGGGAGAAATTGCCAGAGCAAGCAATATGTGATGACAATCTTTCGTTTAGAAATGGCAAAGTTCAAAAGGTAGGAAGGCTATTACTAGAGCCCCTACAAGGAGCAACAGAATCCATCGATCTGAAGTCGCTCACTAATATTAGCAGCCAGACTTAATCTGCTTGACACGCTCCATGAGAAGGAGGCGGCGTGGGATAAGAGTATCAGCAGCTGGGCACGGAAATCGACTGGCTTTATCCCCAGTCTGATCGGTCGCGTCGCTCCGGAAGATGATGCGAGCTCGCCTGATGTGTTTGAATACATAAACCGATTTCCCTACTCCGTGCACGACCCTATTCCATTCACGTTTTTAACCTTAATATAAAAATTTATTATAAATTCAGTTATTATTATAGCATAATAAAAGTTTTGATATAATATTTAAGATTTCTAAAAAAATTCTAACCCTTTTTTCTTTCAAGAAAATATTTATTTTAAGCGAAAAATTCAATTTTTTTGAAAAAATATACAAAAAAAAACTAAAAATATAATAAATCCTTCTAAGGTTATCCTACACTCGGGCCACCCCCCCATTTGGGCCACTTTTACCACTTAGAATAACTATTTTGTACAAAAGCACCACCCTAACGTAAGAACCGGCAGAAATAAAGTGCTTTTTATATGCATATATGCTTTCTAGCATAACGCTTATGTTTTATATATAATCCGCTACAATTACAAGGTAAATTCGCTTACAAAAACACTAACCTACGAATGTGTAGGATAAAGAAGACAGAGAGCGGGAGCGCTTTTCTAAATGGAAGAATTTATTTATTTATTTATATATTATTGTTTTACGTCTATATGATCTAAATGGAAGAAGGATCGCAGGAATAAAAGAAAACGGCACTGCTTGGGTGTAGGGATTGAAGGATAGAGCGCTAGAAGTACTATCAAGTATAGTGTTAGGACCGATTAACACATGAATAGTTATATCGGAAATGAATAGACTAAGATACGTTTTCATATATAAAACTGATAGAAATGGAAAAAGGTTTGTTGTACTAGCATACCGCTTAGTACCATTATATAGTTTCCAACAATATTATCTTAAAAGTTAAAAGCTAGTTATGAGGTAAGAGCTCTGATATAAGTTAAAGCTTTTATTAGTTTTAATTAAGCTTAGCTCTCCCTTACTCTAACATTTATATAAACTATATTTTTGAATATTCCCCTTTGGATTCATTATAGTGTTTTATTATACCTAGTATATTTACGAATCTTTAAAAACATCCTTTATTAATGGTTTTGTTAATCTATTTGTCACTATTTTATTTATAGGAATATAATTAATATCGATTTTTCTTTTTATTTAAGATTCCGTATATGATGATATATAATATTAATATACTTTAATTCATTACTTAATTATACATTTTAATTAAAACTATAAACTCCTTAATTGTTTTCTTTTCTTTTAATAGTGGATTCCGTTTTCTGTAATAAAATGTTTATACTCTATATCCCAAAGTATTTAAACTAACCATTAACCTTATTTCGCTGTAATGAATTAAACTATATATTCTGATTTAGTTATTAATATCAATACTGAGTTTTGCTTTTGATTTATTCAGAATATTGGTCCTCTTTTTAAAAGTGTGACTACCTCTAATATGCTTTTTTTTGTTAACTATATTACTAGTGTAATTTATATTAGAATAAATTACGAGATTCCTAATTCCCTTTAATTCAAAATATAATTTGTAATTGATTATTATTTGTAAATATCGTATAATTCTCTATAATTAATATATATAAAACTCTCCTAGATCCTTTCTATATTGACTAAATTTACCCCACCCAAAAGCTATATCAGGTTTAAAATATACTATTATATACATCAATTCTTTAATCATACAGTTATATTTGGTAGGGTCTGCTTGTTTATTATTCTCTTTTGCTGGTTAAAGCGCCTTATAACCATTCATTAGTGTTGAAATAGGCCTAGAAGTCTCTTTTGTAAATCCGTATCTACTTAATACTTTCTCTAAATATTGTTTTTAATCGATATATAAGGTCTTAGCTTTTCTGTCTTGGTGGAATGCTTTGCCTCCCAATACGGTTACCATCTTCTCCGATGGATCCGAATCGTATGACGACGCTGGTAAGCACGTGGGCTACGGCTACGCGATCTACCAGGGACAAAGCGCTTGTAGCTACCGGAAAGGGTGCGATTAACACGCTCTCGCATGTCTTTGATGCAGAAGCGATAGGGGCTTTTGAAAGGGCTTCAGAAAGCGCCTACGCTACCATCCAATGCGGATACACAACGATGGCTATGTATCGATAGTACCTCTGTGATATGGTGTAAACGCGCGAATGCTTCGGACACTTCTCAATGGGCGTTCCTAGAAAGCCATCGACTAATCGATCGGCATGCGGTCAATATACGGTGGTCCCCCTGGGCACCAGGGTATAACCGGCAACGAGGCAGCGGATAGCCTAGCAGACGCAGGAGCCAAGAGCGATATAGTGGATCCAGGGCCTACTGCGCAACCTACGATCAGTGGTATAGGATCGATAGCACGAAGCCTGGCTCACAACGTTACAAGTGGATGGTGGCGCAAAAAAACGAGCCAACGTTGTCAGGGGGGGTATCGCAAATGGCAACTAGACTACGCTTTGAAGAAGGAGCCTATGGAACTCAAACTCTCTAGGCCAACTCTGCATCGACTACTTGCGCTGCGATCCAGGCACGGCGACTTCGAGGCTTACTATAAAACGTTTCAAGCATGAAGACGCAGAGACTCACTGTCCATGCGCGGTAAAGCTAAGACCCCGGAGCACCTTGTCTTCTGTGAGATCTCGGTTAGGAGGTTCCACTCGTGGCCGCTAAAACCTGTTCGCCCACCGACAACCGCCCGGGAAGGGCATGACTATATACAACGGCTTCTTGCTCTCCCACAAGAGTTCGAGCGCTTTGTCACAACAACGCGATACTTTACGTTTTGCAACCGAGAGCCTAACGGCATCCCAAACAGCGCTCGACCTAGCGCCACACCCGACCCTCCCCCTCTTCCCCCCCTCTTCCCCCCCTCTCCTCCCCCCTTCCCTCTTTACCCCCTCCCCCCCCTTCTCCCCGCTTCACCTCGGAGCCTAATCTGAGGCGCGACCCATAGAGCGCGGCACAACACTCTATACGACGATACAAAGGCTGCATCCTAACGTAACAACTGCTCTTTTAGCACTCCCTACCAATGCGATTGCCATACAGCCCGACATTCACTCTTTTTAGATATAACAAGCAAAGGCTAATCCCTTCAATGCAGGACGCTCCCTCAAACGGCGGAAGGAGGCTGCCCAACAGAGCTAGAGTTGTGAGAGACCGCCGGGAGGAGGCGGCCTCAGTGCTTCAACCTAGCGACGTCGTACGACACGTACCTAAGTGGTGAGCTCTTGGGTCTTCGACCCACTAGTGTATCACCGTCTCTAGTACCCCTCGGGAGGTCAAGAGCCTAGCTAGCTCATATAGACGTTAAACATAATAAATAAATAATAAATAAATAAATAAAATTTTAATATCAAACAAATCATTAACTATAAATTATAATATACATTTAAAACAGCTTACCATAATAGAAAGATAAAAGTTTTAAAATATATATATATATTATTTTAGTAATTTTAATTAAAAGGTTATTAGCATTTTAAAAAAAGTTCAATTTTGTATAGGATTTATATATAAAATGAAAAACTAACAATTTCATTCTCTAATAACTTTTTTTTAAAAAATCGCAAAAATCTCAAATCTTTTTAGATTTATTAATAACTATATACTAAATTTACAATGTAATTTCATATTATAATAATCAATATTGATAGAGTTATAAATACGAAAAATGGCCATTTTGGTGGTGAAAGTGGCCGGAAAGTAGGGTAGTGGACTTATTCGTTAGAACTACCCAGCTTAAAGTTTGAGCACCGGGCGAAAAGCTCTGTACGGGCATTCTCAATAATCTATCACATCACTCTGCGTGGGTTTTATAGTTGGTGATGCGACTGTTACGGAGAAGACATTGTTTTGTTCTTTGCAGAAATTAAAAATGGGAAACTAAATGTTCTCGAGAAAGTCAAGGTTCCGAAGTAAATCTAATTAACATGTTTGAACTGCCGACGCAAGCTGCCCTAAAAATAAATTTGAGCAACTAAACAAGATACAACAAATGTATTGCACCTCAAAATATTGGATCGAAACGACTTCACCAAGTTTAAGGATCACAAAACATTTCATGATGAGAACCCGCATGAGAACTTACTATGCGTAAATTGTTGGGAGAATAGATGCAAATTAGGTCCCCTAATTAGAGAGCATCTGTCTCTCCTTTAAAAGCCCTCTTGATGAAATTCACTTACAATGATTGACATGTTGAAGCCGACAAATTTCAAATTGAGAGATTGTCTGAAGGTTCTTATATCATGAAGCGCAGCTTACAGCCAGCTCTGATATTACACCACAGGGAAGAATATATCATGTCTCCGTAACGCATCAAACGTTTGTGCTTCTCAAGTTCTCAAAGTGACCGAGCAATCCAAAACTTAACGATCAATAATCCAAAGCCAGCAAGGTCCCCAACTATGGTGTGAACGGGTGCATACCCCAATGATCTGCTTGACCTCCTTCTGTCTTATAAACAAATCCAACCATCCACAAGTGCAACACCCCTCCCGAAAATTAAAAATCCATCCCAGTGTTTTATAATTCTGATGGTATGAGGCGGCGTACGTTACAAGGCCCATGAAGATATCTCTTGCTCCGTAGATTGTCATAAGAGCCTCGACAAGAGCCTTGTCGGAAGCCGCAGTTGGTAGGGAGAACGGTCGATAGAACGTAAGAGCATGAGAAGGGCGAAGGAGAGCATTGATGCCGAAGCTGATAAATATGGTTTCCGAAAAATTAGGAAGGAATCTAAGGATTTTTGAAAAACGTCTTGTTATTGAGATTACTCGATGACTATGGCTATCTGGTCAGCAAGACTAGCTTGGTAATCATTTCAATGGTACCTTTACAGGCTTCTTTGAAATGGTGGTCAGGTCGAGAAAAGAGCACTGGCTGTAATATCAGTTTATCTGCAATGTCAATTATCTTGAGAGTTCGAGGAATGAAACTTTAAGCATGTCAAACACATTATTGCACGGCTTTGTATCCGGATAAGTGCCAAGATGAAGCATATCCGGTAAGGTATCCAAAGTCTCCGTGCCGTATTACTGGCATAGCGAATACATGAAGAGCTTCTTGTAGTCTGCTCCTTGATGAGGATATATTTCTAGGTCGTCAAGGAGCCAGAGAAATGGAACTTAGTACCTAAGGACTAGGGAACTCACAAACGACTACAGAGCAGTTTAGTCATCAGTAACCCCAGTGGGTTTTCAAGGTTTACCCAAAGATGCAGTACAGTAGAATTCGGGTTACATCCAATACCACCAAAATCACAAATTAGGACTACAGTACTTTAAGATCTTACATTTGATTTCCAATATATGCATGGATCAGCAAGTACATTGTACATCTGCAACCCTTCCACCAAATCGTCAGAGACGGAAATCCATATACAAGGATTCCTACCTATCACCTGGTGCACGTATAGAAACGAGTGCATTTCATGCTTTGGAGCTTTGGAGCTTTGGAGCTTTGGAGCTTTGGAGCTTTGGTGTAGTTCACCCGAGATATTGCAGCATACACTGCAGTCATCTTTATTATTGACCTTCCATTTCGAGATTGAGAAGATGGGAATTCTCTCGCCACCTCTATTTATTCACAATCCCTTACCTCGCACGATTCTAAATCAGGAAGGTTGAGTGTACCAACATGGGTGAAGGTGCTTTTCCATTGATAAGGTGTGGTGGGACATGGGGTAATGCTACTCCTACTGCCCACTTCTGATACCTACCTGAGCTTTCATGTCGTGCTAATCTACCTCGATCCTGAGTATTACCTAAAATGGGGTTCGATGGGCATCTTCAAAAGGCAATAAATATGTATATCCCGCCCATTGCAATATTGAACTTGGTAGGCTTTTCTTGTTCTCAATCAACTGGCAATCATGGTGACTTCAATTGCTACACTCGCCGCGTTCCTTGCTGTTGGATTGGTGTCAAGCTCTCCTATTAAAGCTCGAACACCATATGCTGTGAAGGAGACTCACTATCCACCTCCTCAGTGGCAGAGAGTGGGACCTGCGCGTGCTGGCCATATCATCAACCTTCAAATTGGATTGAAGCAAGGCCAATTCGATGAGTTAGAACGGCATCTATATGAAGGTATGAAGTTTGTATTCGTGGCCGTTTATCGGGCTCAAACTCAATGAGGATCGAAGTTGGCTGATGAATTATTCAATTTGCTAATTAAATTCAAAGTTTTCGGACCCTTCGCATCACCGTTACGGTCAACATCTCAGTGCACAAGAAGTAAATAATCTTGTCAAGCCCTCCGATGAGACTCACAACCTCGTCCATGAATGGCTTCAGGACAACAACATCGAAACAGGCTCTATTGAATACAGTCCCGCCAAAGACTGGATCAAAGTTACCATTCCCATCGAGAATATCCAAACTCTCCTAGATACTGAATATTCAACATATCAACACGAAGACGGAGAATACATAGTTCGCACTCCACAATGGTCTCTGCCTCTTCATCTCCACGACCATATTGAGACAATTCAACCTACCAATTCTTTCTTCAGACCTCGGGCAATTGCCAAGACTTTGAAGAAAATCAACGAAGTCACAGAATACCAAGCCTTAGTACCATCAAACTACCAATCTCCCACTATTGGGCAAACCGCAGCTGATGTATGCAATGTCTCATCTGTCACGCCACTCTGTCTCCGAACTCTCTATGGTACTGTAGACTATAAGGTCCAAGCTGCTGGCAAAAATAAGATGGCTCTTACAGACTATCTCGGCGAGTCCAACAATCGATCCGACACAAAGCTTTTCCTTGAACAGTATAGACCCGAAGCAGCTTCGGCAGCATATACTTTTGATGTTCAGATCATCGATGGTGGAAATAATGAGCAAACGCAAGAGAATGTTACACAACTTGCAGCTGGTAAAGATCTTGAGGGAAATTTGGATTCAGAAACTATGCTCGGAATTGGTTATCCAACTCCGTTGGTTGCGTATACGACTGGTGGCTCCCCTCCTTTTCTTCCAGACGTTCAAACGCCTACTGATACTAACGAGCCATACCTTACATGGTTGCAATACGTGCTCAGTCAGAAAGATCTTCCAGGAGTAGTAAGCAACTCATATCAAGATACTGAACAAACAGTCCCATACTCCTACGCCGTTTCTGTCTGCAAAGGCTTTGCACAGTTAGGCGCAAGAGGTGTTTCTGTTCTTTTTGGATCCGGAGACAATGGCGTTGGAGTGAATGGTACATGTGTCTCGAACGTCGACAACAGCACCACTTTCCTTGCTATGTTTTCCTTCTACATGTCCTTATGTCACATCAGTTGGCGGAACCAAATTCATCAACCCCGAGGTAGTTGCTAGTGATAGCAGAAATGGTTATGTTTCTGGTGGTGGCTTTTCTCGTTACTTCCCTCGTCCTTCTTGGCAAGATGCTGCTCTAAAACCATATCTTGCATCCCTGCCCAAGAACATCACCGGTTTTTTCAATGCGACGGGTCGCGGATTTCCTGATATTGCAGCCCAAGGATATGCTTACATCACTGTCTGGAATGGCACTACTGTTCATCTAGATGGTACTTCGGCTGCCACCCCCACAGCTTCTGCAATTCTCGCTTTAATTAACGATGCATTAATCGCAGCAGGAAGACCAAGATTGGGATGGCTGAATCCATGGTTATACAGTAAGGGGCATGAAGCTTTCACCGATGTTACCATTGGAAGTGCAAGTGGTTGCGGAACCACTGGATTTCCAGCAGCCACTGGTTGGGATGCGGCTACTGGCTTTGGAACTCCTGTAAGTTTATATCATTTTTATTTTCTCCAGTCTTTGGATGGATGGATGGACAGACGTGCTGACACAAGATTAGTATTTCCCAAAGATAAAGGATCTAGTTTTGGGATCGAGCGGTTCTGGACATAACTGACGCCAAAGTATACTAACTCCATGGTATAGAAGTTTGAGTGGAATCACTTGGATGGTGATGATATATACTGGCATTTGATAGCCTCAATAATGACAAGAATATTTTCAAGTTCTGACTAAAGCATACATATCTAATATACTTTAAGTAGCCGTTAATCTAAAAAGCCACCTGTAACACGTGAATACCGTTATTCTAGATTAATATTTATGAGTCTCGGAGCTTTTCTTGAATTGCCCCTGACACTGGACCGGATAATTGACTTGGTTGGAGTTGGCTTGAAAGAGGTACTTGGGAAAACGGAAGAGCCGCTGCCCATTCGTGAAACTTGAAATTTAACTTTGTTTATATAAAATCTATATGTACAAAAAATTTCATTCGTTTCAAGTAACTTTGAATAAGAAATTTGGTTAATTGAAAATATAGTAAAATGCCATTCTCTGACCTATACTTTGGAATTGCAACGACCTACATAAAATTTCACAACAACGATATCTTTTTATTTTTGCCCTGATAATCACGCTTTACAAGTTTATACTGACTCTACTATAATAGCCCATTATCCCTAGGATGATGGCTTTGTACGCCGAGCCCTCCAGTCCCCTGCGACCTCCCTCTGCCCCCAATATCGCTTTTACGAGCCCACAGGAGCCGGAGTCACCGCAGAACCTCCACCTGCCAGCTGCAAAGAGACCTCGAGGCATTAAGATGGACATTCAGTTGCCTCCTCGTCTTGATCTAGGTTCCAGCCAGCTCAACAACAATTCCGTAGCAAGCACCATAGGTGGCCACATCGCTGCAATTGAACGCGACGCCAAGCAGAAACGCGACATGGTATTGGCGTTCGCACACAGCGTCGACTCGTTCGTCACTTCGTACACCACTGCCAAGGAGCGCAAACTTGCTTCTGAGCTATCACAGAAGGTTGTTACCTTCCTCTCTGCTTCGATCTATGCGGAGACCGACTCGGCGGCCCCAGCGCCAGCCTATCCATGCGGCAACCCGTCCGTTGATATTCTAGCCTCGATCACAAAGACTGTGACCTACGCAGATCGCGCAAGATCCAACGCAGGCCTCAGCAGCTCCACAGACCCCAGGAAATCACGGAACAGCACGGTGAGCGTGTCGAGCGCCGCCGGCCAAACACCCAGCTCGAATGCACGTGCGCCTTCCGCAAGACCCACGAAGTCGGCCAACACTGCCTTAAGCAGCAACGCCGATCGAAGAATTCTGGCCAAGTGCAACCCACAGACGCTCCTTAACCGCCCGGAGCCCTTCATTCTGCGCCAGAGCCTAGCCAAGCAGATCGACGGCCTCACCCTTGCTTCAATCCCGTCCATCACTCCGACTGCGACAGGATGGGAAATCAACCCCTCCGACATCGCCACCCGCGACATCCTCCTCACTCAGGAGAATGCGGAGGTTACAAAGCGTACCCTTAGCGCCTACTCTCTAGAGATCCCAGTAACCTGGTTTAATTACGCGGTTACGAATGTGCCTACAGAATTTCACAACCTCATCGGAGGCATGACACTCACCGACGCCAGCCTTGTCTCTGAAGAAGCACTGGCTCAAACACACCAACATCCGGTGAGCTGCCGGCCGTCCAGGCACGGAGCCAACCTCGACACTGGCAAGATTACCTGGATCATCTCATTCCTCAAGCCGGTGAGACCCTTTAGGCTCTTTGACAGCAGCGACGTGGCCAAAGTCATCGATAAGAAGACCGCCATCGCCCGACACGATCCCGGATGCCAGGGCTTCTGCAACCCGTCGCGCTGCACCCGCTACGCGCGCTGCGCCCACTGCAGCATCCGATTGGACCAGCACTCTGGCCCCTCCGGATCCAACTGTACGAACCCCCCACAGTGCGCGAATTGCCACGGACCCTTTGATGCCAACCATGCTCGCTGCCCTGCGGTCCCTAAGCGCGTGAATGGCAAATACATCAAACCTACCCGTAAGGAGCTCGACGCCATCCGAAAGCATGGCGAGCTAGCCTTCAAGACAGTCAACACACCCCCGCCCGCCACCCCGACCCCGGCCTCTAGCACAGGAGCACCAGTCATCGCACCGCCCAAGCGCAAGCGCGGAGCCGCCGTGACAGCACATGAAAATGCAGGACAGCGGGCGCCGAAGCCTGATTGCGCTCCTCGCGCCGTGAACTCCACCATTCTCCCCCCCGCACCCCCAACCCTAGAAACGGAAGCCAGATGCTGAGCTCCCCGATGCCCGACTCTGATCCCCCTCGCGATTCTGATGAATCCATGGCGGAGGACGAAGACGAGCTCAGGAACCCTGGACAAGCACAAACTCGCGAACACAGAACCACCCAGGGTAATGACTGCTACTCACCGGTAGACTCCTGGATCTACGACACGCCCAAGGACAGGGAATCCGCCCGCCCTCGAGTAATGACTTACATACGCAAAGGAGCTGGCCTCCGAGTGCAACAAAGGCGTCCTATCCACAGCAGAGACCTGCTTTGGACGGATGTCAACGGTATAGCCATCCTAAACGCGTACAGACAGCCCACTACACCCGAAGTCTTGGACTACGTTATTTATCTTATATCTTCCCCTAAATGTCTTGTTGGCGGTGACTTTAACGCTTAGCACAACATGTTTGAGCTGGGCGTTCGGTCTACCCACAGAGGGGCTGATCTAGCCAGATGGCCATCGGAAAGTAACATGGACTTTATCGGAACCCCCGGTGAGCCCACCCATAACGCAGGACATGTTCTGGACCTGACCTTTTCAAAATATCCCCTTCGCCAGCACGATTGTCCGCAAGGATATGCACACCGGCTCCGACCACGAAACGCTCGTTACATCCCTCCCCAACAGGGGGGTCCAGACCCTAGAACAACACCACTACAGAATCCGGAATCGCAGCTCGGAAAGTTCGCAGACCTGGTTCACCTAGGGGTCTCAGGCCTGCCGGACGCCAGGCACCTAAGCGACGCCGAGGGCATCGAGCACTTCGTTCAGCTTTTCACATCAATACTGGACTCCGCCATACGCACTGCAGGCAAGCCAGATAGGGGAAGAGGTCGAGCTGCGCCATGGTGGACCCAAGAGTGCCAGGACGCACACCGCGAACATCTGGCGGCTCGAAAAACACACCAGACAGCGTCAACCCCGGAAACCAGGGAGTTTCACAAGATAGTGCGGAAGGCCAAGAAGGCGTACTGGAAAGACATTATAAACGGAGTGAAAGACGATAAGGATCTTTACAAGGTTATCAACTGGCACAAACTCGGGACCAATCTCAAAGCCCCCCCCTTGGTGGTCAATGGGAATACCGTCGAAGGCACTATGGAGAAGGCCGAAACTCTGTGGTCGGAGGTTCTTGACAGATTCAGCGCAAGCGATGACCTGGCGCAAGACCCCCTGGAGCCCTGGGACGGCGCTGGCACACTGCCCTGGTCAGACACCATCTCAATGGAGGAGGTTGAAAGGAACACCATAGGTGTCTCTAGCACCTCACCGGGGACGGATCGCGTCACGGTCAGGCTACTTAAAGCCTGCTGGGGCTCAATCAAACATACACTGCAGGGGTTATACAGTAGATGCCTAAGCCTTTGCTTCTTCCCCCAAGCCTGGAAGCTGGCGGAGGTAGCCATGCTTCCCAAGGTGGGGAAAAAAGACAGGACATCAGTCCGCTCCTGGAGGCCCATAGCGCTCATTTCATGCGTCTCCAAGGGCCTGGAAAGGACCATCGCCCGCCGGGTCGCTTGGACGGCTCTGACATACGGTATCCTGAGTCCCCAGCACGGAGGGGCCCTCCCCAAACGCTCTGCTATGGACTTGGTAGCCTGCTTCACACACGACGTCGAGCTAGCCTTTTCGAAAGGACTGGAAGTCACCATGGTTACGATGGATGTCCAAGGAGCGTTCGATGCGCTGCTGAAACGCCGGCTACTCGACCGGATGAAGACCCAAGGGTGGCCGCTGACCCTCCTCAAGCTCATAGACTCCTTCCTCACCAACAGACTGGTTAGGGTCCGTCTGGAGGATTCCACTACGCCAAGCCACAGCGTCGCTTGCGGCACTCCACAGGGATCCCCCCTCTCGCCTGTCCTCTACATGCTCTACCTAGCGGAGCTCCTATCGCAGGACTCTAACATAAGGTTCGGCTACGCCGACGACATATGCCTCTACAAAGCTTCGACATCGGTGGACATCAATGTGGCATCTCTGGCTACCGAGATCAGGAACATCATGCATTGGGGAACTCGGAACAAGATCGCCTTTGCTCCGGAGAAGCTGGAGATGATTCACCTCACCAGAAAGAACGGCTCGCGGGCCCCAGACTGTGTGGTCTCCCCGGATCTCGTCATACCACCAATCACCACCTCACCCAAGAAAGGGGACCAGCCGGCCCTTAGATGGCTAGGAGTGTGGTTTGACCGACGGCTTACTTTCAAAAGACACGTCGCGGAAAGAGCCGGGAAGGCCCGACAGATCGCTCGACACATCAGAGGTCTGGCCAAGACGGTGGACGGCCCTCCGGCATCTGCTTTGAGAAAGGCGGTGATCACCTGCGTCATCCCCTCTTTGACGTATGGAACGGAAGCATGGTACGCAGGCCGGACGAAGCCCCCTAGGCTTCTCCGGTCTGGCCGCAGCACGACGGTCAGCGCCAGGGTGGGATGGCACATCGACACACTAGACAAAACTCTCTCCCTGGCCGTCCGAGGCGTCCTTCCGGTCTGGAGGACCACCCCTACGGTTACACTCTACAGGGACGCCGGCATTCCGTCGGCGGAGGCTATGCTGGAGGAGGCCAAGCTTACGCTTCGCACTCCGCATTCAAACGGTAGATGAAGCACACCCCCTGGTGCGCAGGATCACCCCCCCCATCATCACCCGCGGCCGAGGCGCGGGCTCAAGGCAGGTGGCCAAGACCAAGGTCCAGAGGCTGGGGGGCCTGTTCCCACAGGTCCTCAGGCCTACTCTCAGGCCTCCACACTACACGCACGGCTGCCGTGTGGACCCCACGGGTGGAGTGGACAAAGAAACGGCTGCGGCTGCCTTCAAGACATGGTGGAATGATCTCCCTCCTGATGACGTCACCATTTTCTCAGACGGGTCCGAACAGTATCATGAGAGACAGAAGTACGTAGGGTACGGGTATGCTATCTACCAGAACAGGAAGCAGATCGGATCTGGATCAGGGTCAATCAACCCCATCTCGCACGTCTTCGATGCAGAAGCGATTGGCGCCTGGAGAGGCCTCCAACACACCCTTAGGATGCCGCAGGAAGTCCGATCTCAGCGCCTCTGGATGTGCATAGACAGCACCTCCGTCATATGGTGCCTCAGAGCGAACGCTTCGGCGTCTTCACAATGGGCGTTCATCGCCTGTCAGAATGCGATGCAGGTGTATAATATATCCGCATCAAGTGGTCACCGGGACACACAGAGAGATCGAAGGCAACGAGGCCGCCGACAGACTGGCGGACACCGGAGCACACACGCCCGACTGCGACCCTGGTCCCGCATCCTTACCTACCATCAGCGGTAATTGGCTCCATATTTCGTGATCTGCGATCCGGGGCTCAGCAGTCCTGGTGGATCAAGCGCAAGGCAAAGCTGTCTGCTCACTACCTGAAATGGGATCTGACCTACCGGGTTGGACTCCCCCCGGAGCTGGACCTCCCTAGGAACCAACTACACAGGCTCCTCGCCATCCGCTCTGCTCATGGGGATTTTGCCTGGTACCATAACAAATTCAGGCATGCGGATGCTCTTACAGAATGCTCCTGCGGTGCTGCCAAAGCCCCTATGCACTTAGTGCACTGCCCAAGGTCTCATAAGCGGTTCAAGGACTGGCCATCACGCCCGCCAATCCCTCCAACGTCGAATGCGGAAGGTCTACGTTACCTGACTCACCTCCTGTCCAACCCTATGGACTTTGCTAAATTCCTGAACGTCACAGGCTGCTACACTCACCTCCCGGTGAGCCCTAGCAACGGACACAATAATTTCGATCTCTCTCCTCCCCCTCTTTCTTCCTCCCCCTTTTCTCCTTCTTCTTTACCCCCTTTCTCTATGCCCGCACTTACGCAACAATAATAGCACAAGGTTGCGATCGAACCCGCTCCCGGTGAGCTTTATTAATCTTCAGTTCAATAAAACGCCCCGGTGATTCGAGCACGTTTTATTTTCTTTTAACTACATTCAAGCCTTATGCTTGCTGATCTATCTGCTTTAAAGCTACAAACACAATTGCCCCCCGCCTAAATGGAGTGGAGGGGACGCAGTAGAATAAGCTTTGTAAAAGCTCTTTGTAAATTAGAAATGCTTTCTCACGGCTACCTTTTAGTATAACTCCTTAGCTTAGCACATCCTTATACCCCTAGGGAGGTTAGGATTTGGGCCTACGGCCCTCCTCCGCCGGATGAAAATAAATACTACTACTACTCATATTAAACTCTTTTAAACAGAAGCGATAGGTGCTTTGAAAGGGCTTCAGAAAGCGCTCACACTACCATCCGACGCAGATACAGAACGATGGCTATGCATCGACAGCACCTCTGTGATCTGGTGCAAACGAGCGAACGCTTCGGACACTTCTCAATGGGCGTTCCTAGAAAGCCATCGATTAATCGATCGGCACGCGGTCAACATACGGTGGTCCCCTGGGCACCAGGGTATAATCGGCAACGAGGCAGCGGATGAACTAGCAGACGCAGGGGCCAAAAGCGGTATAGTGGATCCAGGGCTTACTACGCAACCTAAGATCAGCGGTATAGGATCGATAGCACGAGGCCTGGCTCGCAACGCCACAAGTGATTGGTGGTATAAGAACAAATCAACGTTGTCAGGTGGGTACCGCCAATGGCAACTCGACTACGCTTTGAAGGAGCCTATAGAACTCCATCTTCCCAGACCGACTCTACATCGACTACTTGCGCTGCGATCCAGGCACGGCGACTTTGAGGCCTACCATAGGCGCTTCAAGCACGAGGACGCAGAGACACACTGCCCATGCGGTAAGGCTAAAACCCCGGAGCACCTTGTGTTCTGTGAGATCTCCGTCAGGAGATTCCATTCGTGGCCACTGAAACCTACTCGCCCACCGACAAACGCTGGAGAAGGGCACGACTACATACGACAGCTTCTTGATCGCCCACAAGAGTTCGAGCGCTTTGTCACAACGACGCGGTACTTCAAGTTCTGCAACCAGGAGCCCAACGGCACTCCAGACAACGTCCCACCGAGCGTTGCCCCCGACCTCTCCCTCCCTCCCCTCTCTCCCCCCCCCCCTACTCTCTCTCCGCTTCACCCCAGAGCCTAATCTGAGGCGCGATTTATAGAGCGCGGCGCATTACTCTATACGACGATACAAAGGCTGCATCCTAACGTAATAACTGCTCTTTTAGCACTCCCTACCAGTGCGATTGCTGTATAGCCCGACATTCTTTTTCATGTAACAAGCAAAGGTTAATCCCTTCAATGCAGGACGCTCCCTCAAATGGCGGAAGGAGGCTGCCCAACAGAGCTAGAGTTGTGAGAGACCGCCGGGAGGAGGCGGCCTCAGTGCTTCAACCTAGCGACGACGTACTATACGTACCTAAGTGGTGAGCTCTTGGGTCTTCGACCCACTAGTGTATCACCCGTCTCTAGTACCCCTCGGGAGGTCAAGAGTCTAGCTAGCTCATATAGACGTAAAACAATAATAAATAAATAAATAAATTCTTTTATAAAGAATCCTATTTAATAAAATTATATTTTAAAAGTATATTTTTTAGTATTATTAAACCAATATAAAAATCTATTTAATAGATCTTATATTTGATTTATTAATCTCTTCAGAATTTCTATTAATTTCAAAACTATTTCTTAATATTTAATATTGATTATAGAATCCAAGATCTTTAATTTATAATATCATTAATTAATATTGATATTAATTTGATCAATTAAAATATAAATATTTATAAATCTCTTGTTGTAATAATTATCGTTGTTATTCTTTATGTAATCTATAAAATGGAGAACGACTTTATAGACATTCTTGAGGTGCTAGTACGCCTAATACGGTTATTTATTTATTTATTTATTTATATACAGTTTAACGTCTCCGTATAGAATGGCTAGTTCTGACCTCCCGAAGGGTATTGGCGACGGGCCCGCGACGGAGGCAGGGCCTCCCGCGCGCCTCCCGTGCATAGCCTGTTGCTATACTTGATGGTACTCCTAGCGCCCCGTCCTTCAGTCCCTACACCTAGACAGTGCCGTTTCCCGCTACTCCTGCAGTCCTCCTCCCTCCATTTGGAGGAGCGTCCCTGCTCGCTCTCTTCTAAATCCTACATATTTATAGGTTAGCGCTTTTTATTTGCTAGCTTACCTTTTAAGTGTAGCAGATCTTTAAGTATAGCTGCTGTCCTTAGAAGGCGTATGTGCATATAGGGAGCACTTTAGTTTTGCCGGTTCTTACATTAGGGCGGTGCCTTTGTATGATGCGTGCGCTGATTATATAGGGCGCGGCCTATCGCTATACAGCAGTTAAAGAATGGCGGTTTTGTCTTGGTAAGCCGTAGCTCTGTTGGGGACCACCCGGACTTGTCAGATCGCGCGTTTGTTGTGCGCGGGCGTTGATGGCGAAATATTGCGTCACTGTGAGAAAATCCTCGAACAGCTTGGGGTGCGCTAGTATTGCGCTCATGTACCTACGTCCTTCTTTAGGGCGACTAGGTGGGCGTTCCGGCTTGGCCGGCCAGGCATGGAACTTGCGCTGGGAGATCTCACAGAACACGAGATGCTCAGGAGTTTTCGCGTATCCGCAAAGGCAGTTGAGCTCAGCGTCGGTGTGGCCGAATCTTCTATGGTATTGCGCGAAGTCGCCATGAGCCGTTCGGGCGGCTAGAAGCCGGTGGAGCAGCGTACGAGGGAGGCGGAGTTCTGGAGGCTCCGCTATAGAGTACCCGAGTCCCATCCTAATACGGTTAGACGTATTATTCGTACAGCAGCCCAAAAGTCACATGATCCATTTCCCGACAGCTAGTCATCACTTCTATGATGAGATTAAAAAATCTAGATTAGTAGACCGTGGACTTACGATTATATTAGATGATACGTATCAATTAGCTCTCCACTTTCCAAGAATATATGGAGTATGTTTTGCAGCATTTTCTGACTTATATTTTACCGAAATCCGACAACTTGAATCTTGATTACTTTTAAAAGTTAACCTTCCAAATTCAATTTATTATTCCTAGATCTCGATAACTGGTTGTTTGCCCTCTTTCATGACCATGGGCCTTGATTTGACGTTCCGAGGGATACTCCTCTTGACCCTCCAGTCGATTGCTACCGTATCTTTTGTGGTACGAATGTTATTGCCCTGCTTTAGACCCATGCTGATGATCCAATTCAGGGAGTTCTCTATGTTCTTGGTACTGTGATATACAATATCTACTTCCATCCACTCTCCAAATTTCCGGGACCCAAACTATTCGCAGCAAGTCGCCTCTTCAGCGTTCGAGAAGTCCTACGTGGTGACCTTCCACAAACAATCTCCGCTTTCCATGAAACTTATGGTGAAGTTGTGAGAACGGCTCCTGACGAAGTTTCCTTTACAAGTCCTCAAGCTTATCAGGATATTTATGCGAAGAAAAATGGTAAACCTAGTTTTCCAAAAGATGCAATTCAATACACGACGCCAGTGAGTGGCGTGTCGAGTATTCTGGGCGTGATTAATGATCAGGATCATAGTCGTTATCGACGATTGCTTGCACATGCTTTCTCGGAGAAAGCATTGAGGGAACAAGAACCTCTCATAAAGCACTATGTCGATCTTCTCATCACGCGTTTACATGAAAATTCGGCCAAAGGTCCTCAGAATATGGTTGATTGGTATAACTTCACAACGTTTGATATTATTGGAGATCTGACCTTTGGAGACTCTTTCGGATGCCTTGATGGCAGTGATTATCATCCCTGGGTGTCGTTTTTATTTAGATCTTTCAAAGCTGCTTCGTTCATCGCTGCTGCCAAACGATTTGGTCCGGTTGTTAAGGTGGCTTTAGATAAGCTGATACCAAAGAAATTGCTTGAGGAACGTAAAAATCATCAGGCACTTACAGATGAAAAGGTACAGGCTAGATTGGAGCGAAAGACTGATCGAAAAGACTTCATGACGTACATTCTTCGACATAATGATACGGAGACGGGAATGTCGGTTCCGGAAATCAAATCAACATCAGGTGTGCTTTTACTTGCGGGCAGTGAAACTACTGCTACCCTGTTAAGTGCCGTGACTTACTACTTGCTCGCGCCGGGAAATGAACATATTTTTAGGGAATTGGTAAAGGAAATCAGAACAGCGTTCACGTCGGAAGATGAGATTGATATGATCAGTGTCAATAAACTGAAATACCAGTTGGCTGTGTTGGATGAGGCCATGCGGATTCACCCACCAGCGCCATTTGGAGGTCCCAGAGTGGTTCCTGGAGAAGGGCAATTTGTGAGCGGATACTGGGTACCTGGTGGTGTAAGTTTTTGTTATTGATTTTTTCGTGACTTGTCCATTTTTGCAAAGATGCTAATCGGATTTGTAGACAAACATATCTTGCGTGATGTACGGCGCGCACCATCAGTCTCGAAACTTCAAGAATCCGGAAAAGTTTGCACCGGAAAGATGGTTAGGTGATCCTGAGTATGCCAGAGATGAGAAAGGTGCATTTCAACCATTTAGCTTGGGGCCTAGAAATTGTATTGGTAGGAAGTATGTCTCTCCGTGCGACTCTTGATTTTTCTAAACCTCATTACTGATCTTCTTTTAGCCTCGCATATGCCGAGATGCGGTTAATTCTTGCTCGTATAATCTGGAACTTTGATCTCGAGATGATAGATGAAAGTAAGAATTGGGCTAAGAATATGAAAATATTTCTCTTGTGGGAAAAACCGCCACTTTATGTCAATCTCAAGCCAGTTGTACGGACTTGAAGAGTAATTAACATGGAGATTTTGATCGCTTGTCCAGTTATCGAATCTCTGGATCTTTTTGAGTAGTATATAGAGACAAGAAATATAATCTTTACAAAATTCAAGACTCCGCGTACCCACGAAGAGTCTTTCCCATTCCAGAATGCTCAGTGACCAAATTTTCCCATTCATCATCCCAATGTATCAAGCCCTTCCAATCCTCATCCCTCAAATCCTCAAACTTCCTCGTTCTCATGGCATCAACACCAATCTCTAACCCCGGCACAAAAGTCACCGGCCTCTCCTTACTCCACGGAAACCCAAACACTCCATTCATGACTGGCGTATCAACCGTAACCTGCACATCCACACTAAATATCCCTTCTCTATGAACAATCACACCCAAATTTAACCGATCCGGAATCCCCTGCTTCGTCCTCTTATTCTCCTTCACATCCCAATAAGCAACATCCCACCCGGAATTCCGCCTGCTGGACCAAAAGTTCCCAATGAGACTATAGCGATGCGTCATATCAAATGTGGTTTCATGCTCGTAGGTAGCGGAAGGTCCCATGGTTAATGTACCAATGGGTACTTGAAGAGAAATATCTCCTCCTATCTTTTGCTTTCTTCCCTCCACGGTAGGCAGACCATAAATTTTTCTCGGCGCTAGTTTCGCAACAGATGGGCTCCAATTACTTACCCCGCTACTTTCACCCTCTAGCCAAGAAATAGATCTCGAGGAGTAATGTTTAGAGAAATTGATCTTGATATTTGCATTCTTGAATCGAAATCCATGGTTCCCGGATCTAAATACAAAGGTGAAGAGTATCAGGGTTGCGGGTTGAGAATGGAACGTTCCATGGCATACGGTCGAGACTGATCCCCGTACACCGGCATCTGAAAGCCATCCGATATCCTTGTGAGTCACGGTTGCAGGAGGAGTTCCAAACCGGAAGGAATAAGGGACGTGGCTTCTGGTGTCGTGGTTGCTGATGGGTATGATTAGGCATTCATCTTTTGCGGGTGAAGGCTCGTTTGATGATGATGGTATCTCAAATGGTACTTCTAATGGTTCGTAATTTGCTATGATGATGTTTGGAGTGGGGTTTAATGGATGGCTCTCTTCCATGTTTTGGAGGATGTGGTGTATCAGAGCGGAGAACTTGAAACTTTATAGATACAGCGATAGTCTGTTAGTTTCGAGGGAAGGTTGTATCTTGAATCACAACACTCAGCTTAGTATATATAGTAGGATTACCTGCCGCATTCAAATACCAATGTGGAGTGTCGACATCATCACTTTGTTGGATCTAGAGGGAAGAGATTATGGATGGACAGGGCTGCGGCTATCAGACATAACGGGCTCTAGTTCTACTCGAGTAGGCTAATGCACGATCTAAGATCGACACAGGAGTAGAACCTACTACACTACTGTGCACGTGATTTCATAGTCAAGATTCCTGGGGGTTTGTTATACTTAAATATGTAGGACTTTCTCAGTAAGAACATTATATATACACAGAAAAACTCCTCCAAAGAACGATTAAAAACAATGATTGACGATAGTAAACAACAACCCTCAGCCTAAACTCATTCACGGTTCGTACATCTGTTGCTGCTAGAATTTATGCCATCATGAATTGATCAATGCATCGATATCATTTTCCAAGCTAAGCCTTAATTTCAGCCATCGACTCGCGCGATGGTGATAGCACTTTTTCGTTGTTCTTCGGTGGTTCATAGAAGTAGAGACAGTCGTGGTCCCTCCCTGTTACTTTCTCAGCCCATTTCACCTCTGGGTCACCCTCATTTGGTGTCACGAATGCTACTCTTCCATCTTGAATCCGGCATTGATAGAACCATTTGCTTTGCCAGCTTTGCCATTCTATAAAACCATTCGATAAACTGCGACATTTAAGGCCAAACTTCCCCACCAAAACCTAAAGATATGTTTAGTTCTTCAACGAAAAGAGTCATTGCGGCCTATTTAAAATAACTCACACTATTCACCATCATGATTGTATTTTGGTCTGTTGTTTGACTTAAAGCAAAGGTTAGCCATTCAAAATTGTAACGCCAGTTGCTACATGGCGACTTCAAGGCTATCTGAACGTGCTCTTCAAATTTGTAATCCATTGAAGGACTCCAATAAGTCATCTTGTGTCCACAATGTACTTGGTTTTGAAACTTTTTAGCCTCTAGACCATCGACATACTCCCTCTTGAAGTGGACTTGAGCATGTGGTGGCCCCATCCATGCATCCCATTCGACATAGAAGAGCCGGTAGACACGCTGAGCAGGGCTCATCGAGGAGACTGATATTTCAGCCAAGTCGATTGGCGTATCTCGTGGCAGGAAACTTAGGATAGTTGACGGTGTCTCCAGCATAACTCTCAGCAAGGAAACCGACATAGATCCTTTGGGGTTCACATCCTTTTGATAATCTAGGTAATATGCGATGTCACGTTCCGTTACGAGCCCGGGGGCGCGTGCACATTTACACTTAGCCATGGCGGCTTTTTCGGCCTTCATTGACTTGATTCTTAGTGTCGCTGATTCTGGATAGTCAAAATTTGCGATCATGCAAGCCTCTACAACCATTTCGGGCAACTCAACTGGGAAACCAAAGACGATAGTCTCCCAGATTTCATGTGAGCTTAACGTGGGATTCTTCTTAAGCAAGGCTTTGATGGAGTCGATGAGAAATGGGTTATTGAAAGACTTCACCAAGTCTTCCTGACTCGATGTGGTTTGCTGGGACTGTGATTGTTTGTCCTGATTCTTCTTGGCATTTGAAAGCTTCTCCAGTCTTCTTTTGAGACTTAACATCAAAGCGTCCTCCATGCTTCTCTTGGAGATGAACTCTTAGTTTTCAAGGGCAAAGAGATAGTAAAGTGTGATGGTTTTTGATTCGAGTATGCGATGTTTTGGATGTAAAGATGATGAGCAAGGAGGGAAAGTTATCTTGTAAGATTCCCGAAACATGGTAGCTATTGCTACATGATATGACTGCGTATCTAAAGAAGGAGCGATAGTAGGATCATCTCGATAACAACAAAGCAAAGGTATGGTAGCTATCCTTTAAACTCAATTAGTATTGTTATACCATTTCTTGAAAGGCTTGCCTGGCCCATCAGATAAGGTTACATGACACTTGTGATGCGTTTTCAAAAGGTTGCTGGTACTGCGAAAAGGGCAATACATAAACATTGAACTGGCATTAATGAATGAAGATAGAGGTTTCCATGACGATATGAAGATACCTATATGTATCTGTACTTGGATTTATAAGCTGCGATTGTTGATATAAATGAATACAGAAAGATGGCTTTACTACCATTCATCATGAATTGAGACTACTTCATATGTGTAGAATGGGACTGACTGACTGGCTTGATTACCAAAACAATCCTTTGAAGCGTGCATGAAGTTGAATCATGAGCATGATGGTGGTTAATTATTTTGATGCTAATGTGTGCATATATATGTGTGTATATATATAGTCACGGCAAACGAAGGGGGGTATGAAGGACATGAAGGACATGAAGGACATGAAGGACATGAAGGTGACTACCTAGTATTGTACCAGTTCACATGCAAAGGGAAACCAGACCTAGCAGCCGTGAGATCCTACCTACCAATTAAGTACAGATACGAGGAAGTAGATAGATACCTAGGTAGTAATAGATACATACTAAGGTTAACCTTATTTACCCCTTCATTTCCAAATTAAAGCAAAACCCTACAAATTAGTAAAATGTCTTCATCATCGCGACAACATCAAGGTTAGATTATATGAATCTTAGTAGAGGCATGTAAAGTATATCTTCTTTATTACCTTCGATCGCTCTTTTACATTGATATGATATATACAATACATATCTATATATACAATGACTTGAGAACTCGGTAGAATTGGTCAAAGGTTCATTCCTTTCTCACCACAAGCTGTCTCGCCACAAATCAGACCACTTGCCGTAAGAAACTGCAGGTGAATCGATCAGAATGAAGTCTTCATAGGTAGGAGTTATATTACTGCGCCCGGCATATCTTATAATGGTAACCAAGCTGTTCTCACTCTTCCCCCAAACAATACTAAACACTAAACCATATTTGAACTTGCTTGCCATTTCAAACAAAGGTCTAAAGCTCCAGCGACAGCTACTACTAGAGATACGACTACAACTCCAACTACAACTAATTACAATTACCCATCTACAGCTACAACTCTTTTCGGCCGCAGCACGATACAGACTTGGAAACCGCAAAGAATATCGAATTGCAAAGACATTCCAACATGATACTATTCGAGACAAACACCTCAGTCTTTGAACTGATGTGGGATCTAGCTCTCGCATTTTTCATCGTTCGCATCGCATTCATATATTTCATCCTCACATATCTATCATCCCTCTTCTTATCTTTCATCAGATTGAATCGAATTATCCCATACAATCATCTCACTGCTCCAGCACGAGAACTCATCGCTTTCCCGATATATATCCTGACAGTGGCGTTATGGGCAAGGGCGGTGATTGTGTACTATGAAATCCCCCGTATACCAGGATTCAGGATCGCAATTGGTTTGGTGGCCGGGTCATTCATGGTGATTGCGGAGTTGGTGGGGGGTTTCATTTTATGGGAGGAGGGCTACAAGGAATGGATATGGGAGACAGATTTACTTGGCGCGGGGTTAGGAATACTGTCATTGTCATTGTTAGATGCAATGCCGTTGATACTGATGATGCTCGAAAAGACTGAGAGGGAGCCTACCCATGAGCATGTGCAAAAGTCAATTAAAAGTGCTGTGTAAGTAAGCTTCCTTCGAGTTTGGCATTGAGATAGCGACTAGTGGCTAATCATCTCTACAGGCCAACGATCGGGAAGATGGAGAAAGCAAAAATCGAAGATAAAAAAATAAATTGACATGGTTTGATATATGAATTTGGGGGTTATAATAATACTTGAGGGCTGCTTGGGTAGAATATGACATGTCGAGTTAGCTTTTGGTTCAAACGATAAAAACCTCAAACTGGATTTGGATTTGGATTATTTTCACGCCTTTCTTTAATGGAGCATCTACTTGAATATTTTCAATATAGCAGATCTAGGGTCATTGTAGTAGGGATGGGACTGGCCTCGCATCATATACAATTGTCGATCTAGCGTTGCCTTTATAAAAAAGAAATGGTGGAAGTGCCTTCAAGAAGCTTCACAAAACAGCACAGCATCTCTTTTGGTTACGAATTATGCGTGTGATTGGGATCATCATCCACATCATACTTAGCATTAATAGGATTCCGTCAATTTGTTTGGAGATCATCATATCATCATTTTTCCTTCAATTCACGCAGGCTACTCTTGTAAGACGAGCAGCCTCGCAGGTATGGATAATCCTTAAAGCCCATGGATGAGGATTCAGCTGTTACATGGATTGAAATATTATATGTGTTGGGTTCAAGCATTAAATTCCGTCAAATATCACGTTGCACCGAATACCCCCATTCTTTCATTTCCTACGATTGCTTTTTATTGATCAGAAATTCGTTCCAAGCCCCCTAGGAACGTGGATCCTAATCACACTGATCCCATGTATTAATGGGCCGCCAGGTGGACGTGTAGCGGCCCACTGAAATCTCTATCACCAGCCGTTCTGCGCAGCAGCATAGGGTACAGTAAGGAAAAGATCTCTCGTACATGACAAACTTGCGAGACGGTTCGAGGGGCCTAATTACACTTGGTTTAACGTCCTTACCAGGCTTACCCTTCTCTTGGTAGAAGGCAACGGTGTCAACGTCACAGGATTTGCGTAAATTTAGTTTCGTAAATGATGATGAGAAGCAATGATCGTTAGAATTCATTGAAGTGGGTATTCCCGTCGCAATCGATTACATTTTTGTACACCGTTGTATGTTTCTTGAGGCTCGTTTTTTTGGATGCCTCTGATATTCAGTATCATTGATAGGATACTAAAGACTACCTACGAAGAGACACGAACTCTATCGTAGATGACTGAGCAGGTAATAAATATATACAGGAGCAATTTTCAACGATTGAAATCAATGATGTTTGATGTCCGAAAGAGAGCATGCAAAAGCCCAGATTCTCCATGATCAAAGTCAAAAAGTCATCTTCCCATCTTGCATCATATTTTTATGCCTATATATACTAATCGGTTTGGGGGGAAACAACTAATTGGGCCAGCCTTTGTATCATCTATTGCCGTCTCCTCATTGCAAGCGCAGGTCCGGTGTAAATATGCCTCGCCTTGAAGTAATAATAAATCAGCGCAATGATCAAAGTCCCAACAAACATAACACTTGACCAGTTCATGTTCTGGGCAGTAATAGGTGTCTGGAGAGGCCAGAAGGCAAAGAAAGTAATGGGTGTCAAGAAACACACAGAGGCAATATTAACAGCCATGCCATACTTGCCGAGTGACCACCGATGTGCAGGCAGAGGACCCTGTGTACGGCGCCAGATTAAACAGCTGATGGTGATGTAGTAAGAACACAGAATTGAAACACCGCCAAGGGAATTAATTGCGTTGAGTGCAACGCTGGACCCGAGATTGATAAGTGAAAGCAGAGATGAGACGGCAATGGATACGCAGACACTGCGGAGCGGGATATTCCACCCGGGCGATACTTGTGATAACCAATTTGAGCCTGGCAAGCCTCCATCTCGAGCGAATGACCAGATCTGTCGTGATGCGGCAGCGACTTCACTGACACAGCAGGAAAGTAGGAGGATGATAACGACAACACACATAACATTCGTAGCGGCGTAGCTTTGTGTTGCATTATAGAACACTTGCATGAAAGGCTGACCAGTCACACTATCTAGGACGCTGTCGAGATCTCCGATGGTGAAAATGAGAGTTACTGCCATAAGAAAACCCATGGTAGCGTTGGGTCCCACGGACCACATTATAGCTCTGGGAACCACCCATGATGCGTCTTGAATCTCCTCGGCTTTACACAAATAATGTCAGCAGCCCATTCATATAACCACTCTCGTAAATAATAACTTACATAAATGGACGGAGCAATCGTAACCAATCAACACACTCATCGGACTTGTCAGTCCAATCATGGCCGCCAGTCCTTTAGAAGACCATCCACCTTCATTGGTAAAGTTTAGAAGAACGACATTTGGATCTCCACGAGGTCCCATGACCCAAAGTGGGATGATAATGGCGAAAAATCCGATCAAGTGAAGAATTAAAATTATACCCTCAATCAATGGCAATCGTTCAGCCAAGGAAGTATTAAATACAACCGAAAAGGTCACGACAGCAATTGCAAGGAGAGTTGCGTGGAGCGGTTCGTAGGCATAGTCGACTTTGTTGAGGGCTATGAGGCCTTGGAGAATACCGCCGATCATGAAGCATACACCTGCAAGATATACTTGCCATCCAATCGCACAAAGCCATCCCACGATATAACTGAGGATCTTCTGCACGTTTGGAGGGGCGAATTCTGAAACCCAATGATATTGTCCACCTGCCGTCGGAGATCTGGAATTTCCCGGGTGTTAGTTATCAGAAAGATGGAGGGGACAATACCAGTTTATATAAGATATGGTACGCACATGGAAGCCATTTCAGCAATACTAGCGTATACCAAGCACATCCCACAAGCAGCAACAATAAAACCCCAAAAAAGATCGGCTGTTCCTCCATCTATCATGACGAACGTGAAGAGGGGAAGTAGCAGCTCCCAAGACGCCATAGCAGTACTGGCGAATCCCAACATGGTCACGAACTTGAAATTTCGCTGCACATCTTCCAGTCAGTCATTGTCCTTCTTCATTATCGTGATTACGAGAGGGACATACGCGCAGAACCTGTTTCTTTCCTAATGCTGCCATATCCTGTTGATCGGCTCGCGTCCCACGCCATTTTTTTGCGACTTGGCCAGAATCATCGTCGATATTCTCTTTCTCAACATCTTGACCGAAAGAGACAGCGGCTGATTCTCGGCTTGTAAATGGAATACCTACGTCCTTTTGAATTTCTGCGGACATATTTTGATAGCAAGGAAATCCGAGGGCGATTGGCTTCACAATTTAGGTGAGAGATTCACGCCCAAGCAACCACTTGATCTCGTGACTTAGTGAAGGGCAAGGAATGAAAGAACAGTCGAGATGATACGAGCAATATAGGAAAGCAAGTGAACGGACTCCTTCATAATAAAAGCTAAATCAAAAACAAGGAAGGGCAGGATGCAAGATACAATCTATGTAGCACTGTATTTCCGGCTTTTGTCCTAACATCGTTCCCAATTCAGTATTCCCGACCAACCGGCTGGTGTACCTATATAATGAATGACTTCTCGAAGAATCCAGACCTATAATTTACATAGTCCCCCATGTTATTTTACAGCTCTTCATCTTTTTCTCATCCCGCATAACGCCACAACGTTCAGGATGATATCCGACGACGAGCCATCCACCGATATTGTGGAACGTCCGTGTTTATTTCGGAAGGTGGGAATTCAAGGTTTTTTCATCCCTGCACCCGCGTGGAGTGAAGATTGATAGACCCGTAATAGTGGAATTCAACTATATTACCATCTTTCAATGCTCGAATGATTTTCGGCGGCGCGGATAGGAGTACCGCATAGCTAAGGTATCAATGACGAACAATTCGAATTAAATTGGATTTGTTAATATATCTGATCTGGCAAGCATCCTTTAATATGGCAGAGTAGAAACTCTTGCCGAGCCCCTATTCCTAAATCAAAGATTCTACGGGTTTGGAGCATGAGGGGAAATCATCCACCCGGCGTATGTGTATTGTAGTAAATATAGTACGCTTCCCTAAGTTGTGAGATATGGTACACTACGCTACTACTTTTCAAGAATTCTCCTAGGAAAGTTTCTGGTCGGCGGTTCAAGGAACAATAAAACTCTTTTTTGAGATCTTCAAGGGGTCCTTGACTGCTTGGCAACAATAGCCTTATATTTCTCCAAATTGTTCACTGTCACGATGTCTACAACTACTCGCAACTATTACGTATTCGATATTCGCTTTTATACAGGATTCACACCCCCCAAGCATTACCAACATGGCATCTCCAACTATGCTGCTATTGTACAATATTTATTCGAAATAATGTCTCATGCCACTCATGGTTCTTCGCCTTTGGTATCCACATAAACTACATACCCCAGTAAGTGCCGAATAACCCTTGACATCAGGCTCCATACGATATACCCACCCATCGACTGATTATCCACTGCATCCCAGCCAGCAAATCATCATGATTTGCGTCACGTACTGTGCAGGCAGTACTCTGTAGAACCTTTGTGATATCCGAGGTTGGCGAAGATGGTTCTTCTACAACCAATTTACTGGGAACCCGGAAGTCCTTGTTTCATTCCCCAGAACCAGAATCGCTCCCGATATAGGCTTTAGCTCCTCCTTTCCGTCGTTATTAATGTACGTTTTAAGCCACCCAAGATTTTCATGCAGTTTTTCCACTGACTATTCGGTAGTGAACCAACAAGGGGCGGGTCGTTGTCACATGTTGTACGTGGTACCTTGTAACATTTCTCTTCTCCCCGTTCTGTAAGGCACAGCTTGGGTCCTCCCTAAAAGATATAGTACTTGATAATTCCCAGGATCATGCCTCTTTCAAAGTGTTCTTTATGAACCATCGGTACCCGGCACTTCAGTCAACGATGATCGAGTCTTCATATTCCTCCACTCTGACATAACTATCACCACGGGGGATTATCTTCACTGGTTTGACCAAATAATCCGAGAACCAGTGCTATGTCAATGCCAACGACTGGCTTGGTGGTTCCGCCTGGACAATCACCACCCTTTGCTGTTGTTACGAATACTGACCATTCGGCGTGGATAATCATTGCGACGGCGTTGGGACTGGCATGTGTGTTGGTCTTCAGTGGGATCAAGGCTTTCGCAAGGGGCTCATTGGGAAAAGAAATCACCAATGATGAAATATGTCTTGCGGCGTCGACGGTTAGTTGCTTAAAATTCCAGTTGCTCTGACTACGACCAGCTTTTTATAATATCCTGAAATATAATGCAAATGGCTGATGTGTAGTGTAGCTCATTTCCGTCATACAATCATCGGTGGTATTGGGAGCCTGTTCCAAAGGCTTGGGAAAATCGATAGAACTTGTACCGGCAAAGAATCAAGCTCAGATCCAACAGGTAGGTCCAAACCAACTAAATAGCGCTTACTAGATCCTGCGAGAAGCTGATTTTTAACTTGGCAGATGTGTTACACAAGTTTGGTATTGTTCATCGTATCTCTCGGCCTGTCAAAGTCTTCCGTGGTTGTTTTATTGGGCAGCTTGACGCCGGATCAAAAACATAAGAAAATATTCCGGGCTGCAATAGGTTTAATGGTGGCTTGGACGATTTCAAGTACGTTTGCTGTTGCTTTACAGTGCAATTTGACCTACCCGTGGAGAACTATAGGGCAGCGTTGTGATAATGCAGTAGGCCTCCCTCTTTCCAGGTCAATTTCATCCCGGCATACAGAATTAACATGAGGATTTAGCTGTTGAGATGGCAGATGATAGCCTCATTTGATATTGTTTTCGAGCTTGCGTTCGTTTTGCTGGCGGTTTACTTAGTATGGAGCCTCCGAACAAGCAAATCAAACAAAACTATTGTAGTGGTTGCGTTTAGCTTTCGTCTTCCGTATGATCTCTTGGGGGTTCGTTGGATATGAGCATACGCTAACACTCAGATACAGTATGATCATCGCCATCGCTTACCGACTAGCAACGTTTGATGCAAATGGGCTGACAAAAAATCCATCAATTCTCGAGGATAGATTCATTATATGGACACAAACAGAACTCAACTATTCCGTCATATCTGCCATTATACCAAGCCTACGCCCTTTCGTCAAAAACCTTTCCACAAATTACGGCCAGGAACTCGGGGGAAGATCCGGATATACTTTGGAGGATTCCCAAAATTATCAACTTTCAGATTTAGGCTCAGTCGCCAGGAAAGAAAACAGTCCACAGGAGGGAAGAATACGTGATGATATAAATCCGGACGACTATAAATTTCGAGTATGGGGGAATCAGGAAAGGCAAGGTGCTAGTGCTAAGAAGAATAAAACTGTTGGGGAGGGGTCTTCGAGATTTCGGAAGACGGCGGTAGATGAAGGGATAGATAGTTTCAGTGTGGATAGTGGTGATAGTCAACGAATGATCATCCAAAAGGATATTACATGGACAGTACGGATGGATTAAACAATGACGGAAATGGATAGGGATTGGGTAATGGAAGGTCAAGAATATTGTTTTAGATGGCGTCTTTGGTGAATTTGGAGAGGTACGGGAAACGCCAAACTTTACTTATTTCAAAATGATTATCTGGATTCTACATGATAATCTAATATTTTCCGCGAGTGTTGCGTTGCAAGTATCCAGCTAGAAATTATCTACTTGATACTCAAAGAATTCAGAGGTGAAGTCCAAGCGGGATTCGAGTCTCTCATCTACTAATCTTGCAGGTGCATCAGCTGATTTTTGACGGCCCAAGGACACATATCTTCATTGTTCGAGTTCGAGTTCGAGTTCGAGTTCAAGCCATGAATTGGCGGACGTGAGTGGGAGTATACATCTAGTTGATGACAAAAATTACTTCATATCTATCTTCTTCCCTTAATATCAAAAGGCGGGATATATACGGCGGTTATTTGCATACTTTGAACCAGAAAATCTCAAAATCTCAAAGTTGGTATATTTCGATGTATGGTAGGATATTTTTAGTCCCTGTCAAAAGCCGAAGACTGTTCCTGTGTTTTGTATTCGTATCCTGCGTCAATATAAAAACATAAGAATCGGTGAATTCCGTTGTACACAATATACGGTGATACGTGGGTGGTGGGTGAATCAGACATTTCAGTGTCTAATTCCAAGAACATCTGTCGATGTATGATTTAGAGTTTTCTTCACCCTGTCGAAGACATGTAGACCGGCAACCCAATGACCCATATCGATCGATAGACAGCTCAAAAGCATATGGCATTGCTTAATGATGGCCGCGAACTCCATCTTCACCTCGCATCAAACATATCACCACCACCCAATGACCCATGCCTTAAGAACATAGTCACTAGGTAGGTAGTTGCTGTTACTTCCAACATACAGAGTAGAAAGAATACTGTGTAAAAAAAAAGACTGGTACCTAGAAATCCCCACTTTCATCCATGTTGACACGGCTCGGACCTCTGCTTATTCAATACAGTAGTGTTCTCGGAAAATGCATTTGCCAAAACCTAATCCTTTGATTTAAAGATAAATTGACTTTGAATTAAGAACAAACCTCTGACAATAAGAGGAATTCTCCGACGGACTTCGGAGTTTATGAGGAAGGTGCCGTGACTCTACTTAATGTATGTACTCATATTGAAACTGTAAATAATCATTTATATCTCCTTTCCCCTTGCGATTGAACGATTCAAATTGACCTAATTTCGACTCAAATAAAGGGTATGGACAGTGGGCAGGGGATAGTGGATGGTGGATGATGGATATATCGGTTGAGCCCCTTCATGAGAGCCATAAAATTATTATAGGGCTTACTGCTCGAGTATCTTGACCAATAGAAAATTTGGATGATTTCTAGATTCCTTGTACAATATCAAGCAATCCCGTTAACCGTTGCCAGAATCCACTTACAAGGATTTGATTGGAAAGGCATACGTACTGTAAAGGGTATAGGGTCCTATGGACACCATCGAATTAAGAAAAGGACAAGGGATCGGTCAATTACCTGTTGGTCTAGATGAGGATAAAATTTTCAATCTAGTCGACCGGTTTGCTAACAGTCTGACAGAGATTGAGTGACAAAATAGCTCACTCGAAAACTCATCTGATTTTATTCGATACTTACTGCTTACTGCGCACCACCCACCTGAGACATTTAAGTTCAACTTCACGTGCTGTCATTTCTAAAAACCTGACATCAAAACACATTTTGACCGCACTGCACTGTAACGGTATCCTTACAGATCTTATCATCAAACCCTTGTTATTCAATACGCCCAGATAGGACTGTGCAACTCTTCAGCCTTAAGCAAAGCTTTCATACCAGCACTAGAGTGTTTATACTGCCGAAACTCAACCAACCCATTAGATCTACAAAAATCTTCCTTTAACCATGCCAACCGTTGCAGCAGGATCACAAGCCGGCCATGACACTTTTGATGCACTCAATATTGAGTATGAAAAAGCTTATCGCAACAACCCATTCAAGATCGCCGCCGTCAAAAAAAGCAATAAGCTTGTTAGATCCCGCATCAAAAGTTCTTGATGTTGGATGTGGTACCGGAGCACCAGTTTCAGAGCTCTTGTCAGAAGCAGGTCTGGAAGTCATCGGCTTTGATATCGCACCTAAGATGGTTGAGCTGGCTCAACAGAGAGCCAAGGGTACCTTCTCAGTATCGGATATGGTGGAATTCAAGGTTGAGGACACGTTTTCGGGAGTCTTTATGATATTTGCGCACCTTCAACTTTCATACGCAGCAGTTCATGCTGCTGTGTACAAATATGTATCTGCACTGAAGCCGGGGGGGGTATTTGTGTTTGGTCAAATGCCAAGTGATACATACGTCAAAGATGAAGATAATTCCTCATACGATGAAACAAGGACGTATGTTGAGGATTATAATGCTCCATTTATGGGAGAACCACTTCCAACCTTCATGATGAGTGCGCAAGGACAAAGGAACTTCTTGACGAGTATGGATTAGAGATTGTGAGCGAGACAATTGATGATTTTCAACCGGATAATGAAATATGTGAACCGGAAAAGCAGCAATATATCATTGCCAGGAGACCAATGGAGGGGAACATTGTAGAACCACAACCATCTCCAAGGAAGGAGTTGTGAACTGTGTGCTATGAGTAGGAATGCCCGTTAGTTCCGAACAAAAGAAAAATCAATGATGACAAAGACCTTGCTATGTACTATTTGGTAATAATGACGACTCGTTACAATTCTGGTGGCTATTGCAGACCGTTTCGTCCAGGAGGTTGTTCAAAAGCTTGGAATTTTCAAAAGTGTATATACCAAGATTATTTGTCCAGAAAATCGATTACTTAAAGTCTCTGCAAAAATACATCACTCTTTTGCTGTTCTCCTGGTTAATGTAACATTCGGCACATAAGTAAAATAAAGTTATCAACTGAACAATATTTGCTTCTCGTTTTGATGTGCTGGGCCAAGCGAACGTCATTGTCATCTCGGCCATTGCTCTAGTATTTCCACAGTTGCACGTCGGCACAGTGCCCAGCAGGATGAAATAGTCATGGGATAAATAAAGGGCCTGGGATTTTCTGGAGCATATGAAACATTTCACTATAGTTATGACCAGGTTCAAAAATAGTAGAACTCAATACGATGAGCCCTGCAATTCTAGATAAGTTGGAATATCTATCTATACACCTTGTTAAAGGCTCCCCGCAAAGAAAGAAATAACATCCCGCTCACTGGCCATGATAGGATTGGTTTGGATTGGTACTGCCCAATAGAAAAGGACCTCGTTGATAGAGCAATCCAGATGGCCCATTTGTTAAATACGTGAGCCCATGCTCTCTATGTCTCATTACTGAAAGTCTCCATATCATGCATGCTATTCTCAATTTCATCTCATTCTTCTCACACCACCTTGCCTCTACTTTGCCTTGTGTCCTGGGCTAGTACACACGAATACATGCAAGCCTTCTTCGAATATGCCACCTGCTTGAATATGGAGCGTTCGTATTCTGGACATTCTAGGAGATTTTACTGGTAGAAAGCCTTGGATTCTTGGTTGAATTCAATGGAGGAAATTGTGATTTTCAGTCTTCCGCCATGTCAGTAGAAGTAATTTATAAAGCAAGCAATATATCGAACCTTCCAATAGAACTAGTCAAATCCCGGAAGAACCGTAATATATGCATTTTTGAGTAGACAATAATTCAAGTTTGAACAGCTTATACTTCTAGATGCTCCACAGATGTCTCATGATTTTTCCTTGAAATCTTCTTTCACACTTTTCCTAATTCGACCGAGTCCTGATATCAAATCCCATGTCTTCCAATACTCTCCTCGCTCGTCTACCCCCACTATGTCGTCGACATGGTGGTTAACATCTCTCTTTCGCAACCAAATCCTATTTGGGGTAATGCAACATTTCGATTCCAATCTTCAATCGACCCCACCAGTTTCGTTCTTGTATCTCTTCGCTAGGTTCTCATGTGCTTCAGTATATACATTCTTTCTTTATCCACCTCCGCAATCTTCTTATGTGTCTCATCAATGAGACATTTAGCCCTCTTATAATTAGGCTCCACTGATCATATCCGACTTTTGAGAATACCTTTCCCTTCTCTCATATCTTTTAGTCATCAATTTCTCATGGTATGCAAGCCGCCTCAAAAGTAAAAGTCAACTTACCTGGCCGGCCATTCTCCGTATAGCGACGAGCACACAAGTCTCCTTCACACGTGCATTCAGAAATCATGGCATACTTTCAAGAATTGTGAGTTTGTTCATATATTCACGAGAGAGATGGTTTGTAACGTGTTATGAAAAATCCAGATCTAAAGAGAGAGATGGTGACAATCATCTCCTCTAAATTCGACGTGTTGAGTGGAACATCGCGGCTTCCCATGTACTCAGATCACTGCGTTCTTTTATAGCATCAACTATGAATCTTGGGGCTGATACAATGGCTACTAGAGGTCTTCATCTATGCTCAGCTAAATGCTCAGAAAACAAACAGATGAAGAAACTCGCAATTCTTGGTTTTCAAACTCATCTCCGCACCACTCTCAGCATCAATGTAACTCAAAATGATATGATCCAGGTCTGTATACCTTCTATCTGTTTCCCACGTCCCGTAATTGTCGTAGTAAAGGATGAAGAGACAATTAGGGGATCTCGACTTCATTCTAGCGCCCAATCAATTTTATAGTCCACAAGTTGATCACTCAACAAGAATTCAGCAATCCCTGCGCCCTACATGATCCCCTTTTAGTCAGTTCTCGCCTTTTCCAATTCGTCAATTGATTGATTGATTTCATTTACGTCCACTTTCAGTCTAAGACTATATAGGACGGCTAGGCCTCTAAAGGCTCTAGCAGATAACTTTTTATTCTACAATATTGGATATATTCAATTTAGGGAAGTGAAAACAAATGCTGGGGACCGGCGCCCACTTATTATACGCGTTGCATATAATAAGAAAATACGAAAATAAGGACATATGATAATCAAAGAGTTGATAAAAAACTCGTTCTTTCTTCTTCCTCAAGTAATACTCCTTCCATTTCTGCAATAACTCTTTCTCCCTCTATTATTGCTTCTTCTTCTTCTTCTGCTACCTCTCTTCTTTCTGTTTCGTTTTGTATAAGAGCTCTAGTCAGATGCTATGCTCTTGTAGCGATTTTGGTGATATTAATGAATTGGATGGCTAATTCGATGCCGGTTTTCGTATGGAGTAGAAATTGTATAGTGATTTTGGATAAAGGTATCTCCTTAAATATTTCTTTTCTTTCAGCTTTATATATGGGGCAGCTAATAAGGAGGTGTTGTGGTGCCTCGATATTACCACATATACATTTGTTGTTGGCAAGTTTGAAGCGATGTAAATAGGATTTGATATATCCATGACCTAATTTGAGTTGAAAGAATGCGCTAGCAGTATTTTCGATTGGTTCCGCTTGGTAGCTTGATTTCGAGCCAATTTTCCATGGAAATAGCTTCGAGTAAGTTGATGGGGTTTGGTTTTGATCTGAGTTCGTATTGATTGAGAGTATCAAGCCATTGATCTGAAGCACATTCTTTAACAATCATACCTAGTAGTCCAAAGCTTGTTTCGTTCGAAATGGGTCGTATTGTGGTTGCTTCCTTGGCTAGCTTATCCGCTAGCTCATTTCCTTCAACTGAGGTGTGGCCAGGAACCCAATTTAAAGAGATTTCGGCTCCTTTTGCTTTGATAACCTCTGCTGCTTTGATTGCTCTTATTTGGTAGGCCTGTCCTGGATGATCTGAAGGAGTTTTTAGGCGGTATAGACCAGCTTGATTGTCTGAATAGATCTTGAACTTTTGACCACTGCAAGCAATGGAAACTAGCATATTCGATAGCTTTTGTAACTCCACAAAGCTCTCCATTATAAACTAGTTGATTGGGACCGATGTTGCTTCGCTCTTGATATCGAATTCGATTATTTGACTGTATTATTTATTTTATTATTTTATATTAATTAACGTCTGTTTTGGACCTCCCTAAGGGTATTTAGACGTGCTAAGATAAGGAACTATTTGAGCGGCGTGATCGTCGGCGACCGAATTTAGCAATTTAACTTCAATGCCAGGGGCTGTTCGCTCCTCTACAGGTGCGATCCTCTTCTGTTTCCAGAAGGGTACGTCTGATCCGGGTTGTTGTTAAGGTAGAGCTTGGTTCCCGGGTGGATAGGCTCGTTGTGGGCTCCTGATCCCTATGACGGAGGAGAAGAAGCGAGAGTGGGTTGCTATTTTGTTTAGCCGAGCAGCAAGGCTCTTGTATTGTATCTTGGGTTTGCGGTTTTTTAGAGGTGAGGTGTGTTTGAGTGATCAGTTGAGTGATAAGTTTATAAGGGGGGGGGGGGGGGCGGCGGGCTTTGTTGAAAAGATGATTCCTTCCTGAGGGTCCTTTAGTAGTTAGGACAGATCTGAGTGTAAAACTCTGAGTCGGTAATCAGCTGAGTGAGCTTGCTAGGTGTATGTATAAGTTTCTTGATGTATGTGATCGCCCTGCTTGTTAGATTGCATTTCTACAGGGGCAAGAGGCCAGTCTGAACGCTTTAGATTGTTTATTGTGCACTTAAAGAAGTGATATGGTTCCTTTGCACTGCCACATGAGCATTCCAGCTTGTTGTTTTTGATGATCAAATCGCTGATGGTAAGCGGCGTAGTCGCCATGGCCTGTTTTCATAGCTAGCAGTCGGTGCAGGACTGCTTTGGTAGTGTTAGTTCCTTGGGCTCCTTTGTGTTGTATTTAGGAGACCACTCCTTGTAGCCAGCGGAGAGAGAGGTCTTCATCTCTTCCCACCAGTTAGTCTCTGCGTATAGGCGCTTCTGGCGGACGATCGTTCGAACCCCGCTGATTGTTGGCAGCTTGTCGATTGCCTGGTCCATGGGCCCAGTTGCGCCTGCGTTTGCTAAGCGATCTGCTTCCTCATTGCCTTCAATCTCCATATGTCCAGGAGACCACTTTATCCTGATATCGAGTTGTTTCATCGCTTTGTGACACTTGTGGAAGGCCCATTGCGTTGTAGGCGGTGCGTTTCCGCGTATGCCCAGATGACTGATGTGCTGTCGATACACATCCAGATCCGGCTGTTCGTGGAATCTTTAAGCGTAGTAATTAGGTGCTCCAATCCGCGCCATGCTCCTATCGCTTCTGCATCGAATACATGTGGTCGCTTCGGATCTGCTTAAATCCGGACGCTATTTGAGTGCCGTTGCGATATATTGCATATCCGTAGCCAACACAATGTTTGCGATCAAATTTATTTGACTGTATAGCCACTATGCCTACCCCAATACCAATTCCTTTTCGGTGGAGGAGGCATCAGTGTAAATATAGGTGGTATCCTTGCCCCTGTGTTTGAAAACCATATTATGAAGAATCGCGGCATCTTTTTTTTGATGAATTGCTAATATTAACTCTGAAAGGAATTTCTCTTTTCCATGGGGGGAAGTTAAAATGAATGATCTTTTCGAGTGAGGAAGGGTTGAAGTCCTGGTTTATTGATTCTCTGATTCTATCCAGTTGAATAGGTTTATATCGTTTTCTTCGAGGTGTAGGGATCACTCCTAAATCGGCTTGATATTGAGCTGAAATTTCTTTTTCGGTATTGATTGGATGCTTTGGTGATAACTTGGCTAATCGGAAAGCGTATTGTCTGATATTTGAATCTAGTCGGATTTTAGGAGGTTTTAGACTGGCTTCTACTTCCATTGGAATGATTGGGGCAGTTTTGAAAACTCCTAATATCTTGCGAAGGGCTAGGTTTTTGAAGTGATTGCATCATATTCTTGAAATTAGTTTGACCTCTCCACCAAATCACTGATCCATAGTCGGCTATACTGGTCACGCATGCTATATATAGCTGTCTGAGGGCTTTGGGGCTGAGGCCCTTTTTCGATATTAGCTAATCTGGCCATTCGATAGAAGGCTCCTCTTGCTTGTGTGATTCGAATATTAACATGTTGATTGAATTTGAGGTTCGGATCGAACCATATTCCCAACCATCTAATTAGAGTTTGAGGTATGATTATTTCCGAATTGGGTAGTGTGATTGGGTAGTTTTCGTTAGTTTGGATGATGAAAAGTGCATTAGCTCTGTTTTTTTGTTAGGTCGAATTGAATAGCATTCCTTGAGCTGAGTTCGTAGATTTGTTTCGTAGCTCTTTCTAGAGATTTGATGTTCTTTTTCCATGTAGTAGAATTAGTAGTTAAGGCGATATCATCAATATAGGAGAGGAATTTAATCGAATTGGATGAAAAGAGGTCCCTAATATATATAAGGAAGAGAATTGGAGAAATTGGACTGCCTTGTGGTATTCCGGTCGAAATTGGCTTGAAAGATTCGGTTTGATTATTAAAAGATAGTTTTAGTTGTCTTTGTTGAAGAAATGAAGCTATCCAGGAGATGAGATTCGTCGGTAGTCTTAAATTCTTGCAGATATCCAATAGTCGATTTTTTTGAAACGTGGTCGAATGCTCCCTTTATATCCATGAATAATGTTGAGGTCTTTTTATTGGCTTGCTTGTTTCTTTCGATTTCTGTGGTTAATAGGAGTGCAGCATCGACTGCTGATTTCTTTTGCCGGCCTCCTATTTGGCTCTTGTGTAGGAGATGAGTGGTTTTCCGCTAAAAAACCTAATCGTTGGGCTAGAATCCTTTCACTAATTTTCCCAAGACAGTTTAGAAGTGCAATCACTCTATATGCTTTCGGGACTGAGTAATCTGGTTTTGAAGCTTTCTTTAAAATAGCCCCAGTAGCTTGTTTCCAGCATTGTGGATGGTATCCAAGATTGAGGAGTTTGCTGAAAAGAGTAAAAAAGGTCTGTGGAATTGCTTTATAGGCCTTTGTAATGATTTCTTGAGTGATTCCATCTGGGCCAGGAGTCTTTCCTTGTATCCTGGCTGAGCAAGCATTGCTTAATTCGGTTTGAGAGAGATTAGGCCATTCCCACTTTTTGGATTGTTTATACCCTTCCCATTGTGGTTTTAGAGTAGTAGGAGGGGGTGGGAATAGAGTCGATCTGAAAGCAGAGCACTTTCCTTCGAAAGAGTTTTCTGTTGAAATATCCGGTATCCTTTGATCTTGAAAGTCTTTGGTGTAGGCCATTGCTTTGAAAATTGTCTGTGTATCCCCCTTTTCTAGAAATTCATTCCAATGATTTTTCTTTGCTGTTTTAATAGCTTGAAAGTACTTGTTTCTAGCGATTCGATATTCTTCTGTTATTAACTTGGTCAGTTAAAGTGTAAGTACTTAAATCTCTTTTTGTATAATCATCGTTGTTATTCTCTATGTAATCTATGGAATGGAGGACGACTTTATAGACGTTCGAGGTGCTAGTATAATACGGTTAGACTATTTTCGTACAGCAGCCCAAAAGTCACATGATCCATTTCCCGACATCTTCCTTAAAGCTAGGGTTCTCTGGGTTTGATTCACTTATTTGCTTTGCATTTCCCAGCTCTTTTCGAAGATCCTTCAATTCAGGTGTCCACCATGGTTTAGCTCTTTTAATTGAAATGACTTTGGGTATACACCTTTCAGTTGCTTTTTGAATGATCTTCGTGAGTTCGCTTGCTGCTTGATCTAGAATTGAATAGTAATTGTCTTTATCTTTCAAGAGGTTTAAGGAATCCTCTTCGGTTGAAGTGATTGAGTCTTGTTGGTATCAACTTGTTGATATAAGTGTAAAGTACTTTAGTCTATTATGGTTGTATTCGTTCTTGATCATTATATCTATGGAAGCTAGTACTTTATATAGGGTAGCGCTAGCGCGACGCTAGGCTAATACAGTGCCCTCTTTGATCACATGATCGATGTCCGACAAGTCTAAAGTAGAAAGAATAGGGGAATATAAGGATTCCGATTTGAGTATTGATTCAAACTTTTCCCAATTCGCTAGTTTAGTATTGTATCTAGCTGTCGATTCATCATTAGGGGTAGTTGGGGCTTCTTTTCCTTTTAACTCGAATAGTATTCCTGCATGGTCAGATCCTGTATCTGAAAGCGTTTGCCAGTTGTGGATTTGAGGAGAGATTCCCTCTGATGCTAGCGTTAGATCAAGGACACTTGGATTAAGAAGATTAGTTCGATAGAAGGTACTGATTCCGGGCTCGTTTAGAAGAGTGAGATTCTGATCTTCAAACCATTCAGCTAATTGATCAGCGTTTCCGCTTTTCTTGGAAAAAGGGTCCCACCATGGGTGATGGGCATTGAAGTCGCCTAAAAGGATGGTTTCTTGTGTGATAGATATGTTATACAAGCACCTTTCGATTGTGAAACCATTCTCTTTAGCTTGATCAGCTTCGTTGTATATATTGATGATTTGAAAGGTTTTGTTTCCATTTTGACAATTGAAAATCTGTATATCAGAATCTGTTGGAGAATCGGACGCTAGGTTGATTGTAGCTTGGAGAGTTTTTGATGTGTATATAGTAGTGTACGTGGCCGGTAATTAGGGTCGAATCTTGGTAGTGTTTGTGTGAAATTGGAGTGTATAATAGATCTTGAATTTGAGTAATCGATTCCATTCTTGATAATCCAAGGTTCTTGAATCATAATAAGGTCGATGTTAAGCTCTATTGCAAGTTGTAGAACGTTCTCTGTAGCTTGTGAGCTCCTATTAAGATTTATTTGAAGGATTCGAATATTGGCGTAACTCATTGATGAGTATTATTCGATTTTTTGTTGAATAGCTTGATAGTTTCACATGTTTTCGAGTTTGCTGTGTGGTTCCCTTGGCAATTCGAGCATTTCACTGCTAAGTGCTGGCAGTGTAACAAGGTAGTAGGCTTGGAATGATATTCAATTTAGCTAATAATCTTTTAGGGTTCTAAGATCTTTGAGTCTGACTTCTCTCAGGATTTGTAGGGAAATGTCCATTATATACAAGTTCAGATGCAAGGTGTGACAGCTCATTACGCATAAGAGTGTGATGAGACCTTATTCATCAATATACCCGGAGTTAGTCCGGAACCATTCTTCCGTACACAGGCAGAAATTTCCTCTGATATTACATACCATACACAAGTGTACTGATGTAATATGTTTACCTCCACAAAGACCGCAGGAAGGGTTCCTTCTGCAATAGGCATCTTGATGCCCAAATCCTTGACACTTTTGACATTGTGTGGTTGGTTTTGTTTCGTAAAATTGTTCTACTCTTGTACTACTTCCAGCAATATATAATCGCTTTCGAATAGCTAATTCTGCTTCTGATTTGGTAGCAAAAGCAACGACTATAGCACCCTCTCGTTGATAAGCTCTTTTAGAAGCAGGTGTGAGCCAGAAGGGGGTTCCTATAGGCTTGAAATCAGGATTGAAGGTCTTGATTTCATCTAAAATGAGATCCATTCCCTTTGGTCCTGAGAATTCTCTAATAGGGACTTTGTGAATTATAACTTTGTGCCATTCTTGATCCTTTTGAATCCTTTCGAATTCAATAATATTGCTCCAAATAGCCTTCTTCTCTAATAGGAATTGTGATGTAAAGGGATCGTTTGTTGTAATGATGATATTGTTATTGAAGGATAGAGTAGCTGCTGCAATAACTGGCCCTTTGATTCCAATCTTTTTGGAAGGCTTCGTTTATTTTGTTCCGAATAGTTAAGGGGGAGAAGGAAGTAGGATTTGGGATCTCCGGTTTGATTAGAATGAGTCGCTTTTGAATAGGATTGAGTTTTTTTCTCAACAGTGATAGATTTGGTATTGTTCCTTTTGGAAACTAGGTTCCATTCTCCTTCTTTTGAAACGTTTGCGTATGTTGGTTTTGTTGGTAATGTAGTAGTAGATATCAGGGGTTTGCTTAAAGCTTTGGCTTGGGATTCGATTTTTCGTGTTGCTGTTTCTAGGTGATTGATTTGAGAGGTAATGATTTTTAGAGGCTGTAGTAAGATTTCCTTTTTCAGTATATTCTCTGAAGATCTCTAAGAGATCTAATAGCTTAGATTGTTCATCACGTGATTGAGAGAGAGTGGAAGCTAGAACTATGAGATCTCTAGCTTTTAGAATGGCTTCTTTGGGAGTAATTGGATTGGATTGGATTTTGGATTGCTTGTTTGGATTGGTGAGTAATGTAGTAGAGTTCCGCTTTTTGTTTTGATTGAAGATTTGAGTAGTATTGTTTGACTTTTGAGTAATAAAAGGATCGCTAGGTATACTGAAGTCTTGCATTCTAATTTCAGGGCTGGTTAATTGATTGATTGGTGAAGTAAGGCTTGATGATTCGATTGGTGTTCTTCTGAAATGGGTGGGTAAACTTGGGGTTATAGGAGGGCTAGAGGTGATTGCTGGGTAGGTATTTGGTATCATAGATTGGTCTGGATATGCTTCTCTCATATCCATATCTGAAAGAGTATTCAGATTAGTATTTGGGACCTCTACAACTATACAATCGGAGTGCTCCATATTGATATTCTTTGATGTTGTAGATTTCGAGGTAAAAATTTTACGCGACTTTTCGTGTACGTTTCGTGTTTGGAGTATCGACGACAGTATCACAACAACTACTGGTAGTAGTAGTAGTAGTATTTATTTTCATCCGGCGGAGGAGGGCCGTAGGCCTAGGGCCGCAGGCCCAAATCCTAACCTCCCTAGGGGTATAAGGATGTGCTAAGCTAAGGAGTTATACTAAAAGTGGCCTGAGAAAGCATTTCTAATTTACAAAGAGCTTTTATAAAACTTATTCTGCTGCGTCCCCTCCACTCCGTTTAGGCGGGGGGCAATTGTGTTTGTAGCTTTAAAGCAGACAGATCATCAAGCATAAGGCTTGAATGTAGTTAAAAGAAAATGAAACGTGCTCGAATCACCAGGGCGTTTTATTGAACTGAAGATTTATGAAGCTCACCGGGAGCGGTTTCGATCGCAACTTATTATTGTTGCGTAAGTGCGGGTGAAGAGAAAAGGGGTAAAGAAGAAGGAGAAAGAGGGGGAGGAAAAGAGGGGAGGAGAAAGAGGGGGAGGAGAAAGAGGGGGGAGGAGAAAGAGGGGGAGGGGAGAGATTGAAATTATCGTGTCCGTTGCTGGGGCTCACCGGGAGGTGAGTGTAGCAGCCTGTGACGTCTAGGAATTTAGCAAAGTCCATAGGGTTGGACAGGAGGTGAGTCAGGTAGCGTAGACCTTCCGCATTCGACGTTGGAGGGATTGGCGGGCGTGATGGCCAGTCCTTGAACCGCTTATGAGACCTTGGGCAGTGCACTAAGTGCATAGGGGCTTTGGCAGCACCGCAGGAGCATTCTGTAAGAGCATCCGCATGCCTGAATTTGTTATGGTACCAGGCAAAATCCCCATGAGCAGAGCGGATGGCGAGGAGCCTGTGTAGTTGGTTCCTAGGGAGGTCCAGCTCCGGGGGGAGTCCAACCCGGTAGGTCAGATCCCATTTCAGGTAGTGAGCAGACAGCTTTGCCTTGCGCTTGATCCACCAGGACTGCTGAGCCCCGGATCGCAGATCACGAAATATGGAGCCAATACCGCTGATGGTAGGTAAGGATGCGGGACCAGGGTCGCAGTCGGGCGTGTGTGCTCCGGTGTCCGCCAGTCTGTCGGCGGCCTCGTTGCCTTCGATTCCTGTATGTCCCGGTGACCACTTGATGCGGATATTATACACCTGCATCGCATTCTGACAGGCGATGAACGCCCATTGTGAAGACGCCGAAGCGTTCGCTCTGAGGCACCATATGACGGAGGTGCTGTCTATGCACATCCAGAGGCGCTGAGATCGGACTTCCTGCGGCATCCTAAGGGTGTGTTGGAGGCCTCTCCAGGCGCCAATCGCTTCTGCATCGAAGACGTGCGAGATGGGGTTGATTGACCCTGATCCAGATCCGATTTGCTTCCTGTTCTGGTAGATAGCATACCCGTACCCTACGTACTTCTGTCTCTCATGATACTGTTCGGACCCGTCTGAGAAAATGGTGACGTCATCAGGAGGGAGATCATTCCACCATGTCTTGAAGGCAGCCGCAGCCGTTTCTTTGTCCACTCCACCCGTGGGTCCACACGGCAGCCGTACGTGTAATGTGAAGGCCTGAGAGTAGGCCTGAAGACCTGTGGGAACAGGCCCCCCAGCCTCTGGACCTTAGTCTTGGCCACCTGCCTTGAACCCGCGCCTTAGCCGCGGGTGATGATGGAGGGGTGTGCTTCGTCTACCATTTGAATGCGGAGTGCGAAGCGTAGCTTGACCTCCTCCAGTATAGCCTCCGCCGACAGAATGCCAGCGTCCCTGTAGAGTGTAACCGTAGGGGTAGTCCTCCAGACCGGAAGGACGCCTTAAACGGCCAGGGAGAGAGTTTTGTTTAGTGTATCGATGTGCCATCCCACCCTGACGCTGACCGTTGTACTACAGCTAGATCGGAGAAGCCTAGGGGGCTTTATCCGGCCTGCGTACCATGCTTCCGTTCCATACGTCAAAGAGGGGATAACGCAGGTGATCACCGCCTTTCTCAAAGCAGATGCCGGAGGGCCGTCCACCCTCTTGGCTAGACCTCTGATGTGTCGAGCGATCTGTCGGGCTTTCCCGGCTCTTTCCGCGACGTGTCTTTTGAAAGTAAGCCGTCGGTCAAACCACACTCCTAGCCATCTAAGGGCCGGCTGGTCCCCTTTCTTGGGTGAGGTGGTGATTGGTGGTATGACGAGATCCGGGGAGACCACACAGTCTGGGGCCCGCGAGCCGTTCTTTCTGGTGAGGTGAATCATCTCCAGCTTCTCCGGAGCAAAGGCGATCTTGTTCCGAGTTCCCCAATGCATGATGTTCCTGATCTCGGTAGCCAGAGACGCCACATTGATGTCCACCGATGTCGAAGCTTTGTAGAGGCATATGTCGTCGGCGTAGCCGAACCTTATGTTAGAGTCCTGCGATAGGAGCTCCGCTAGGTAGAGCATGTAGAGGACAGGCGAGAGGAACAACTACTGGTCAGAATCACTTGGGGATAATTGCAATCAAATTGGTTTAATAAGTATGATCTAGATCAATCGCGAAAAGGTCGTATTTCGAAGAAAAAGTTTCCTTCGAAATTTGTTGTGTGTGTATGTCCAGACTCCAGAGTTTGATCCAGCATCTCTGATCAGCTGAAGCGTCAAGAACGTATGTTCTATTGGTCAAATTGAGCGGTCGAGGCCCTTCATTTCAGTTAAATATAGTATATATAAAAATCGGGAATAATAGCGAACTTTATAGAATTTTGTATTATATCTTCAATTTTGTAATATATATATTTTTTTAACCGGATTATAATCTTACAATCCGTTAAAAACAAATTGATTAACTAAAGTAGCTTTATAAACCAGTTTTATTTCTGTATTCGTTTAAACAACCTTTTAGGTAACAATACATTAAATGCATTTTATATATTTAATATAATTAACATTATTTTCTTACCCTAAACAAAAGCTGATTCTATATTATAAACGAAAAAAATTATTAAATTTATAATTAAACGTTTAGAAAAGGCTTTATTATATTACAAACTAATTATTTTATAATATATTATTATGTTTAAAGTATGACTCTCTACAGGATATAGTGGGAAGCATAGAGTAGAAAGTGTAGGTAATCTTAGGTGTATTTCTTTTAAATCTTAAAACTAGCTATATAATAAAAGCTCTAATATAAGCTAGAACTTTTACTAATTCTAATTAAGCCTAGCTCCCTTTGCTCTAGCATTTACGTGAACCATACTTTTCAATACTCCTCTTCGGGTTTATTGTGGTGCTTTTTATTATATTTAACATATTTACAAACCTTTTGAAAGCATTCTTTACTAATAGCTTTGTTAATCTATCTACTATCATTTTATTTGTAGGGATATAACTGATATCAATTTTTTCTTTTTTATTTAAAATCCCATATATGATGGTATGCGATATCAATATGCTTTAATCTATCAATTAGTTGTGTGTTCTTGGCTAAAGTTATAGCTTTTTAATTATCTTTTTTCATTTTAATAGTGGATCCGTTTTTTACAACAAAAATACTTATATTCTATATCCCAGAGTATTTGAGCTAGTTATTGGTTTTGTTTTGCTATAATTGATTGAGTTATATATTATGATTTAATTATTGATATCGATATTGATTTCTGTTTTTGATTTATCCAAAATACTGGTCCCCCTCTTAAAAATGTAATTACCCTTGATGTGCTTTTCCTATCAATTATATTGCTAGTGTAATCTGTAGCTCTCGGTGAGCTTCATAAACCTTCAGTTCAATAAAACGCTCCAGTAATCCGAGCACGTTTTAGATCTTTTAACTGCATTCAAGCCTTATGCTTGCTGATTTGTCTGCTTTAAAGCTACAAACACAACTGCCCCCGCCTAAACGGAGTGGAGGGGACGCAGCAGAATGAGTTTTATAAAAGCTCTTTGTAAATTAGAAATGCTTTCTCACGCTACCTTTAGTATAACTCCTTAGCTTAGCAAATCCTTATACCCCTAGGGAGGTTAGGATTTGGGCCTGCGGCCCTAGGCCTACGGCCCTCCTCCGCCGGATGAAATAAAATACTACTACTACTAATTAGTAGTAGTAATAAAAAGAATTATTAAATATAAATGTTTAATATATAAACATTATCCATACTGCAAAAACCTACCTATAATTAAGTGAAATTTAAGGTTATTTTAGGATATTCAAAGCGAATATTTGTTTATATATATATATATATTTATATGATACAATGATACAACTAAAACGCTATATAAATTATTTTCAAAACAGAAATTCAAACTTTTATATCAAATTTGATATAAATTAATATTTCTCCTTTAACTTTATATTACCATTTTTATTTAAATTATTTATTATTATTATTAGAATTATTATGATAATATTAAAGTAATCCTTATCAAATTTGTTAAAATAGATAGTAATATTGGGATGTTTTTTTAATTTTCATTAATCTATCTTCAAATTCTAAAACATCAATGATATACCCAATTTTAAAATAAATAAACTTTATAACATCAAAATTGTATACATAAAAATGGTTCCATATATCTACCATTAATTGTTTAATCAATTAATAATAATCTTTTTATTAATATAAAAGTTATTT